>JAGFNQ010002113.1:26446-119293 GCA_024364735.1 Boesenbergia rotunda | reverse complement strand
ATTTTGAAAATGAAATTTCATTAAAAGGCTTTGTCAAGGAAAGGGTGGATGATCCCATAAGGCTTCGGCCAAAGAAGGCCTAGTGCCTCGCCAAGACCTGGAAGCCAATTTCTGAAATTCAAATTCAAGTTAACTTTTGTCAAATTCGAATCTAACTCAAATTTCAAATAATTATAGATTCTAATCTGTTTTTCAAAACTTCTACTTCTCAAACTTATTATCCTCTTGAAAAACACTTAATCTGTTTTCAAAATTTCTGTTTTTTTTTCAAAAGTAAATAACTTTTCAAAATAAATGAAAATTCCTTTTCAAACTAATTTTTACCTTCAAACCTGTCTCACAAAAACCTTAAGGTTAACGTGATTGAAAAACCCTAGACTGGGGTGAGATAGACTAGGAAGTGAAACTCAATTTAAGCTATCCCTAACTTAAATTGGATCCAAATCATCAAAAATTCTTTATGTGTAGGAACATAAAGATTTGGACCAATGGATGTTAGATAGCGGGTGCTCCAGACATATGACTGGAGACAAATTGAAGTTCACCAAACTCAAGTTCAAAAACCTGGGCTCAGTAGCATTTGGTAACAATGCCACACTCAAGGTAATTGGGTCA
The DNA here is from genome assembly GCA_024364735.1 of Boesenbergia rotunda. NCBI lineage: Eukaryota > Viridiplantae > Streptophyta > Magnoliopsida > Zingiberales > Zingiberaceae > Boesenbergia > Boesenbergia rotunda. The sequence continues at coordinate 118,678 of JAGFNQ010002113.1, read as the reverse complement.
GGTAATATTGACTTAAATCCAATTTCATTATTAAGAAAGTTCTATTAGTAGAAAACTTTAATTTTAACTTACTTAGCATAAGTCAGTTATGTGACTCTGGTTATTTGGTTACGTTCAACAATTCTAATTGCCTGATTAGAAATGCACAAGACTCAGAAATCATGCTTAAGGGCACTAGGAAAAACAATGTATACACTATAAATCTTCCTCTTATACCCAAATGCATGTTAACACAGTTAGAACAATCAAAAACTCTGGCATAGGAGATTAGGTCATACCAATCTAAGAACTATTTCAAAAATTACCCAACTTGGGCTTAATCAAAGTATCCCCAAAATCAAAAATGAAACCTAATATGTGAATCTTGTAATCAAGGCAAACAAACCAAGTCTAGTCACAAATTGATCCAATCTGATCAAACCCAAACCACACTTGAGCTCCTACACCTTGACCTATTTGATTCACATGGAGCCAAGTCACTAAGTGGAAACCGATACTGCTTAGTGATAATTGATGACTACTCTAGGTTCACCTGGGTCAGGTTTCTAAAGACCAAAGATGAAACCCTAAATGAACCCTTTAATGACTTAACAATTGAACAAACTTCTGAATCAGTTCAACCAACCAATGAACCCAGAATTGAACCTATTGGACCAGCTGGACCTGAAGCTGAGCCAAGTACTAGAAAAACCAAGAAACCCAGACTCAGTCACCCAACTGACCAAATTGTAGGTGATCCAACCTTAGGAGTCAGAACTAGAGCTTCCTATAGAAATCTTAGTCAAATAGCCATGATTTCAAAGATTGAACCTAAGACTATTGAGGAAGCCCTACCTGATCCTGACTGGATCCTAGCCATGCAAGAAGAGCTAGCCCAATTTGAGAGAAACCAAGTCTGGGAGTTAGTACCTAAACCTAAGGGCAAATCCGTAATTGACACTAAGTGGGTATTTAGGAATAAGTTAAACGACCAAGGTGAAATAACCCGAAATAAAGCCCGCTTAGTAGCTAAGGGATTCAGTCAAGTAGAAGGGTTGGATTATGATGAAACCTATGCCCCTGTAGCTAGACTTGAGTCTATTAGGATGTTACTAGCCTTTGCATCCCATAAAGGATTCAAATTATACCAAATGGATGTAAAGTCAGCCTTCTTGAATGGGCTCATTAAGGAAGAAGTCTATATAGGACAACCCCCAGGATTTGAGGATATAGAAAAACCAGATTATGTCTATAAACTTAGCAAAGCCCTTTATGGACTAAAACAAGCACCTAGGGCCTGGTATGAAAGACTATCCAACTACTTGATTTCTAAAGAATTCAAACAAGGTCAAATTGACCCAACCTTGTTTGTTAAAATTTTAGAAAAGGATATATTTATTGCCCAAATTTACGTAGACGATATAATATTTGGATCAACTAATTCTAAATTTCTAAAAGAATTTGTAACAATAATGGAAAATGAGTTTGAAATGAGTTTAGTTGGGGAACTCAATTTCTTCTTAGGGTTACAAATCAAACAAACCAAGGATGGAAATTATGTACATCAAACTAAATATGCTAAAGAACTAATTAAGAAATTTAAAATGGATAACTCTAAAAGCATAAGTACTCCAATGGCCACAAATGTAAAAATAGATAGTGACCCTGATGGTAAACCAGTAGACTTAAAATTATACAGAAGTATGATAGGAAGTCTACTGTACCTTACAGCCAGCAGACCTGATATACTTTTCTCAGTAGGAATGTGTGCTAGGTACCAAACATGTGCTAAGGAAACTCACTTAGCAGCCCTAAAAAGAGTTTTAAGATATATTAAGGGCACCCTAAATGTAGGGATTTGGTACCCTAGAACCTCATCCTTTAAGTTATCAGGATACTCTGATTCTGACTATGCTGGTTATAAATTAGATAGAAAAAGTACAAGTGGAAGCTGCCAACTCTTAGGAAACAGCTTAGTAAGTTGGTGCAGTAGAAAGCAACACTGTGTTGCGTTATCCACAACTGAAGCTGAATATGTAGCCCTAGGAGAATGTGTAGCTCAACTCTTATGGATGATGCACACTCTTAAAGACTTTCAGCTAGACTACAATCAGACCCAAGTCAATATTGATAATATTAGCTCAATCAACTTAACCAAAAACCCAATTCAACATTCTAGAACCAAACACATAGAAGTAAAACATCACTTTGTAAGAGATCACGTAGCTAGGGGTGAAATAGTCCTTAAGCATGTAGACTCTAAGTCCAACCTAGCTGACATATTCACTAAACCCTTACCTGAGTCTGAGTTCAGCTCACTAAGAAGGCAGTTAGGGTTATGCTTAGTAGAATAGAATCATTCGGTTTTTGATTTTTAATTTTTAAATTAATCTTAAAATGTCTTTTAAAATGTTTTTTTAATGTTACTTTAAAAAGTTTCTTTTAAAATTTTTTTTCTTAGTTCTATTTCAAAAACTACCCCCTTCAAAACTAGGGTTTTCATCGAAATGGACTTAGACTAGGCTCTAACCCTAGAATTGCATGCACCTATAGATCTAGAAGCCAGCATCTCACAAGCACCTTAGGGTACTTTTGAGTGATAACCTAGAAAGGGTTGAGATGCTTAGGTCTTTGCCTCAATTCAAGATGCTTTAAGTCAGTGCATCGGCAGCAATTGGGGCACTAAATGAACAGCAATCAAGTTAAGTATCAAGTTTAGACAAATCTAACTTGAACAGCTCACTTAACTTGACTAACCCTAGCAAAAGCTACTGTTCATAACAGTTAGTAAGTAGCTAATTGGGTTAGACAGATCCCTAAAGATGAAACCAGACTTAGGTCTTAGTTTGTTTCAGTACAGCAAATACTCTATTTAATTATTGCAAATATTGTTCTGCGTTTTTTTTGATATATGTCAAAGGGGGAGAGTTGGAAAGGAAAGAGGGAACCCAAAAAGTTATTTTTCAAATTTTTTCCTTTATTCAAAAAGTTTAACCTCAAAGTTAGAAATTCAAAGCTTAAATTTATCCTGAAAAAATTTCTAACTCTGAATTATTTCTAAGCTTAATTTTTTTCTTAAAATTTTTTTTTTCTAACTCTGAAGTGTTATTAAGTTTTGGTCAAATTATTCTTTGAAATTTTTTTTCTGAAAATTTTCTAAGTCTAAAATTTTTTAAGTCTGAAAATTTTCTAAGTCTAAAATTTTTTAAGTCTGAAAATTTTCTAAGTCTAAAATTTTTTTAAGTCTGAAAATTTTCTAAGTCTAAAATTTTTTAAGTCTGAAAATTTTCTAAGTCTAAAATTTTTTAAGTCTGAAAATTTTCTAAAGTCTAAAATTTTTTTAAGTCTGAAAATTTTCTAAGTCTAAATTTTTTTTCCAAAACTGAAAATTTTCTAAGTCTGAAGTTTTTCCAAAACTGAAAATTTTCCAAAGTCTGAAATGTTTCTAAAACTGAAAATCTGTCTAAAGTTTTCTAAAGTCTTCCAAACTTAGAACATCATTTCAAAAAACTTAGCAGATTTCCCAACTTATTATCAAAACATGAAATCTTCGAAGTACTTAACTCAAACCACCTACTTTTGAAAAATCTAGGGGGAGATTTCTTCCAGGGGGAGGGAATCTAACTTAGGATTTCAATTTCAGCATTTTTTCCTTAACTTTTTGAACTAGGTTACCATATATCAAAAAGGGGGAGATTGTTGGTGCAAATTGCACCCAAGTCAAACCTGTGTTTTGATATTGGCAAAAGGGTTCAAAAGTTAAGGGTTAGTTGTTGTCTAACAAGTTTCTTGAGTGTACAGGAAAAGCCCTAGCGAAGGAATGCTAGGCACTGGCGAAGGACTGCCAGACAGAAGAAAAGCCCTAGCAAAGGACTGCTAGGCTCTGGCGAAGGACTGCCAGAATAGACAAACCCTAGCGAAGGAATGCTAGGCACTGGCGAAGGGCTGCCAGAAGAAAAGACCTAGCGAAGGGCTGCTAGGCACCAAGCGAAGGGCAGCTTGGCAACTCAAGACCTGGCGAAGGACTGCCGGGCAAAAGTCCAACTGGAGGATCCGGTTGGCATCAGGTAAAACTCTCCCGAGAGGAGTAGGTGAGGACGCGTTCCCCTAGAGGGAACATTAGGCGTCGGTTCGACCTAGGGCTCCATTTTGGAGACCCAAAGTCAGAACCAAGACAGCCAAGGCTGTGTAAAATTAACTTATTAATTGCTGTTTTGGATTAACCCTGGATGCAGGACTGAAGGACTGTGTTTCTGCAGCTCAGAGAGCCTCAAAGGAGTGAGGCAGTAGCTGAGCAGGGCGCCCCGGATATTTCGGGCGCCCCAGAGTCAACCCAAAGTCAGCAGAGCAAGTAAACGCCCCGACAGCAGCACATTTGGGGGCGCCCCGGATGTTTCGGGCGCCCCGCGCGCATCGGGCGCCCCGCGTGTCACGGGAGCCCACTGTGCCACGCCACTGGCAGCTGCAGCAGCTCATCCTCGCGAAGAAGATGAAGCCTTGACCGGTCAACCCGGGCGCCCCACGCGCGTCGGGCGCCCTAGTCAAAGGTGATCCCGAAGAAGCAGAGATCAGCCTTGACCAGAGGGCTCGCCGGATCGAAAGCCACGTGGGGGGCGCCCCGAGCATCCCGGGCGCCCCCAGCCCTATATAAAGGACCCTCGACCCTCTTCTTCAAGCATCAATTCCATTGAACGCAATCACGCTCTTCTGCTCCCGCGCTCTGCTCCAGAACCCTCGAGACTCGAGATACAAGCGCCGGCGACGTCCAACTGCTCTGGAACTTCGATTTACACCGGACGTCGGTAACAAAGAAAAGCTGTCTTTTTTTCTTACTGCAATTTACTGTAATCAATCTTTGTAAAATTGTTTTGCGCGATTATAGTATTGCCCATAGTAAACGGTCAACGACCGTGGGCCTTGGAGTAGGAGTCGACCCAGGCTCCGAACCAAGTAAAAATCTTGGTGTTCTCATTGTCTGATTTTGATTATTCCGCTACGCAATTGCTCTTTACGAAATCCGAATGATTTGCGACATTCACCCCCCCCTCTCTCGCATCTCTCGATCCAACAAGAACGGGGCGCCCTGATTAGTAGCTGTTTTGCTGTTTCGAAGCCAGAACACAGGATAAGACTCCACGGGGGCGCCCTGAGCGTCCGGGGCGCCCTGGTCAAAGATCTTATCCCCTACGGCGAGGTAGGCGCAAGGATGAGGTTTGACCGAGTCTTCCGGGGCGCCCCCAGGAGTGCTATAAAAGGGGTCTCGAGCCCTCTACTTCTAACACACTTTCTAACTGCGAATCTGATCATTCTGACTGACGACAACGCGCTAAAGACGAGGTTCTGCGACCGGGAGGCTCCAGGAGGACATAGGCTTCGGAGGTCCAGATCGGCCGAGCTTCATATTTTATGTTTGGTTTTGCAATTAATTTACAGTATTCATTTTCTATATTATTGCTTGTAATATTGCACTGTAAGTCGGGTTTCTCCGCCTTCGGAAATTTCGGAAAGGAGATTACTAGTGGACTCAACGCCGAGTACATAGGCCTTGGACGTACTGACCCTGGGGGGTTGGGAACCAAGTAAATAAACCTGCCGTGTCCCTTGCTTTGTTTTTGTTCTATTTATTTTCCGCTGTGCTACTAATATTCTAAGTCCAGAACGAGAGTTTTACGAAGTTCTCCGAAAGGTTTTTGACGGTCGATATTCACCCCCCCCCCCTCTATCGACGGCACCAGTCCTACAAATTTCAATTAAATCTTAGATTTAATAATGGAAAATGATTCAAGCATCTCACAATACACCTATAAGGCAATCATGCTTGTTGTATTGATACATCTAAAATGGGTGAGATGTTAAGGACTAATGAATTGAAAAATATTTTTCAAAATTGTTTTTCAAAATTGTTAGAATATTTTCCTAAAAATATATTTTTCAAAATAGTGCTTTAACATAATAATGTTTTTATGGAATTCATGCTTGTCTGATTGATTATATATATTACACATTTTTCAAAAAGGTATATTGTTTTCAAAAATTGATTGACTCACGCAATTAGACACAAGCCTCTTAGGACAGCACTAAAGTTCCTTAGGGCACTTAGATAGAGTCAAACGGCATTGATGCAGGGGGAGTGCTTTTCATATTTTTCAAACTGCACTTTAAAAACATTACTATTATTTGAAAATATCTTTTCGAAAATCATGCTTTAGTCGTTATCACTTGTGGCTTTTCGAAAAAGATTTTACCTATTGCAAAAATCAAATGTTTACCTGTTCTTTTGATTCTGATAAACCCTAAAGACACAGAGGAAGGTCCACTTCATAATCTAAAAAGGACTCCTAGGATGTGTCAGATTTAGGGGGAGTCTGAGTCAAATTTTTTCAAGTCTTAAACTATTTTTATTATTAGAAAATTCCTTTGATTTGAATCAAACCTTAAGACTCAAAGGAAGAGTACTTGTGGTCAACAAGCTTCCCAGGTCTGAGTCAAGTTTAGGGGGAGGTCAAATTAAAAGGATTATTCAATTACATGCTTTTAAAATACTAAAAATCTATGTTTTTCAAAATACCACTTGTTAAAATTTGTGTGAAATGATTTTGAAATAATAGTTACTTAGGTTGGAAAATTCCCAGGACACTTAGGAAATGTCCTTGTGGTCAACAAGGTTTCCTAGGATAGTGTCAGACTGGAAAATAGACCAAGTTAAGTAAAATATTAGATCTTCAAAATTCACACAGTTTTTCAGCACATACTTTGTGAAATATTATCATTTTTCTTAAAAATTTATAATAATATTTACTTGTTTGAAAACTTTCCAGGACACTTAGGAAATGCCCTTGTGGTCAACAAGGTTTCCTAGGATGGTGTCAGACTGGAAAAGAAACTCAATCAAGTAAAATATTTTCAAAAAAAAAGTACTTATGTCTTTCAAAACCAATATTCTTAATTTTGAAAAAAAAAATATTTTCAAATGTATTGTTAAGTACTTAATTTCTCAAAAAAGATACTTATATTTTTTCAAAAAGGGATTTAAATAATCTTTTAAAAGTACTTGCACTCCTTACAAATCATCTTTTCAAAGTACTTATATTTTAAACCTAGAGAATTTTTCAAATTTATGCAATTCTTTTAAAAAAACAAAATTGCACTAAGTATTTGAAAATTGCACTAAGTTTTTTTATTGTTGATGCAAGTTTTTTTGATGCATGACAAAGGGGGAGAGAGTGCTTAAGTTAGAGTTAGAATTTTTTTTCAGTTAGAAAATTTTTTACTCTCCCAAAACCTATACCTTTTAGTTTTTCTATCCCAAGGATAGTAATTTAGCCCCTTAAACCAATCTAACTTAAGTTATTGTCAAACATCAAAAAGGGGGAGATTGTTGGTGCAAGTTGCATCAATGATGTTCTCCTTTATGTGTTTTAATGTTTGACAATGTACTTAAGTCAGTAATATGTTGAACAGAGAAAGGGGAGCGAAGGAGAAGTAACCTAAGCCTGAGAAAAGTCCTAGTTAAGCTAGGCATGGAAACCCTAAGACCTAGCAAAGGGCTGCTAGGCTCTGGCGAAGGGCTGCCAGAACAAAAAAGACCTAGCGAAGGGCTGCTAGGCTCTGGCGAAGGGTTGCCAGAAAGAAAAGACCTAGCGAAGGGCTGCTAGGCACCTGACGAAGGGCTGTCAGGAAAATAAGTCCTAGCGAAGGGCTGCTAGGCACCTGACGAAGGGTTGTCAGGGGAACAAGTCCTAGCGAAGGGCTGCTGGGCACCTGACGAAGGGCTGTCAGGGAAACAAGACCTAGCGAAGGGCTGCTAGGCACCAAGCGAAGGGATGCTTGGTATCCAAGACCTAGCGAAGAGCGGCTAGGCAAAAGTCCACCCGAAGGACCGGGCAGCAACCGTCTCCTGAAAGGAGTAGGTGAAAGGCGCTTTCTCGGGGGTAAGAGTTTGCGTCGGTTCGACCTAGGATTGTGTGCCAATCCGAAGTCCGAACCAAGTTCGTAAGATTAATATTTCATGTATACTTACTTTGCATATATATATCTTGCAGGTACCAAGAGAAGAAGACATAGCAAGGCTGAAAACTGGCTGCCAGGGGGCCCCCAGTGTTGGGGGCGCCCCCAGCAGCCAGGGCGCCCCCACAGGGGGGCGCCCCCATGCAGCCAGGGCGCCCCCAGCAAGGGGGGCGCCCCCAGGCAGTAGTAAATGGCAATTTTCGTGAAGCAGGGTGACAGGTGTCAACCGGGGCGCCCGGAGCGTCCGGGGCGCCCTGATTAGTAGCTGTTTTGTTGTTTCGAAGCCAGAACACAGGATAAGACTCCACGGGGGTGCCCTGGTCAAAGATCTTATCCCCTACGGCGAGGTAGGCGCAAGGATGAGGTTTGACCGAGTCTTCCGGGGCGCCCCCAGCGACTAGGGCGCCCCCAGGAGTGCTATAAAAGGGGTCTCGAGCCCTCTACTTCTAACACACTTTCTAACTGCGAATCTGATCATTCTGACTGACGACAACGCGCTAAAGACGAGGTTCTGCGACCGGGAGGCTCCAGGAGGAAGTGCGCGGCACTTCGGAGGTCCAGATCGGCCGAGCTTCATATTTTATGTTTGGTTTGCAATTAATTTACAGTATTCATTTTCTATATTATTGCTTGTAATATTGCACTGTAAGTCGGGTTTCTCCGCCTCCGGAAATTCCGGAAAGGAGATTACTAGTGGACTCAATGCCGAGTACATAGGCCTTGGACGTACTGACCCTGGGGGGTTGGGAACCAAGTAAATAAACCTGCCGTGTCCCTTGCTTTGTTTTTGTTCTATTTATTTTCCGCTGCGCTACTAATATTCTAAGTCCAGAACGAGAGTTTTACGAAGTTCTCCGAAAGGTTTTTGACGGTCGATATTCACCCCCCCCTCTATCGACGGCACCAGTCCTACAGATATAAATTTTTATATAATAAACCAAGGTTTGGTTTATTTTTCATGGAAATTAAAATGAACCATGAATTGGTTTATTTTATAAAATCAATCATGGATTGATTTACCATGATAAGGAAATTTATTCCATAGGAGAGAAGAGACTTGATTGATTTTTATCATGAATTAAAATATGATTTTAACCATGATATAAAATCAAACTTGGCATGATGGAATAAGTTATTCCATATTTGAGAGGCTTGATGGTTGAGAGGCCACTATATAAAGGACCCAAGGCAAGGCTTGGGTGATAATCGAAGAGACGAAGGCATAGGCTCTCTCCCTCTCTTTCTCTCCTTCTCTTCTCCCCTTCTTGCCGTGCGCCAACCAGCCCCAAGAAGGAGCACCAGCCGGTCATCCTTTTGTGGTTAGTCTTCTAACTTCTCTCTTGGTTTTTCTTGTCGTGTTCTCGTAGAATCTAGTAGTTCTCGAGAACATGAAACTCGTGGCTTTACGAAGTCATCCCGAAGATACTCGACGTGGACGTGAATAGAGGCGGAGCTTCCAAGGGACGCTTACGGTTGGATCTCGTCCCTTCCTTCGAGTTACGCGAGGTAATACGTAAATTAGTTTATGTTTCTGCAAAATTTTAAATATATGATCATGTCTACACAAGATAAAATTACATGCTTAGATGTGTGGTTAAATGATTTAGAGAAATTATTTATGCTAACTCTTCCGCTGCACGTAATTAATTTTGAAATTACGAACCCGCATCCATGTCAACATGCACCCGGTCCCAACATAGACCCACTAGGACTTTTCCCATGCCAGCATGCGATCTCCCTGATCCACCTGGACTTCACTTAGTCCCACTAGGTGTTTTCTAGTCAAGTCTCCAATCAACCTTGACCTACTTGACTCAACACAATATTCAAACATCTTACGGTATTCAAACATCATTATCTAACATCGAAACTTCAGCACACCAAGCTTACCAAACATAAACTCACCCGAGCTTAGTCAAACTAGGTCAACCCTGACCTAACAAAGATTGCACCAACAATCTCTCGCTTTTTGATGTTCGACAATATGTTTGAGAAAGACTAATCCCTATTAGCCTTTCAATCTCTCCCCCATTGACATATATCAAAAACTCTCCCTGAGAGTCTATATGGTCAAAGGCATGCCCAATGAAAGTCTCATACATTTCATTTGAACCCATGCTAAACCTTGAGTGTTCATCGTGATGAAGATTCCCAATCTTCATTCTTTCACTTATCCTAAAAATAAAAATTTAAATACATGCTTTTAAGGAAGACCTCCTCCTCAAAACATGCTCTAAACCTCTACAATTGCACCAACAATGATTTTTGAATTCCTAAAACTTTAGGAAAACTCAATTTGAGGTTATGAGATTTTGAGATCCAAAACTTAAATCAAAACCTCTCCTTAACCTTATAGTTTTCACCAATCCATCTTCCTTTTTGATTTCATAATGAAATTTATCAAAATATACTTATAAAAGTATTCCAACGGGCTAGGGATTGTTAGGTTACTCAAAATTGGGTTAAAGGACTGAAATTAGACAGTTTCAGTCGTGCCAATCGATTGGTGTTGGGCCCCAATCGATTAAGCTATGCCTTAATCAATCATCTGATCAATTACGGCTGCCCTTAATCGATTAGCGGATCGATTACGCGAGCTCCTGTGCTTGCAGAAAAGGTTCACCAATTGATTGGTTACTGTCCTAATCGATCATCTGATCGATTGGGAGTTTCTGATTTCTGAAAACAATTTCAGATCAAATTTCAGAAACTTCTAAATAATTCCACAGAATTTGAAAAATCTTAAAATTTTGTGTAGACATTATTTATGACATATACTATCATGGAAAAATAGTTTTCCATTAAAATAACTTCCATTTTCAATGATTGGCACAAAATTGGAAACATTGAGATACTTCAATGTTTCACTCTATTTTATATCCAATTCATCAATGATGAGTTCTATCAAAAGATAGTCTTCACCAAGGTTTTCTAAGATAATTTTGAAATGGTTTTCAAAAATAATTTCCAACCATGTTATTTGGGCTAAATGCACATGACTTGTATATTAGCTTTCCCAATGATTGAGGTTCATTTAAATTCATATGTTGATGAAACTAAAGCTCAATCAGATGCACATTAATCAACACATTGAGTTTTATTCATCAACCTAACATCTCACTTATTTCATTTGGATGTTGAGGTTTGTGGTGTTTTGTTGCCAGTAATTTATTGTCACCATTTCCAGCTTTTGTATTTAGGACAGCGGACGGATCTGGGAGTTGTAGTAGGCTTGTCGAAGGAAAAGACCACTGTCAGAAACTTCATCGTAGTCCTGTTCTTGGCTGGAGTTGAAATGGAACAAGGGTGCTCTTTGAGCATTGGTTTCTCATTCAGGTAAGATTGGTTAGAGTTTGGATGGATCTTCTTGGTGGTCAAATTATGAAGTTTAGTGTTGATTTCGTTTTAGAATCGCATTTGGGTTAGTTTCTTGTTGAATATTCTGATGGATTTATGGTCTCGGAATAGAAATACATTTAATTTAGATCGACTAATGAATTTGGGTTTTGGCTAGTTATTAGATAGATTTGTCTTGGGTTGTTAGAATATGATGGGTCTTGTTCTCTGAATTCCTATCGTGAGTTATATGTACAAAAGTTTCACATTGTCCACCATACAGGGGAGATGATGCCTGATTTTCGAGCGAGCACGGGCCTTTAGGAGCGTGACATGCGATCTCTACTTCTAGCGACCAGCTATTGGTTAACAGGTTAGTCCTCTCCTCTTTAAATCTCGATGACCTATCTCTCATAGGCCAATTTGACGACGATTTTATTTTTTACGCGCTTAGGAACATCAATGTAATTCAAATGCTTGAATTCTTGTTGTGTCATAATACTTTATGTTATCATCATTTGTTCCTCATTAGAAATCATAATGTATTTTTATCTGTTGCTTTCACATTTTTCATATTAATTTTTTGGCAAACACATCTTATGCTTGGATCATGATGTACATACATTTCTATCCAATATTGTAGTAAAAGGATGATGGTTTAGATATAAAAAGGGAGGACCTCTCTAAGGGATTAATTGTATGTCTCTTGATTCTATGTTTTCTTCAGCTTAACCTTTGTAAGTTTTTAAATTTATTTTGAAAAGTCAAAAATTATGTAGAAGGTTTATGTCTTAATGGTTATTTACTCTTTTCAATTTTGTTTTACTTTCTTGTACGCTCATGATATTTTCTTTCTTTTTTTCTTTTATTCTATCTTTTTTGGAAAGGACGACCTATAATATGTATGACTGAGGAATGTGTATATTGGATAAAAGCAAAGACTTATTTTAGATGGTAATTTATATAGAGAGAGTAGATGATGATTATTAGAGACATTTGTTCCTCACGGTAGATTATCTTGATTCTTGACTAATCTTATATATAATTTTATTGATTCTTGTATATGATTATACATGTATGGTAGATTAGCTTGGATAATTTTATTTTCTACACTTTAGCAAAACTCTTCTGGTTACACATTCTTTTAATTTTGATACAGTGTTAAAGCAGTGTTAAAGACATTATGAAGTTGGACCCAAATAAGGTGTTATAATGACGTTAGTGAACGTTGCTTTACAAAACTTAGTGTATGATGATTTTGTTATTAAGCACTTCTGTGAGTTCAAGAAGTGTTTTATTTTTGTATAAACTTAACATGGATATAAAGTTAATTTGTAGATTATGTACATATTTTTTGTTTGAATTGTATGAAATTGTATCTTTTGCTAAATAGTTATATTTTAAAAATGATTGTGCGTATTCATATTTTCTGTTTGTGGATATTCATATTTACTATTTGTAAAGATTATAGATATTTTCTGTATCTTTTGCTAAAAAAATATATTTTATAAAAGATAACGTTTTTTAAACGTTGCAAAAGCATTAGCATTGCAAAAAAGACAATGCTTTTTGATAGCATTGTAAAAGAGTTGTCATTGTAAAAAAACGACAATATATTTTAAGCGTTGTAAAAGCATGAATACTCCAAAAAAAACAACAATGCAATTTAAGCCTTACAAAGGCATTATTTTTGTAAAAAAATGACAACGTTTTTTAAGCGTTGCAAAATCGTTGTCTTTGTATGAAACGACAATACTTTTTAAGCATTGTCTTTGAGTGGACTTTTTATAATAGTGTTTTTAACAATGCTTTTTCAGCCACATAGATAACACGTAAAAAGTATTGTCTTTTAGTTTTTTTCTTATAGTGATGGTCGGAAATCACCCACGTGGACAAAAAGTAAAAAAGTCAGCATAAGAGTTGACTTTGACCAATTGGTCAACTAAGATGTCTTAGTTGCCTCTGGAGGCACCTCAGTTGACTTAAATGAGTTCTGCGCAAAAACAAAACTAAGATGACTCAGGTCGGAACTGAGGCGCCTCAGATCGAAAAATTATCAACAATTACCGTTGGCACCATGGATAAAAATCTTATCCAACTAAGGTGACTCAGATCATAACTGAGACGTCTTAGTGCTATGTCAGCATAACAATAACTTTATGTTTTGGGCTATAAATAGCCCATAAAGCTAGAAATAGAAAACAACAACTGTATTATATTTTTCTAGCTTTGTTGTGAGCTTGTGAATATCTTGTCAGAGGCTTCTCGGCCTACAATGAAGGAGTTTTGATACTGAGCTTTTTTCAATATCTTGGATTAACAATCTCCCCGATTGCAATCAAATAAACTCATTTGTCTTTTACTAATTCCTTAAGTTGTTCATGTTTACTTTAATTGCTTAAACTAATTTGTCCATCCTTGCTAAGAATAGTAAAAGATATAGTTGTATTTGTAGGGCTATTCTATTGGGACCGGGTGCATGTTGACATGGATGCGGGTTCGTAATTTCAAAATTAATTACGTGCAGCGGAAGATTTAGCATAAATAATTTCTCTAAATCATTTAACCACACATCTAAGCATGCAATTTTATCTTATGTAGACATGATCATATATTTAAAATTTTACAGAAACGTAAACTAATTTACATATTACCTCGCGTAACTCGAAGGAAGGGACGAGATCCAACCGTAAGCGTCCCTTGGAAGCTCCGCCTCTATTCACGTCCACGCCGAGTATCTTCGGGATGACTTCGCAAAGCCACGAGTTTCATGTTCTCGAGAACTACTAGATTCTCCGAGAACACGACGAGAAAAACCAAGAGAGAAGTCGGAAGACTAACCACAAAAGGATGACCGGCTGGTGCTCCTTCTTGGGGCTAGTTGGCGCACGGCAAGAAGGGGAGAAGAGAAGGAGAGAAAGAGAGGGAGAGAGTCTATGTCTTCGTCTCTTCGATTATCACCCAAGCCTTGCCTTGGGTCCTTTATATAGTGGCCTCTCAACCATCAAACCTCTCAAATATGGAATAATTTATTCCATCATGCCAAGTTTGATTTTATATCATGGTTAAAATCATATTTTAATTCATGATAAAAATCAATCAAGTTTCTTCTCTCCTATGGAATAAATTTCCTTATCATGGTAAATCAATCCATGATTGATTTTATAAAATAAACCAATCCATGGTTCATTTTAATTTCTATGAAAAATAAACCAAACCTTGGTTTATTATATAAAAATTTATATCATCCATAATTTTATAAAACAAACCACACTTGGTTTATTTTATAAATTGAACAAAAAACTTGGTTCTCTCCCTTTGTTGTGGCCAGCCAAGCAAAGAGGATGGAGGCCCTCTTTGGCCGGCCCATCTAAGCCAAACCCCAATGAATTAAACTTATTTAATTCATCTATTAAGTCTTCAAAAGACTTAGCCATTTTACGCTTCCGATGCGTCTCTGAAAAATTCAGATTCGACTTTTCGTTTGGCTTAACCAAACTTAATCTCTCTTGATTGGAAAATCCAATTTTCAACTCGTTTTAAATCCCTCGGATTACTCGTAGTGCGTGTAACTAAATGGGCTTTCGATTTATGTTGGCCGTCTATAATTAATCAATTAATTATAGAACGATCATGAGTGGCACCTAGTAGTACATCATGATCCCCAATTAATCGAAAGATCAACGGTTGACCTCAGAAACAATTCTGAAACCCTTCAGCAGCTATAATGAATCGTGCCCCATTTCCTTCACCATCTTATACCCACTTGGTTCAGGACATGGTCTATGTGTGTCAGTCCCCACTAGGCTGACTACGTCACACCTAGCCCAAGTAACGTTTTCTCGTCCTACGGATTCTAATTACTCTCATGTATTTAAGAGATTCATACTCTGAACATGTCATGCTCTGGCGATAGGCCTCGGGTATACATCTCCTCGCAAGGAGTGGTGAATCCTTGTAGGCTGTTCAAACATCTTCGGGCACTTCGGCTTATACCCAATCATCCTGGGTCCACACCTCCTTGGAGATGCTTGCTTAAGATGTCAAAGTATAAGTCTCCATGACCAAGATGACTTGAACAACGCAAGTCAAAGGAACATCGCACTTAAGCTGCAGTAAGAACTTCACTGACATATCTATATGTAGACTACCATATGAAGTTTTACAGCCAGTCACTCCAATGAACTAGTTCCCTTAATTAGCATTCATGTTTATCTCCGGACATCTCAATGTCACCAGCCAGTGAGAATCAGCTGATTAGAGAATAACCCATGCTAGTCTCAACAGAATTGATAGTGTCCGTATTTATCAATTCATCGATTAGGGACAATTTCAATACTTCACAATTGCACATGTAGAGACAATCACTAGTTGTGAATTCATCACAAATTCTCTCATGCTGTGAATTGTATTGCGGACATTCAGTAAATGAGTTTAAGATCTCAATCAAATACACAAACATGTATACTCAAATAGTAAATATTCATTTATTAGAATAAATGATTACAATCATAAGGCGATTGCCTTAGGACACTTCTCTCATATCACTAACAAACTCCCACTTGGCCTAATGCCAATCGCTACGGTACCCAATACCACAGGCTCTAACATGACCCTCAAACTTGCTTTGAGGCAAGGCCTTAGTTAAAGGATCCGCTAAATTCCTTTCAGTAGAAATTTTCTCAATTTGTATATCATTCCTACTTATAATCTCTCTGATCAGATGATAGCGGCGAAGCACATGTTTGGATCGCTGATGAGACCTTGGTTCCTTTGCTTGTGCAATAGCTCCATTGTTGTCGCAGTAAACCAGTATTGCTTCATCAATGTTGGAACCACACCAAGTTCTGAGATAAACTTCTTGATCCAGACTGCTTCCTTTGCTGCTTCCGAAGCTGCAATATATTCCGCATCCGTGGTAGAATCCGCTACGGTGTCTTGCTTGGAACTCTTCCAACTTATTGCGTCTCCATTCAAAATAAATACGTATCCGGACTGAGATTTGGAGTCATCCTTATCTATCTAGAAACTGGCATCTGTATACCCACGTATTACCATATCACCTTCTCCATATATTAGGAACACATCCTTAGTGTTTCTTAAGTACTTGAGGATTGTCTTGACAGCCGCCTAATGATCCATTCCTGGATCAGACTGGTATCTTCTTGTGATGCTCAGAGCATACGATAAATTGGGCCTAGTACATAACATAGCATACATGATAGATCCTATCGTGGATGCATAAGGAATCTTATTCATACAAATCCTCTCGTCTTCTGTGCGCGGACACATAGACTTCGAAAGGTTGATCCCATGCCTGATGGGAAGGTAACCTTTCTTGGATTCCGACATGCTAAACCTTTCTAGCACTCGGTCTATATATGTAGACTGTGAAAGACCAAGTAACCGTTTTGATCTATCTCTATAGATTCTAATCCCAAGGATATAGGTTGCTTCTCCCAGGTCTTTCATGGAGAAAGTATTGGACAACCAAATTTTAACTGACTATAAGACTGATATATCGTTTCCTATAAGTAATATGTCATCGACATATAACACTAGGAATACGACTGCACTCCCACTAACCTTCTTGTACACATAAGGTTCGTCAGGATTTTGTGAGAAATCAAACTCTTTGATTGTCTCATCAAAACGGATGTTCCAGCTCCTGGATGCTTGCTTTAGTCCATATATGGATCGTTGAAGCTTGCATACTTTGGTTTTGTTAACCGATGTGAAACCTTCAGGTTGTATCATGTATACATCCCAATGCAGGTTTTCATTAAGGAAAGCTGTTTTCACATCCATTTGTCATATCTCATAATCATAATGAGCTGCTATGGTTAGGAGCATACGAATGGATTTAAGCATAGCTACTGGCGAATAGGTTTCGTCATAATCAATTCCTTGTTTCTGACAATATCCTTTTGCCACTAATCTAGCCTTAAAGGTAACAACATTACCTTCCATGTCGGTTTTCTTCTTGAAAACCCACTTGCACCCTATGGGCTTAATCCCTTCAGGTGGGTTAACCAAGTCCTATACTTGATTTTTGTACATGGAATCCATTTCCGACTTCATGGCTTCAAGTCATTTATCCCTTTCTGAATTTTTCAGAACATCTTCATAACTGATAGGTTCGTCATCGTTAATGAGTAACACGTCGTTCGATTCACTTATGAGAAATCCGTATCTCTCTGGAATATTGCGTGTCCTATCAGACCTACGAAGAAGTGGTGTTGTTTTAGGTTCAACTGATAGCTCATCATTATGAGTTATTGGTTGTGGGTCTAGACTAGGTGTCTCTGTAATGTCTATTGGAGTTTCTTGAACTTCTTCAAGTTCAATGCTGCTCCCACTGTTTTCTTGTAAAAGAAATTCTTTTTCTAGAAATACAGCATGCCTTGAAACAAACACCTTTTGTTCCAAGGGATGATAGAATTGGTAACCTTTCGTTTCCTTAGGGTATCCAATAAATAGACATTTATCAGACTTAGCATCCAATTTGTCTGATACAGTCCACTTTACATAAGCAAGACAACCCCATATCTTTAGGTGAGATAAATGAGGTTTCTGTTGGTGCAAGATGCATCAATGATGTTCCTCTTTAAGTGTTTTAATGTTTGACAATACACTTAAGTCAGTGATACAATGAATAGACAAAAGGGAGCAAAAGTGAAGTAACCTTAGTTGAAGAAAAGTCCTAGTTAATCTAGGCATCGGAACCCTAAAGACCTAGCGAAGGGCTGCTAGGCACCTAGCGAAGGACTGCTAGGTATTGAAACCCCAAGACCTAACGAAGGGCTGTTAGGCACCTAACGAAGGGCTGCTAGGTATCTTAACCCTAAGACCTAGCGAAGGGCTGCTAGGCACCTAGTGAAGGACTACTAGGCATAGAAGACCTAGCGAAGGGCTGCTAGGCACCTAGCGAAGGGCTGCTAGGGAATGAAGACCTAGCGAAGGGCTGCTAGGCACCTAGCGGAGGGCTGCTAGGGAATGAAGACCTGGCGAAGGACTGCTAGGCACCTGGAGAAGGATTGCTAGGTAATGAAGTCTTGGTCCAAAGGACTGAGCAACTTAGCTAAGCGATGACTAAGGACAGGGGTAGAGACGGGTCAGGGTTTGGGCGTCTCGAGGTCCGGGAGTATCGGAAGCTAAGTAAAAGTCCACCCGAAGGACTGGGTGGCAACCATCTCCTGAAAGGAGTAGGTGAAGGGGGAGTTCTCGGGGATAGGAACTCGTGCCGGTTCGACCTAGGGTTTCGTGCAAATCCGAAGTCCGAACCAAGTCCTTAAGGCTAACATTATATGTATCTATGCTTTGTGTTTGTGTATCTTGCAGGTATCAAGAACCGGAGGCAAAGCAGGGTAAAAAGCATGGTTGGCAGGCCTTAAGGGGGGCGCCCCCAGCAAGGGGGGCGCCCCCATGCAGCCAGGGCGCCCCCAGCAAGGGGGGCGCCCCCAGGAAGTACTAAACAGGCATGTACGGTGAAGCAGGCAGAACAGGTGTCAACCGGGGCGCCCGGAGCGTCCGGGGCGCCCGGATTAGTAGCTGTTTTGCTGTTTCGAAGTCAGAACACAGGATAAGCACTCACGGGGGCGCCCGGAGCATCCGGGGCGCCCGGAGCATCCGGGGCGCCCGGAGCATCCGGGGCGCCCGGAGCATCCGGGGCGCCCTGGTAAAAGGTCTTATCACCTGCAACGAAGTAGGCGCAAGGATAAGAGTTGACCGAGTCTTCCGGGGCGCCCCCAGGAGGCCTATATAAGGGGCTTCGACCCCTCAGCTTCAGACACGACTTCCAAGTACTGTTCTGATCATTCCGACCGACGACAACGCGCTAGAAACGAGGCTCTACGACCGGGAGGCTCCAGGAGGAGGTGCGCGGCACTTCGGAGGTCCAGATTGGCCGAGCTTCATCCTTGTCTTGTTGGTTTGCATTTTGTTAATTACCGTACTTAATTTTTCTATATTATTGCGTGTAATTGTACACTGTAAGACGGGTTTTCTCCGCCTCTGGAAATTCCAGAAAGGAGACCAATAGTGGACTCACACCGAGTACATAGGCCTTGGACGTACTGACCCTGGGGGGTTGGGAACCAACTAAATAATCCCGTTGTGTCCTTGTATTATTGTTTTCTTCGTTCTGTTTGTTTTCCGCTGCTACTAACTCTGAATCTAGAACGAAGATCCGAAAGTTTCTCCGAAAGTTTTTAAGGGTCGATATTCACCCCCCCCCTCTATCGACGGCACCGGTCCTACAGTTTCTTACTATTCCACGTCTCATATGGAGTAGTAGAGACTACCTTGGTCGGGACTTTGTTTAGTAAGTAAACAGCTGTTTTAAGCGCATAGCCCCAAAAGGATTTTGGAAGAGTTGCATGATTCATCATAGATCTAACAATATCCATCAAGGTTCGGTTACGCCTCTCAGATACACCATTATGCTGTGGTGTATATGGCGGAGTCCATTGAGACAATATCCCATTGTCCCTAAAATAATCTTGAAACTCTTGACTTAAGTATTCACCACCCCGGCCCGATCGGATCGAAGTATCTTAATACTTTTGCCAAGCTGTTTCTCTACTTCACCTCTGAACTCTTTGAATTTCTCAAAAGCTTCAGATTTGTGTTTCATTAAGAACACATACCCAAATCGTGAGTGATCATCGATAAAGGTAATGAAGTAGCTATAGCCTCCTTGTGCAAGAGTTGACATTGGTCCACATACATCAGTATGTATTAGACCAAGCAATTCTCCCACTGGTTTACCTTTTTCGGAAAAGGGTAATTTGGTCATCTTGCCTTTTAAGCATGATTCACATGTATCAAATGAACCGGGTTCAAATGATTCCAGAATTGCACATCGGTGTAATTTGGTCATGCGTTTCTTACTTACATGGCCAAGACGACAATGCCACATATAGGAGTCTATTTGATTATCTATTCGAGCACGTTTGTTGCTAACTTCGATATTAAAAACGTCACCGGATAAATCTAACGTGTAGATACCATTGCATAAAGTTCCGGTCCCATAAAGAACATCATTTAAAGTTATGTAACATCAATTGTTACTAAAAGTTAAATGATAACCCTTTTCATTCAAGCATGAAATAGATACAATGTTCTTTATTAACGAAGGAACAAAATAACAATTATCCAATTCTAAAACAAGTCCAGTAGGGAGCTTTAGCAAATATGTTCTGATGGCAACAACAGCAATCTTTGCTCCATTTCCAACTCGCAAATTCGCTTCTCCCTTGACGAGTCTTCTTCTATTCCTTAGCCCTTGTATGTCATTACATATATGTGAGCTACACCCAGTATCAAGTACCCAGGTGTCCGAGGAAATAGAGTGACATTCAATAACGAAGATACCTGAAGAGGATGGGGCATCGGATGCCTTCTTCTTTAAGGACTCAAGATAAACCTTGCAGTTTCTTCGCTAGTGGCCCTCCTTGCCGCAGTGATGGCAAGTGCCTTTGGTGTCTTTTCAATCTTTTTGGCCTTTTTCTTCCTTCCCTTATTTTGTTCTTTGGGCTTCCTCTTAGAGCCTTTCTTTGAGGAACCAACTAACAGTACCGTCTTCTGATCCTGCTTTACAGAAGGCTCTACAGTCCTCAGCAGGTTAAGCAACTCAGGAATGGTAGTCTCCAGTTTGTTCATCCGATAGTTCATCACAAACTATGAGTTATGTTGGTGCAGGAAGCACCATATCGAACCTTGTTTTGATATTGGCAAAGGATTTAAAGTTAAGTGTTATTTGTTATCTAATATGCTCATTAAGTGTGCAGGAAACAAAGTCCTAGCGAAGGGCTGCTAGGCACCTGGCGAAGGAATGCCAGGATACACAGCCCTAGCGAAGGGCTGCTAGGCAACTAGCGAAGGGCTGCTAGTCACCAAGTCCTAGCGAAGGGCTGCTAGGCAACTAGCGAAGGGCTGCTAGTCACCAAGTCCTAGCGAAGGACTGCTAGGCAACTAGCGAAGGGCTGCTAGTCACCAAGCCCTAGCGAAGGACTGCTAGGCGCCAGGCGAAGGACAGCTTGGGACTAAAGCCCTAGCGAAGGACTGCTAGGTGCCAAGCGAAGGACAGCTTGGGACTAAAGCCCTAGCGAAGGACTGCTAGGCACTGGCGAAGGAATGCCAGGTCGCATCGCCAGGTCGCAAAGCCCTAGCGAAGGACTGCTAGGCACCGGGCGAAGGACAGCTCGGCATCCAAGCCCTGACAAAGGACCGTCAGGCAAAAGTCCAACCAAAGGAGCGGTTGGCATCAGGTACATTCTCCCGAGAGGAGTAGGTGAGGACGCGTTCCCCGTCGAGGGAACAGTAGGCGTCGGTTCGACCTAGGGCTCCATTTTGGAGACCAAAGTCAGAACCAAGACAGCTAAGGCTGTATAAACTAATAATTAATTGTTTTATTGTGTTTTGGACTAACCTTGGATGCAGGACCGAAGGAACATGTGTCTGCAACTCAGAGAGCCTCAAAGGAGTGAGGCGGCAGCTGAGCAGGGCGCCCTGAGTGTCCAGGGCACCCCCAAGGTGAACCAGAACCAAGTGAAGCAAAAAGGGCTTCGGCTGCTCAGCAGGCAGGGCGCCCTCAGCAGCCAGGGCGCCCTCAGCAGCCAGGGCGCCCCGCGCCCAAGTCTGCGAAGCTTCATCTTTATCCACAGCCGAGATTTCTGCGCGGAAGAAGTCAGCCAAGGCGCCCTCTGCGACCAAGGCGCCCCCAGAGTCAAACTTATCCCTATGCGGATGGGATAACGTTTGACCGAGCTAAAAGCAGATCGCTTGACACGTGGCAGGGTGCCCCCGACGTCCAGGGCGCCCCGAGGTGCTATAAATAGCACCCAACGCCCAAGCCTTCAACAACAACTTCGAAACAACGCTTCTACGCTCTTCTTCTCTCGCGCTTCGCCCCGGAATCCTTCCAACTCGAGCCGACGACGTCCTGCTGCTCCGGAAAAAGTCGAACTTCCTCGGACGTCGGTAAAAAGAGCTATTTAAGTTTACTGTACTAAAGTCTGTAATAATTCTCTATAAACTATTTGCGCCTGATATAGAATTGCCCAAAGTAAACGGTCAACGACCGTGGGCCTTGGAGTAGGAGTCGACACAGGCTCCGAACCAAGTAAAATCGACTGTGTCTCTGTGTTTCTAATTTCCGCTGCGTACTTGCTCTAAGCTTTCCGAAAGAAAAATGATTTCCGATATTCACCCCCCTTCTATCGGTTCTATCGATCCAACAAGTTACTCTTGGGCAAACAATGCAGAATTAAGTCAATACTTAGTTCGTGATCCATTGCAAATCCGAGTGTGCCTAGTCGCTCAATGTACCCCAACATCTTCAACACAAACTGTGAAACAGAAGTGCCTTCCTGCATCTTAGAGGTGAAGAGGAGTCTGGAGACCTCAAACCTTTCGGATCTCGCCTGCTCGTCAAACAGCTAATGAAGATGGAAGACGATGGTATGAGCATCCATATGCTCATGCTGCTTTTGTAGCTCAAGTACCATAGCGGCCAGCATGATGCAACTCGCAAGTTCAGAATCGGCCACATGTTTCTGATAGGCCAATAACTGGTCTGGAGTTGCATCTTCAGGAGGATGGTTGGGAAGTTGTTCTTCAAGGACATAAGCAAGATTTTCTGCCTTGAGGACTATCCTCAGGTTTCGAAGCCAGTCCATGAAGCTTGGCCCAGTCAACTTATTGGTGTCCAAAATGGAACATAAATTTAGAGAAGACATGATCAGGTGATTATCCTAGAAATACAAATTGAGGTTATGTGATGAGAATGATAAAGATACATCAATATACATTAATTAAATCCTATTTATTTTTCGAATTGAATAACCCTTTTCATCAATTCGGGAGATCGTAGGAACATCTCCAAATAGGTTGATATCCAATCATAGATAAGAACAACCATGGCTAGAGTCCATCAAGTTATTCTTAGCTATGAAGGTAGGTAATTATATCGATTACATATTATACATATGTAACTATCACATTATGCTATCAACTAATTGAATGTTTGCATAAATCATTGGGTTGTTAACTCATTAACAAGTATGCAACAATATACATAGCAGCCAACTGCACCTCTCTTTACATCGACCTTGGCTGTGGCACAACAAATCGATGCTCCAAGCTTAAGGCTGGCCCATTAATCAAGAAATAGTTTTAATATGGTTGGAGCTCATTCAACCGTTTAGTCAGGCTTGGATGTGTCCAACAACTAAAACTAAGGATTGACCTCTGACTCCAACTATATTAATCATAAACTAATTCCATGGTTTCAACATGTTGAGGTTCAAGCCGGGCATGAATGTGTCCATCAACCCAAACAAGAAACAAAACTCCGGTTCTAACCATATTAATGGAAGGTGTTGGCCTTAATATTTAGTAAGGGGTTTTGGGTCTCATCTTTTTCTTTTATGCACATTCATGACATATAATTATGTCATGTTCTAACGATTTCCTTAATAAAATATGTATGTGACTTAATTTATCAAGTCTCATTAATTGAATTAGGAACCGGATTTCCTAATTCTAATTTCATACTTTATTCAAGGAATTATTTTGGGAAATAATTTCCTAAATTATCATAATCAATTTCGGAAATAATATGTTTAAGACTTTGATTTCTCTAAATCAAATCTTATTAAATTAAGAGACAGATTCCCTTAATTCAACCACATATTATTTTCATGAAAATCTTATTTAAGGAAATATACTCTATAGGAAACAATTTTCCTAATTAATTTTGGAGACAATAATATGTAAGAGCATCACCTCATAAATCAAATAAGGAAATTATCGTTTGAGAATCACCTCAAAAATTTCCAAGATTTGATCACATATTTTATTTATGGAAAATTAATATCAATAACTTAATTTGGACGGCTCCTCGAGGCTCAATCCAAAATAAGAATTTGACAATTTAAATTCAATTTAGGAAATTTAATTATAACAACTAACTTTAAATTGGACGGCTCCCCGAGGCTCAATCCAAAATAAAAAATTTTGTAAATAATTTAATTTCCAATTATAAATTTAAATGCCAATTAATATTCCCATAATTTGTCTAGACTTTCTTGAAAGAAAGTGCCCAAAATTGCGAGCTTTCCATAAATGGAAAGTTTCCAAAATGGAAAGTTTCCAAAAATAAAAGGTTTTCAGAATAATTGTAAGTTTCTGGTACAAAGAAAACTTTCGTTTTTCTAAAATTGGAAAATTTTCAAAATAGGAAATTTCGAAAAATGGAAAGTTTCTAAAAATGGAAAGTTTTCACAATTATCATAAAATTTCAGAAACAGAGATATTTCAAAAGTTTGCGAAATTTCATGAGGATTTCCAAATTTTGAAATTCCTAAATCGAAAATTTACCATAATTTGAAAGTTTCCATAATTGGAAAATTTTCCAAAATTGAGATCATGACAAAGCTTTCCGTAAAACAATTATATGATTATGTCGAACACAAACCTCGGCTCTGATACCACTGTTGGGACCGGGTGCATGTTGACATGGATGCAGGTTCGTAATTTCAAAATTAATTATGTGCAGCGGAAGGTTTAGCATAAATAATTTCTCTAAATCATTTAACCACATATCTAAGCATGCAATTTTATCTTGTGTAGACATGATCATATATTTAAAATTTTGCAGAAACGTAAACTAATTTACATATTACCTCGCGTAACTCGAAGGAAGGGACGAGATCCAACCGTAAACGTCCCTTGGAAGCTCCGCCTCTATTCGCGTCCGCGCCGAGTATCTTTGGGATAACTTCGCAAAGCCACGAGTTTCGTGTTCTCGAGAACTACTAGATTCTCCGAGAACGCGACGAGAAAAACCAAGAGAGAAGTCGGAAGACTAACCACAAAAGGATGGCCGGCTGGTGCTCCTTCTTGGGGCTGGTTGGCGCACGGCAAGAAGGGGAGAAGAGAAGGAGAGAAAGAGAGGGAGAGAGCCTATGCCTTCGTCTCTTCGATTATCACCCAAGCCTTGCCTTGGGTCCTTTATATAGTGGCCTCTCAACCATCAAGCCTCTCAAATATGGAATAACTTATTCCATCATGCCAAGTTCGATTTTATATCATGGTTAAAATCATATTTTAATTCATGATAAAAATCAATTAAGTCTCTTTTCTCTTATGGAATAAATTTCCTTATCATGGTAAATCAATCCATGATTGATTTTAAAAATAAACCAATCCATGGTTCATTTTAATTTCCATGAAAAATAAACCAAACCTTGGTTTATTATATAAAAATTTATATCATCCATAATTTTATAAAACAAACCACACTTGGTTTATTTTATAAATTGAACAAAAAACTTGGTTCTCTCCCTTTGTTGTGGCCGGCCAAGCAAAGTGGATGGAGGCCCTCTTTGGCCGGCCCATCCAAGCCAAGCCCCAATGAATTAAACTTATTTAATTCATCTATTAAGTCTTCAAAAGACTTAGCCATTTTACACTTCCGATGCGTCTATGAAAAATTCAGATTTGACTTATCGTTTGGCTTAACCAAACTTAATCTCTCTTGATTGGAAAATCCAATTTTCAACTCGTTTTAAATCCCTCGGATTACTCGTAGTGTGTGTGACTAAATGGGCTTTCGATTTATGTTGGCCGTCTATAATTAATCAATTAATTATAGAACGATCATGAGTGGCACCTAGTAGTACATCATGATCCCCAATTAATCGAAAGATCAACGGTTGACCTCAGAAATAATTCTGAAACCCTTCAGCAGCTATAATGAATCGTGCCCCATTCCCTTCACCATCTTATACCCACTTGGTTCAGGACATGGTCTATGTGTGTCAGTCCCCACTAGGCTGACTACGTCACACCTAGCCCAAGTAACGTTTTCTCGTCCTACGGATTCTAATTACTCTCATGTATTTAAGAGATTCATACTCTGAACATGTCATGCTCTGGCCAGAGGCTTCGAGTAACAATCCGACGATAGGCCTTGGGTATACATCTCCTCGCAAGGAGTGGTGAATCCTTTGTAGGCTGTTCAAACATCTTCGGGCACTTCGGCTTATACCCAATCATCCTGGGTCCACACCTCCTTGGAGATGCTTGCTTAATATGTCAAAGTATAAGTCTCCATGACCAAGATGACTTGAACACCGCAAGTCAAAGGAACATCGCACTTAAGTTGCAGTAAGAACTTCATGTTGGTGCAGGAAGCACCATATCGAACCTTGTTTTGATATTGGCAAAGGATTCAAAGTTAAGTCTATTGGTGATCTAACAATGTTACTCAAGTGTGTAGGAAAAGTCCTAGCGAAGGGCTGCTAGGCACCTGGCGAAGGGCTGCCAGGAAACAAAGTCCTAGCGAAGGGCTGCTAGGCACCTGGCGAAGGGCTGCCAGGAAACAAAGTCCTAACGAAGGACTGCTAGGCACTAGCGAAGGAATGCCAGGGTAAAAAGTCTTAGCGAAGGACTGCTAGGCACTGGCGAAGGAATGCCAGGGTACAAAGCCCTAGCGAAGGACAGCTAAGCACCTGGCGAAGGAATGTCAGGGTACTGAAGTCCTAGCGAAGGAATGCTAGGCGCCAGGCGAAGGACAACTTGGGACTGAAGACCTGGCGAAGGAATGCTAGGCACCGGGCGAAGGGCAGCTTGGTATCCAAGACCTGGCAAAGGACCGCTAGGCAAAAGTCCAACCAAAGGAGCGGTTGGCATCAGGTACATTCTCCCGAGAGGAGTAGGTGAGGACACATTCCCTGTCGAGAGGGAACAGTAGACGTCGGTTCGACCTAGGGCTCCATTTTGGAGGCCCAAAGTCAGAACCAAGACAGCTAAGACTGTATAAACTAACACATTATTATTTTATGTTGTTTTGGACTAACCCTGGATGCATGACCAAAGGAACGAGTGTCTGCAGCTCAGAGAGCCTTAAAAGAGTGAGGCAGTGGCTGAGTAGGGCGCCCGGAGTGTCCCGGGCAACCCCAAGGTGCATACAAAACAATGTAAGTAAGGAAGGCTTCGAACAGCTGCTGGGCGGGGCGCCCCCGCTGCTCCCGGGCGCCCCCAGCGTCCCGGGCGCCCCCAGTGCCAACTACCGAAGCAGCTCCCCTCGAAGCCAACGGATGAAAGTTTGACCCGGTCAATACGGGCACCCCGAGCGCTCCGGGCGCCCCGGTCAAAGCTGATCCCGAATGTAAAGGGATCAGAAGCTGACCGAGCAATTACCGGATCAACTGACACGTGGGGGGGGGGGCGCCCCCGACGATCCGAGCGCCCCCAGGGCTATATAAAGGGGTCGAGAAGGCTAAAAGCAACACTTGATTCAAAGCTTCTACGCTCTTCTGCTCTCGCGCCTCGCTCCGGAAACCTCCCAACTCGAGCCGACGACGTCCCGCTGCTCCGAAAAAGACAACCTACATCGGACGTCTGTAAAAGAAGAGCTTTTTGTTTTAAAAGTTTAACTTGCTACATTTGTAATTCAATACTGTAAACTGTTATTGCGCGATTATAGTATTGCCCGCAGTAAACGGTCAACGACCGTGAGCCTTGGAGTAGGAGTCGACCTAGGCTCCGAACCAAGTAAAAATCTCTGTGTTTGTGTGTTTTGTTTTAATCTTCCGCTGTGCAATTTCTCTATCTCAAATCCGAACGTTTTCCGATATTCACCCCCCTCTATCGGTTCTCTCGATCCAACAAGTGGTATCAGAGCGGGGAAGCTCAAATTTGGTGCAACCACCAATTTGGGAGTTTTTCAGATTTACGAAATTTTTTATTTTATTTCTTTTCTTTTGGTTAATCAACACCACTCGATCAGTCTCGCCTTTTTCAATTTTGAATTCTCATTTTTTCACTATAAGTCAAAATTAATAAAACAAACAATTTTTAAAAATTTGTCATAAAATTTTTTTATTTTAATATTTTCCTCGAAATTCATGCTACCTTAATTCGAGCAAATTTTTTTTAACATTAAATTTTTAATTTTTCATCATTAATCAGAATTGACAAAATTAATATTTTCAAAAATTTGTCAAAAATTGTTTTTATTATTTTATTATTATTCCGCCTCGAAATTCGTGCAACATTTATTTTGAGCTACTTTTCCCTTCTCCCGCACTACTAATTCAAGACCAAGTCTTGGTATATTTTTGTTACTTCTTTTCTGTACGAGGTTAAACTAAATGGCCAACCAAGAATGGAACAGTGCCCGTCCACCGCTATTCTCCGGCGAGAACTTCAATTCCTGGAAAAGTCTAATGGAGTTCCATCTGAAGGCCCATATGGACATATGGATGATCATTCAAACAGGATTCTCCCTCCCCATAGAAGATGGATCATCAATCGCCTGGAACAAATTGGATGAACCAACTCTGAGGAAGATCGAGACTGATGCCAAGGCAACATCAATCTTACAATGCGGCCTGACCAAAGAAGAACTGAAGCGGTCGGATCCTTCAACTGTGCCAAGGAGATGTGGGAAAAGCTAATCAATCTACACGAAGAGAGCTCCGATGTTGAGATCTTAGAAGCTCAAGAACAAGTAGCTGAGACAGACTCGACACCCGACGTCGAAATCAAACCAGAGTCAAACGACGAGTTTTCTGAGACAAAATCGGTAATTAATTTTGAATCGTTTTCTGAATTAAGATTAAATAATCAAGCTGATATTGCAATGGTCGAGGAAGGTATAGTTTTTATTGCAGAAAAAACTCCAAGAGAATTGCAAAAGAGGCCTCAACCAATACCTGAGTCCAACTCAGACTCATAATTTGACGACGAAGAAGGGGATGATCGGAAGCTGGTCCGGATGACTCGCGACCACTACAAGATGCTAAAGACGGCAAGTATCAAGGGGGAGATTCCCAACCGGGAATCAAAAGGTAAATTTACGATGTTTGAAAATCTAATATTTACCTCAAAGAACGTAATTAATTCATACAAAATAGTTAAGGTTAATATGTCAGAAAATTTAATTCCCAACCTTGTTGATTTTAAAAAACCTGAGTATTATTTCGATTATGATGTAACTTAGATCATTTTTTTTGTTTGCTTTAATTGTGTGTTGTTTGTTATTTTATTTTTATTTTTTTGCTTAAAATTAGGATTGGTTAGTTTAAGGACTAACCTGATTAATTGAAACTTGAACAACCTAGTATTAGGACAAGGTTTGATGATAGTACGTTAGGGAAGCCTGACTAAGGAATCAAGTAGGGTAAGGAGTACCTTATTTAGTCTTTTTAGTCCGGTGGAACTAGCCGAAGCTACCTCTCCGAATCCTAATCTAGTTAGACCAGAGTGTCTCAAACAATGATTTGAAAATGATCTTTCTTTAAAAGGCTTTGTCTAGGAAAGGGTTGTTGATCCAATAAGGCTACGGCCAAAGAAGACCTCTGTGCCTCGCCAAGACCTGGAAACCAATTATTGAAACTCACTTTTAAATTATTATTTGTTAAACTCGAATCTAACACAAGCTTCAATTAAATCATAGTGTTAACATCAAAAGATAAAATTAATGCATCTCATAAAACAGTTAAGGATATCCTGTTTTGTCACTTAGAAATGGGTGAGATGCTTAGGACCTAAAAGTTGAGTCCAACCCAACCAACTAAATCAATTAAATCTTAATTAAATCAATTAAATTCAATTAAATCTTAATTAAATTCAATTAAATTCAATTAAATCTTAATTAAATCAATTAAATTCAATTAAATCTTAATTAAATCAATTAAATTCAATTAAATCTTAATTAAGTCAATTAAATTCAATTAAATCAATTAAATTCAATTAAATCTTAATTAAATCAATTAAATTCAATTAAATCAATTAAATCTTAATTAAATCAATTAAATTTAATTAAATCTTAATTAAATCTTAATTAAGTCTATTAAATTCAATTAAATCAATTAAATTCAATTAAATCTTAATTAAATCAATTAAATTCAATTAAATCTTAATTAAATCAATTAAATCTTATTAAATCTTAATTAAGTCAATTTAATCAAATTCAAAATAATTCAATTAATTATTCTCAAAATTCAATTTAATAATTGTCAATCATTTATTTTCAAAATTAAAATATTTGTCTCACACAACCTATAAGGTTAACATGCTTGACCACGTAGAACTGGGTGAGACATCTAGGACCTAAAAGCATAATTCACTATCCTTTTAAATAAAAAAAAATATTTTCAAAAGTTATTCAAAATTATCTCTATTTTTCAAATTAATTCAGTTTATGGTACCCTACTCTTTCAATTCTAACGTTTTTTTAATATGAAATTTCATGTGAAATATCTCGATAGACTCGTTTTAAATATAATCTAGGGGGTTGTTTAACTGAGTCAAAACAGTCAACATAGTCAAACCTGCTCAACACTGAACCCCTTAAGCAACCTAGATAAAAGTCAGACTGTGTCGGATATAGGGGGAGTTTCTTTTAATACTTTTCGAAAAATTTAATTTTTTTTTTTTAAAAAAACCTTATGCTCTAAATCTTATTATCATCTCGATAAGGTTTTCAAAAATTGATTCAAAAACCTTCGTATTCTATTATCTGTTTGAAAAATTATCATCATTTCAAAATATTTTTCGAAAACTGTGTTATCATTTCAAGTTATGTTTTCAAAAATGTGTCTCCTTGAAAATTATCATACTCAGAAGATTATTCAAAATTATTCTTTTGATTTTAATAAACCCTAAAGACACAGAGGAATGTCCACTTCATGATCTACAAGGACTCCTAGGATGTGTCAAATTTAGGGGGAGTTTGAGTCAAAAGAAGAATTTTTGAAATATTTTTGTTGGTAATTATTTGTTGTGATGTTATTAGATAATTCTTATAATTTAAATCAAATTCTAAAACTCAGAGGAAGATCGCCTGTAGTCAACAAGCTTCCTAGGACTGGGTCAAGTTTAGGGGGAGATCAAATTAAAAGAATTATTGAACATTTTCAAAAATTATGTGTTTTCATGCACTGCAAGTTTAAAATCCTTTTGAAAACTTAAATAATTTTTCTTTCAAAATACTATTATTTTATTTTTCAAAATTCTTGTGGCTTATGAAGTTACTTTTTATATTTACTTGGGTTGAAAATTTTCCAGGACACTTAGGAAAATGTCCTTAAGGTTTCCTAGGATTGTGTCAGACTGGAAAAGAAACCTAGTCAAGTAAAATATTATATTTTCAAAGTCTAATACTTTTCAAAAATTACTTTTCATAAAATTACTTATACTTTTCAAAGTCTAATACTTTTCAAAAATACTCATATCTTTCAAAGTCTAATACTTTTCTAAAAGTACTTATGTGTTTCAAATCATACTTTATCTCAAAAGTACTTGAAAAATCTTTTCTAAATTTTTTAAGGAAAATTTTTTTAAACACTTTCTTACAAATACAAAATATTTTTTTTAACTGCATAATACTCTTCAAAATGGATTTAATCTGGAAATTTAAGCTTTTTGCTATGCTTTCAAGAATTATACTAAGTATTTTTATGTTTTCAAAACTCATGAGCTCTGATACACAAATTTTAAATGTTTTTCAAAATATATTTTTCAAGAGTTCTTTATTGATATATGTCTAAGGGGGAGAGTAGAAATTAAATTCTTCCTTAAACTTTTTCCCTTTTCAAAGAAACTTAATTGAAAACTTCGAGTTGCTCTTAACTTAGAATTTCCTGTGTGATACTCAGAAGTTTTTCAAAATATTCATTTCAAAACTGAACTTAGAAATGATCTAAAACATAAGGAAAAGAATTTCACATTAAGGGGGAGAGAAAGGAAATTTTGTTTAATTTTTTTTTTAAAAAATTACTTTCAAAAATTTCTAAGCATTTCTAAGTGTTTCAAAATTATTTTTAAGTGCATGTTTTTTCCTAAGTAAAATTCTTCTTAGTAAACAAAATTTGGTTGAGCAAAACTGGTTAAAAATTTTGGTAAAAATTTCTATGTAAAGTTTTTTTGGTGAAAAAAAACTTGTCCAGATCTTGTTTTCCAAAATGCACAAAGTGTTTCCAAACAAATATTTCTAAGTGTGCAAAAATTTTTGATAAATAAATTTTTTTTGAGAAATTTGCCTTCAAAATTGTGCCTAAGTAAAATTCTTTTTTGCAAAGCCTTGTAAGTAAAAGTTTTTTTAACAAAATTTAGGTTTGCAAAACTTCTGAAAATTTTACCCTGTTCACCCATGTTTTGTTTTTGATATATGTCAAAGGGGGAGGAAAGGTCAAAGTTAAGTGTTTTAACATAAGAATTCAGGGTTTTAGTGGGAGTATGAGAAATAAAGAATTTTTTAAATCTATTCTGTTCATACTCCGTTCATATTTCATTGTGTTTTTATCTTCTGTTATTAACTGTTATATGTTTTTACTTAACTTTGAATTGTGTTGCCATAAATCAAAAAGGGGGAGATTGTTGGTGCAGGAAGCACCATATCGAACCTTGTTTTGATATTGGCAAAGGATTCAAAGTTAAGTCTATTGGTGATCTAACAATGTTACTCAAGTGTGCAGGAAAAGTCCTAGCGAAGGGCTGCTAGGCACCTGGCGAAGGGCTGCCAGGAAACAAAGTCCTAGCGAAGGGCTGCTAGGCACCTGGCGAAGGGCTGCCAGGAAACAAAGTCCTAGCGAAGGACTGCTAGGCACTAGCGAAGGAATGTCAGGGTAAAAAGTCTTAGCGAAGGACTGCTAGGCACTGGCGAAGGAATGACAGGGTACAAAGCCCTAGCGAAGGACAGCTAGGCACCTGGCGAAGGAATGTCAGGGTACTGAAGTCCTGGCGAAGGAATGCTAGGTGCCAGGCAAAGGACAGCTTGGGACTGAAGACCTGGCGAAGGAATGCTAGGCACCGGGCGAAGGACAGCTTGGTATCCAAGACCTGGCAAAGGACCGCTAGGCAAAAGTCCAACCAAAGGAGCGGTTGGCATCAGGTACATTCTCCCGAGAGGAGTAGGTGAGGACGTGTTCCCCGTCGAGAGGGAACAGTAGACGTCGGTTCGACCTAGGGCTCCATTTTGGAGGCCCAAAGTCAGAACCAAGACAGCTAAGGCTGTATAAACTAACACATTATTATTTTATGTTGTTTTGGACTAACCCTGGATGCAGGACCAAAGGAACGAGTGTCTGCAGCTCAGAGAGCCTCAAAGGAGTGAGGCAGTGGCTGAGAGGGCACCCGAAGTGTCCCGGGCACCCCCAAGGTGCATACAAAACAATGTAAGTAAGGAAGGCTTCGAACAGCTGCTGGGCGAGGCGCCCCCGTGCTCCCGGGCGCCCCTAGCGTCCCGGGCGCCCCTAGCGTCCCGGGCGCCCCCAGCGCCAACTACCGAAGCAGCTCCCCTCGAAGCCAACGGATGAAAGTTTGACCCGGTCAATACGGGCGCCCCGAGCGCTCTGGGCGCCCCGGTCAAAGTTGATCCCGAATGTAAAGGGATCAGAAGCTGACCGAGCAATTACCGGATCAACTGACACGTGGGGGGGCGCCCCCGTCGATCCGGGCGCCCCCAGGGCTATATAAAGGGCCCTCGACCCCAAGGCTAAAAGCAACACTTGATTCAACGCTTCTACGCTCTTCTGCTCTCGCGCCTCGCTCCAGAAACCTCCCAACTCGAGCCGACGACGTCCCGCTGCTCCGAAAAAGACAACTTACATCGGACGTCGGTAAAAGAAGAGCTTTTTGTTTTAAAAGTTTAACTTGCTACATTTGTAATTCAATACTGTAAACTGTTATTGCGCGATTATAGTATTGCCCGCAATAAACGGTCAACGACCGTGGGCCTTGGAGTAGGAGTCGACCTAGGCTCCGAACCAAGTAAAAATCTCTGTGTTTGCGTGTTTTGTTTTAATCTTCCGCTGTGCAATTTCTCTATCTCAAATCCGAACGTTTTCCGATATTCACCCCCCTCTATCAGTTCTCGTGATCCAACACTTCACTGACATATCTATATGTAGACTACCATATGAAGTTTTACAGCCAGTCACTCCAATGAACTAGTTCCCTTAACTAGCATTCATGTTTATCTCCGGACATCTCAATGTCACCAGCCAGTGAGAATCAGCTGATTAGAGAATAACCCATGCTAGTCTCAACAGAATTGATAGTGTCCGTATTTATCAATTCATCGACTAGGGACAATTTCAATACTTCACAATTGCACATGTAGAGATAATCACTAGTTGTGAATTCATCACAAATTCTCTCATGCTGTGAATTGTATTGCGAACATTCAGTAAATGAGTCTAAGATCTCAATCAAATACACAAACATGTATACTCAAATAGTGAATATTCATTTATTAGAATAAATGATTACAATTATAAGGTGATTGCCTTAGGATACTTCTCTCATATCACTATCATATTCACCCCCTAGCTGACTTGCATGAGACCAACAATTGGTATCAGAGTTCAACCGCTTTAGGTGGACTAACCACTACATAGAGCTAGGAGACAATGGCAGGATCAAGCATCTACCCACCAAAGTTCGAGGGGGAGTTAGCGATGTAGAAACGGCAGATGGAGGTATTTTTTTAAAATGGATTTTGAATTATTACTTATCATGAAAAATAGTTTTGTAGCACCCGAAAACAAGGAAGAGCACCTCTGGTCGAAAAAGAAGCAAGTCGACTCGTAGCCAATAGAAAATCAGAGTTTCATCCGCTAACTGTGTTGCCGGCTTAGGAAGTCAAGTAGATCGGTGCCTATGCATCAGCAAAAGAGCTCTGGGAGAAGTTCTTGGAATTGCATGAAGGAACCTTGGAAGCGAAGTTAACACAAAGAGACCTACTCTGAAACGAGTTAACCAATCTTTGGATGGAAGAAGGAGAAACAGTGGTCGAACTACATGCGAAGATTAAGGAGCTAATCACTGAACTTATGAATCTCGGAGAAAAGGTAACAAACTGAGATTCGTTAAGGTATGCTCTGAATGCTTTCCCTAAAATACCAGAATGGATGTCGTTAGTTAACTCCTACTATATTTCCAAGGACATCGAAGTAAGTACACTAGAGAATTTATTTTTTACTTTTGAACTTCATGAATCTCGGTATGCAGGAAGAACCAAAAGGATGGACAATATTGCCCTAAACACAAGAAAGGTCGAACCGGATGCAGATTCTTCAACAGATGAAAAGGAAACCACGTACATGGTAAGAAAGTTAAGTAAATATTTTAAATCTAATAAATTTAATAAGATGCAGGGCAAGAAACACTCTCCGGGGAGAAGAAAAGTTTGATGCTATAATTGTATCGAAGAAGGACATATAAAAGATAATTGTCCAAAATTGAAGAAGAAAAAGGTAAACAAGTCCAAGCACAAGAACTTGAAGGCAACATGGGATGATACGTCATCATCTGAGTCCGAGATCGAAGCCTATGCTAAACTTGCACTAATGGCAATTCACCAAGAGGGTGACAAAACAACCGCCGAGATGAGCATCTATGAAAGGGGAGCTACTTCAGAATAAAACAACGATGAAGGGGGAGCTTTCAACTTCAAACACGGTATGGTCAGTGAGGTATGTCTACTACATCTTGATCAATTATATCATGACATCAAATAATTGAGTAGATCATTATGCAAATTAAAAAGCAAAAATAATGATCTAAAAAGAAAATTAGCTTCTGCATGTTCACTAGAACTATATGATCAACTAAAAAAAATAAAAACATAAATTTAAAACAACAAATAAAATTGTTGAAAAAATATGCATGTTTAAAAGTTTCTAGTTTAAAGGTCAGATATTCGAGAGGACTTAACTAGTTTTTGAGAAATCATAGTGATTAAATTATAAGAGTGCCTAAAACTATATTCTACCTAAGTTTTTGATAAACTCAGTAAGTAGAGATCTTTATTGAATTCTTAAATCTGTTTTAAATTATTGAATATTTATTATGCATGCTAGATTTTATTTTCTCCAAGAATAAATTGCTTTTAGAAATCAAAGTTACTTTAAAAAATATATATTCGAATGCATGTTTGATCCGATTTAATTTGTTTAAAATTATATTTTCATAAAGAATAATTTTATCTACTCGTGAAAATTTCTTCAGGATTTTTTTAACGTTGGACGAATTTTTATAATTTTTTTTTCAAAATTCATAATTTTATTTAAAAAAATACCTAAAAAACTTTTTTAAAAAATTTTGACTTCTCCATATTTGTACGTTACTTTTTGAATGTTATAAAAAATTATTAGAATTTCTTAAAGTCAAAATCCAATTTTATTTTTTTAAAAAATTAATAAGTTTTATAATGAAAATTATTTTTCGATTCTTAGAAAAAATTATTTTTGAAAATTTTTACTTAGGTTTACTGATTTGACACTTCAAACAAATTTTAAGAGTTTTCTGTCCAATAGATAATTTTTTACAAATTTCTTTTAGAAAAACAAACTTTAAATATTAAAAATCTAGAGTTAAAAATTTTTACAAAATCAATTTTTTGACTCTCTATTAAATTTCATATATTAAGAAAACTCAACAATTATTTTTGACACCGAAAACTATTTTTTAGAAATTTAGTTTCAAAAATAAATTTTTGACAATTTACTTTCAAACTATATTTTTTTTCTTCGAAAAATATTTTTTCCCCTTAGAATTTTTTTGTATTTTCTAAAAACTTTTGTAATATTTTTTACAAAAATCCCTTTTTTTTTTAATGTTACGAAAGATGAAGAATGTGAAGGTTAAGTTAAAGGGAGGTCCTAATTTGTAATATTTTACATATGCTAAGATGTTTTATTATTTTTTATAAAACATTGTTATTTCAGTGTTTTGTTTATCCTAACTTAACTTGGGTTGGTATATATCAAAAAGGAAAAGATTGTAAGTATCCCGTATTGGTTTTGATATGATCAACCATGTCAAGTTAGATCCTGGTTATTTTTTATCCTTGTATCTAATTGTGCAAGGGTTTAGGAGTACAAGAAGTTGAGCGGAATATACAACAGACGAGAAGGATGACACGGGGAAGAGAGCCGACAGACTCGGTGCATTCGAGGGATGTAGGGACTGTGGAGGAATACACCGGTGGACAAGAAGGGCATGTGAGACGTCTGAGAGATGAGAAATTGAGGAGAAAAGCCTTCGGAGGAGAAGGTTAAAGTCGGATTCGGGTGAGCTCAACTCTAGAGGTCGGAAATCACCCATGCGGACAAAAAATAAAAAAGTTAACGTTTTAGTTGACTTTGTCCAATTGATCAACTGAGGTGCCTCAGTTGACTCGAATGAGTTTTGGGCAAAAACAGAACTAAGGCATATTTGTTGAAACCTGAGACATCTTAAGTCAGAATTGAGGCGTCTCAGTTTCATTACACCATGGATAAAATCTTTTTCAACCGAGGCGTCTCAGTGCCACATTAGTACAATGGTAATTTCCTATTTTGGGTTATAAATAGCCTTCTGGAGCTAGGAATAGAAAATAACAACTGTTTTACAATTTCTTAGTCTTTTTGTGAGCTTGTCAACATCTTGTAAGAGACTTCTCCGCCTGCAACGAAGGAGTTTTGAAACTGAGCTTTTTTCTACGTATTGAATTAGCAACCTCCCCGATTGCAACTAAGTAAACTCGTTTATCTCTTACTATTTCCTTAAGTTGTTTATGTTTACTTTAATTGCTTAAACTAATCTATCCATCTTTGCTACAAATAACAAAAGATATAGTTTGTATATGTAAAGCTATTCACTCCCACTCTAGCCAGCCTATGCAGACCAACGTGTTTAAGTTTTTTCGACACCGTTTTATGAAAACGGTGTCGTTTAACTAAAGAAAAAAAAAGATTGAGTATTTACGTTGCGTCACTTATGCAATTCAATCTTCTTCTTCGACGGTCTTACTTTCGGAGAATGAGTTTTGTAGCCCGTGTCGTCGTGGACTAGGCGCGAGCTGTTGTTGGTCCCTTATAGTACCAATGGGCGACGACCAAATTAGGGGAAATTAAAGCCCCTTGTAGGTTTTTTTTTAAAAATTAGCGTGATAAATATATTTATTTTTAGTCTATATATATTTAGTTGACACTAGCTACAATTAATCTTAACAATGACGGATTCCGTCTCATGAAAAATTTTCATTGATCATCAAAAATAAATTAAAAAATATTTATGAATAATCCAACAATCCAATATTATTAAGTCAATCAAATTTATTAAAAAAATTCATCCATTAATTTATTAAAATTAAAATTTAATATTATTTTTTTTATAAATAATTCATTAAATTGGTATGTTTTATTTTTTTATAAATAATTTATTAAATTGGATAACATACCGTTTCAACTCTATCTCACCTAAGATTTCTTTTTAATCATCTCAGATTTAATTTGTCTGCTGCCTAGTTCAGAACCTAAGATTTCCTTTCATTTCAAGACTGCATGTCTTGCTTGGTATTTGAAACACGCACACAAAATAAATAAATAAATAAATCCCAGCAGGTGGAGCTAAAAAAAAAATCTCAATTGTTAGGCAAACTCCATCTTCACATTTATTAATTTTTAAAATTGTCCTTTTTGTATGATAGTCAACAAATAAAATTTCAAAAGGCGTGTTTAGGGAGAAGCAGGAGTAGAGGCAGCGGCAGCGATGGGGAAGCAGCTCTTCTTCCCCCTCTTTCTCTTCCTCCTCTGCTTCTCCTCCTCCCATCCCGCCTCCGCCCAGCGCTACAACGCCCTCTTCAACTTCGGCGACTCCCTCTCTGACACCGGCAACGTCGTCCTCGCAGGCCTCCCCTACGGCATGACCTACTTCGGCCACCATACCGGCCGCTGCTCCGACGGTCGCCTCGTCATTGATTTCATCGGTGAATCCCCAACCCATCCTTTTTTTACCCTTTCCCCCCTTTCTGATGCCCCTCCCTTCTCGATCTGCTTCCTGTAGCCGAAGGGATCGGGCTGCCGTACCTGCCGCCCAGCACCGCCAACAACACGAGCTTCCACCGCGGCGCTAACTTCGCCTTCATCGCCGCCCCGGCCTTGCCCTTCGACTTCTTCCACCAGCGCGGCCTCAGCCATGGGCTCCATGTGAATGCCTCCATCCACGAGCAGATCGATGGGTTCCAAAAGTTGCTCCCTTCCATTTGCGGCTCGCCCCAAGGTCTCGCCCCTCGCGCTATCTCTCTCCCCAGCGACGATCGAACTGTCTTCCTCATTCCTGTAAGATTCCTTTTGCAGATTGCAAGGATTTCTTGAGCAAATCGCTTCTGGTCGTCGGCGAGTTCGGAGGTAACGACTACAACACCGGCCTCTTCGGCGGATGGTCGATCACTAAAGTGACCTCCTTCGTGCCCCATGTCACGCGAGTCGTCGCCGACGGCATCGAAGTAATCCAAATCCACCGTTTCTTTTTCTTTCCTCAAAACTGAAATGCGTCCATATCGAAAGTTCCAGACTGTGAAACTGAAGTTTATCATTGACGGACAGAGATTGATCGGCCTCGGCGCGGTGGATCTCATTGTGCCTTCGGTGCTGCCAGTCGGCTGCTTCCCCCTCTACCTCACGCTCTCCGAGTCCTCCGATCCGACCGAGTACGGCCCCCGGACGGGCTGCCTGAGGAAGTTCAATGCCCTGGCCTGGTACCACAACACCGATCTCCGGCGGCAGCTCGACCAACTCCGGAAGAAGTACCCGGCCGTGTCGATCCGTTACGCCGACTTCTACGCCCAGATCTTCGATTTCGTCACCGATCCTCTCAAATACGGTGGGTTCTGGAACCTTCCTCTCTCCTCATCTCAAAATTAATTTTTAATAACTCTTAGTGTTTTATTTGTTTAAAATTATTTATAATGAATTTCTTTTATAGAATTTTATTTTGTTATTAGCACAAGATGGCTTGACTCTGTTTGGAACTCAACAGGATTTAAAGCTGGAGCCCTGAGGACTTGCTGTGGAGCTCCCGGAATGTCGAAATACAACTTCAATCTGGAAGCCAAGTGCGACCAAAATAGCTCGACCGTGTGCTCCGACATCTCGGCCCATGTGAGCTGGGACGGGATCCACATGACCGAGACCGCGCACCGCATCATCGCCCGAGGGTGGCTCAGTGGCCCCTACGTCGACCCTCCAATTTTGAGCTCCCCTGCCAGCTAAAAACATGAGCACAATTCGTCGATAGGATTGAGTCTTGTGCTTTACTGGCTCGATCAATTGCTTAGTTGGAGTGATAGTTTGTGATAGTTTCTGATAGGCAAGTAGAAACTGTAATCCCACTGATTATTATGCAAAGTCGGGCCATAGGTGGTCTAGTCCATTCGACATAGAGATTGATCTCTATGAATGACTAAATTTGTTTTCCGTTGACATCTCCATCGCTTACCGGTAGGCATTAATCAACATCCTCCTCAACGGAGTGCAATCGAACAAGTAGCTCAAACATAGATTTTGCATTTGATTTCAACGGGCTTGCCCACATGGATTCCCTTGCTTACCTCTATATCATAAATATCTTCTTCAAGAAGAGAATAAATGCAATCGAACCTAGTGTGAAGATGTTGACTCCTTAACAAGGCTATGATGAAAACTCACGAGTCAGGAAAATAAGTGGTGACCTCATCCCTAACAGAGGAAAATTGTTGAAGGCAATTATATCCCAGAGAATAATTTTGCACAATCTCAGACAGTGCAGAAGTCTATTGTAGGTGACTCTATATATCTCAGACAAAGAAAATCTTACGTTGTCTCGGACAATGAATAATTTGAAGGTGGATCTATCTCGAATGGAGGAGGTTTTGCACTGTCTCGGTGAATGAGTAGTTTGTTGAAGGTAACTTTGTCACTGACAGAGGAAATCTTGTATTGTCCCAGACAACGAATAATTTGTTAAAGGCAAATATGTCTCGGGACGTTTTATATTATCTCAAACAATGAATAATTTGATGAAGACAACTATGTCCTTAACAGAGAAAATCTTATATTATCTCGGACAATAAATAATTTATTGAAGGCAGATCTATCTTGGATAGAGGAGGTTTGAATAGTTTGTTGAAATTGAAAACTACTGATCCGGGCAAGTGGTTTTTTAGAAAAATTAAGGGCCCAGTCGGAGTCAACCCAGTAGGATCCGGGTCGGGATAGATCAGACCGGATCTTGCCAGACTTCACGGGCCGGGTTGAAGGCGTAGGCAGCACACCCAAAGGTAGGGATTAGGGCTCGCTGACCTTGGGTCGGGTGCAAGAGGTCCGACACCGGGAGGTCGGGTGCAAGAGGTCCGACACCGGGAGGTCGGGTGCAAGAGGTCCGACACCGGGAGGTCGGGTGCAAGAGGTCCGACACCCGGAGGTCGGGTGCAAGAGGTCCGACACCGGGAGGTCGGGTGCAAGAGGTCCGACACCGGGAGGTCGGGTGCAAGAGGTCCGACACCGGGAGGTCGGGTGCAAGAGGTACCACTCCGGGAGGTCGGGTGCAAGAGCTCCGACACCGGGAGGTCGGGTGCAAGAGCTCCGACACCGGGAGGTCGGGTGCAAGAAGTCCGACACCGGGAGGTCGGGTGCAAGAGGTCCGACACCGGGAGGTCGGGTGCAAGTGGTCCGACACCGGGAGGTCGGGTGCAAGAGGTCCCACTCCGGGAGGTCGAGTGCAAGAGCTCCGACACCGGGAGGTCGGGTGCAAGAGCTCCGACACCGGGAGGTCGGATCTGTCAGGGTTGTTCATTAAGGGGAAAAGACATTGGACGTAATCATTACCTGACACAGCCGCCGAATATTAATTAGGGTCAGGAGGAGCAGGATCACAGGTTGGTAGGCTGCTGTGTCAGCCTCACTCCGCCGCTAAGATAGCCACTTACTTAGCTTAATCCCTGACTGATCCTTAATGGGATGTGACGTTCCACACGAGGGAAGACTTCTCCCCTCCCCTATATAAACCGCGTTTGAGCCCCAGAGAAGAGG
This sequence comes from Boesenbergia rotunda, assembly GCA_024364735.1. Classification (NCBI taxonomy): domain Eukaryota; kingdom Viridiplantae; phylum Streptophyta; class Magnoliopsida; order Zingiberales; family Zingiberaceae; genus Boesenbergia; species Boesenbergia rotunda. The sequence continues at coordinate 76,505 of JAGFNQ010002113.1, read as the reverse complement.
ATCGCTGCCATTTTGCAACCACTCCACCACATTAAGAGCTCTATTTCGGTCTGACCTCCCAAACTACAGCAGACCGGGTCGGCTTGGTTAGACCGAGTCATTCGAGGGAGAACTGATCTTCGCTTGTCGACAGGATCAAATTTGGCGCCGTCTGTGGGAATCCGCCTGATCGAAAGCTGAAGATGAGTGACTCCAACCGGGTGACCGTGACACTTTCGCAAGAAGACCTCGAGTTGCTGATAACCACCAGAGCTCAGAAGCTGGCAGCAGAGCAGGGAATGATCGCCCACCCCACTCAGGAGGGTCCGGCCGAGCCCACAGCCCGAGTGGGTACAGAAGGTGGAGTTCGCCCGGGTGAGAGCCCCTACTTCCATCAAGCGCTCTTCGACCCGTCTGGGGGTGCGGGACAGTCCGACTCAGTGGGAGTCTCATCCAGCCAAGCAAGAATCAACAAAGGGATGACTCAAATTATCCAGGCTCTGACCGAGCGCACTGGATGTCCCTTCTCTAGTCAAGTTCTGCAAGAGCCAGTCCCCAAGCCTTGCCGACTCTTGTCCATTACGGAATATGAAGGAGCTACAGATCTAGAGGAACACCTGATGAAGTCTGAGGATGAAGCCTTGCTGCAACAGTACACGGATGGTATCAAGTGCCGAGCATTCCTGACCACTCTGGCGGGTCCCGCTCAGCGTTGGTTCGACAGACTCCCGGAGGGGTCTATGCGAGAGTTCGCCGACTTCAAAAGAACGTCCTACTGAAGTATACCTGACATAAGGAGACTCCCTGAGAACAATATCAAGGGCTTGAATGACTTCTTGAGGCAATGAAACTAGGAACTCCTCTGACTCAAAAGGAGAAGCACCAGCCGTGTATAGGCTCTTCCTTCCATCATAAGCCGGCATTCGCATTCCCAAGGCGTTATCCTTGCCCAACTTGACAAGCTCGGAGATAGTTTTCCTAGGGGTGACTCTAGTGTCGAAGTCCGACCGATCGGGACGCCTCAAGCCCTTGCTCGACGACTGGAGGCACCGCCAGTGAAGGAGCCTGCTCCTTCGCAGGCTCGGCAATCGTGAGTTGGCGGAGCTCCTCGCTGATCGAAGAGGACAAGGGGAATCTGCTGTTGTGACAGGAGAAGAGGCGTCTAGAGCTGGATCTGATCGAGGAAATTCAAGATCGGGTATCAGTCCAAATGACTGCTTACTGGCAAAAGATGCAGCGAAGATACAATCCAGAGGTCATACCCTGTAGTTTCCAAGTCGGCGATCGTGTATGGAAGAGAGTCAAACCAGTCGGGGAGGTGAGCAAGCTGAAGCCCCCATGGGGAGAACTCTTCCTGGTAATCGAGAAGTTGGGGTCGGGAGCCTATTATTTGCAAGATACCCAAGGAAAGAAGCTAGGAAGACCTTGGAGTGCAACACACTTAAAATTGTATTGTGAGGAAAGTTGAGTTGAGTGACTCTTGTAATTGTATCACACGAATATGATAGTGAAACTCAAGGCAACTCATCAAGTTATAAGTGGGCATGCTCCCACGCACCCACCGGACTCGGCGCCGATCGGGCTTGGCGTTCCACGTTCGGTCGGGCCCGGTCGGGCGTGGCGTTCCACGCTCGATCAGGGTAAGCCAGACGGTGTCCAGACTCTTGCTTTTGCAAGTTATAAGTGGGCATGCTCCCACGCACCCACCGGACTCGGCGCCGATCGGGCGTAGCGTTCCACGTTCGGTCGGGCCCGGTCGGGCGTGGCGTTCCACGCTCGGTCAGGGTAAGCCAGACGGTGTCCAGACTCTTGCTCTTGCAAGTTATAAGTGGGCATGCTCCCACGCACCCACCGGACTCGGCGCCGATCGGGCGTGGCGTTCCACGTTAGGTCAGGCATGGTCGGGCGTGGCGTTCCACGCTCAGTTAGGGTAAGCCGTACGGTGTCCAGACTCTTGTTAAGGCAAGTTATAAGTGGGCATGCTCCCACGCACCCACCGGACTCGGCGCCGATCGGGCGTGGCGTTCCACGTTCGGTCGGGCCCGGTCGGGCGTGACAGTCCACGCTCGGTCAGGGTAAGCCGGACGGTGTCCAGACTCTTACTAAGGCAAGTTATAAGTGGGCATGCTCCCACGCACCCACCGGACTCGGCGTCGATCGGGCGTGGCGTTCCACGTTCGGTCGAGCCCGGTCGGGCGTGGCGTTCCACGCTCGGTCAGGGTAAGTCAGACGGTGTCCAGACTCCTGATCTTGCAAGTTACAATTGGGCATGCTCCCACACAACCACCGACCTCGCGACAGACCAGACGTGGCTGCCACGCTCCATTAAGGTCTCCCGAGTGGCATTGAGACACTTGCTCTTCAGCAAGTTATAAAGGTGATTGCTCACACGCCTCAACCGCTCTGCTCGGCACCTAGCCGCTCTACTCGGCACTCAGCCGCTCTGCTCGGCACCTAGTCGCTTTGCTCGGCACTCAGCTAGTCAGCCGCTCTGCTCGGCACTCAGCCGCTCTGCTTGGCACTCAGCCGCTCTACTCGGCACTCAGCCGCTCTGCTCGGCACTCAGCTACTCAGCCACTCAGCTTGGCACTCAAGTACTCTGCTATGTCATCGGCTCAGCACTCCGTCATTCGACTCTGCCACCTACCAGGCAATTAGTCACTCTACTCAGTTGCTTGCCTGCTTAACCATTGCTTAGTCGTTTACTCGGCTCTATGCCACATGCGTGGCACCCGCAACCATTTGCTTGGTTCGGCAAAAATGCTTAGTGGTTTCCCATACACAGATTCGTCACTCGTGCAACACGATCCAATTGCTCGCTTGACATAACTAACTACTCTAGCGGTGACATTCCGAGGGATGAAATACTGATTAACTGGGTAAAATCCAACCCGTGACTTCTGATTGATTGTTCTTCTATCAAAGGAGATCCATTCCAACCTAATTCCAGGATGGAAAGTACGGGTGGAATAAGTCAAACCACTTCAGTCTAGTTAGTCAGGCTCGCACCTCCTTCGACTAGACTTGAAGGGGAGATATGTGATCCAGGGAGATAAACGCGCGGCAGATGCATTGATGGCTGACTCGACAGGGGACTCGACATTTAAGGATAAAGATCTTGAGGCCATAATGAGGGTCAGGGGTGCGAAAGTAGGGTTTATCCGACCGGGCAAGCAGCCTAGTCAGTCGGACTTGACGCCTCCTTCGACTAGACTTGAAGGGGAGACTTGTGATCCGGGCAAGCGGTTTTTTAGAAAAATTGAGGGCCCGGTCAGAGTCAACCCAGTAGGACCCGGGTCGGGATAGATCAGACCGGATCTTGCCAGACTTCACGGGCCGGGTCGAAGGCGTAGGCAGCACACCCAAAGGTAGGGATTAGGGCTCGCTAACCTCGGGTCGGGTGCAAGAGGTCCGACACCGGGAGGTCGGGTGCAAGAGCTCCGACACCGGGAGGTCGGGTGCAAGAGCTCCGACACTGGGAGGTCGGGTGCAAGAGGTCCGACACCCGGAGGTCGGGTGCAAGAGCTCCGACACCGGGAGGTCGGGTGCAAGAGCTCCGACACCGGGAGGTCGGGTGCAAGAGGTCCGACACCCGGAGGTCGGGTGCAAGAGGTCCGACACCGGGAGGTCGGGTGCAAGTGGTCCGACACCGGGAGGTCGGGTGCAAGAGGTCCGACACCGGGAGGTCGGGTGCAAGAGGTCTCACTCCGGGAGGTCGAGTGCAAGAGCTCCGACACCGGGAGGTCGGGTGCAAGAGCTCCGACACCGGGAGGTCGGGTGCAAGAGCTTCGACACCAGGAGGTCGGGTGCAAGAGCTCCGACACCGGGAGGTCGGGTGCAAGAGGTCCGACACCGGGAGGTCGGGTGCAAGAGCTCCGACACCGGGAGGTCGGGTGCAAGAGGTCCCACTCCGGGAGGTCGAGTGCAAGAGCTCCGACACCGGGAGGTCGGGTGCAAGAGCTCCGACACCGGGAGGTCGGATCTGTCAGGGTTGTTCATTAAGGGGAAAAGACATTGGACGTAATCATTACCTGACACAGCCGCCAAATATTAATTAGGGTCAGGAGGAGCAGGATCACAGGCTGGCAGGCTGCTGTGTCAGCCTCACTCCGCCGCTAAGATAGCCACTTACTTAGCTTAATCCCTGACTGATCCTTAATGGGATGTGACGTTCCACACGAGGGAAGACTTCTCCCCTCCCCTATATAAACCGCGTTTGAGCCTCAGAGAAGAGGATCGCTGTCATTTTGCAACCACTCCACCACATTAAGAGCTCTATTTCGGTCCGACCTCCCAAACTACAGCAGACCGGGTCGGCTTGGTTAGACCGAGTCATTCGAGGGAGAACCGATCTTCGCTTGTCGACAGGATCAACAACTCTTCCCTTGATAGAGGAAATCTTACATTGCCTCGGACAATGAAAAATTTGTTAAGGGCGGATCTATTTCGTATAGAGGAGGTTTTGCACTTAGAAATTGAGTAGTTTGTTGAAAGCAACTTTGTCTCTAACAGAAGAAATCTTTCATTGTCTCATACAATGAATAATTTATTGAAGACAGATCTATCTCGGATTGAGGAGGTTTGACACTATCTCAGATAGTGAATAGCTTGTTGGAGGTAATTTGTCTCTGATAGACTAAATCTTTCATTGTCTCGGACAATAAATAATGTATCGAAGGTGGATCAATCTCAGACTGAGAAGATTTTGAACTGTCTTGAATAATGACTACTTTGTTTGAAGGTAACTCTGCCCTGGACCGATGAAGTACCTGAGAATTTCGGAAGACAGAAGACAAATACTAAATTTATCATGTTGTAATGGATAAAAGCAGTACTGTAAGAATTACTTGATCGATAATATACAATGATTAGTAGATCAGTAAGGGCATCCGTAACTATTTAACACCTTTAACGTTATAATATCTATCATCTCATCAAAAAGTATGAGACTCATATGTCATATACACATTAACATTAACATCTTCATTCTCTTACATTCATTTAACATTCAACCTCCATTATTTGTGGGGTCCACATACCACATACACATTCTCTCACATATACATTCTCTTACGTACATATTTTTTATTTTCAACTTTATTTACCAATTTAAATTATTATTATTTAAAATATCGGTTTGTGACTATTTACTAGCCGTTTAGATGATTGTTGGTCATTTTTAATCGATTACGATAACCCAATCGATTAAAGTCACTATTCCATAGTGTTCCACGAGACTCCCCAATCGATTAGGACTGCCCCACCTGGGGGGCTACCCAATCGATTGGGGGCAGCCCGCCAATCGATTGGGGGGTTGTTTGCTCTCCAATCGATTGGGGGATGTTCAAAACAGCCCTCGGCTCCCCAATCGATTGGGGCAGTCCGTAATCGATTGGGAAGACCCGTAATCGATTCCCCAATCGATTACGGGCGCCCCTAATCGATTGGGGACTCCCGCAATCGATTGGGGATGTCATGTCACACGCGATGAACACGTTCAAACATCTGAACGTGTTCATCGCGTCAGCGTATTAACGTGCTCGTCACAATGACTTTAACGCGGACGGTACGTTAATCGAGCATTATAATACTTGATCGATTAACGTACTAGTGTAGATGCTCTAATAAAAAGAGTTAAAGAAGAAGCCATGACTAGCAGGAGAGGCCGAGGTTTCATCCATGAGACTTTATCTCCGAGAGAAAAAAACCGCATGTTTCAAGGCACCATAAGTGCTGCAATTTCTTCCACTTCTTCAAGTCCTCTGCCATTAGGAACACACATGAGTTCCTTCCAAGAAGGAAGCGTCCTGAATATCACTGATAAAAAAGAATCTGAACAGCAAGTTTATGCTAAACAAGGTATCCCACTTGTTTGAAGAGTCATATGTGCAGGAGATCTTAAATCTGAAGTATTTAACTTAATAATTAAGTTCTCTGGCCAAAGAAAGTGTTATCCATACTCACAAATAGAAAATAATGAGGACTGTTCTTGTAAAGAGTCATTTGTAGAATTTCAGCGAATAAATTAACAATCACAAAGAATCAGTCATATAAGAGAAAGATAATATGAGCAGGTCAAAACCACCTGTGTGATTTATATAGCTTCTGCATCAAAACTAGCAAACTATTTACTTTCTTTGCAGAGGCTAGTGTTTAAGGTGGTAAAAAGTAATTCGCTCGTTTTGAGTGTCTGTCTCATAATTAACACGGAGGAGATAAATCATGAGAGTTATTAGCTCGGATATGTACTGTGCCTAGTGTGTGAAGAGGGCGAGCACACTAGTTTTGTCAATTTTTGACCCCCAGACTTTAATGTGGCAACACCCACACCCCCATAATGTCATCTAGAAGCAATGAACACTTTATTAAGAAATAATCATCCGTACTTAGGGCGCAACATAGATGGTGGATGCTTACTATTTTTTACGGCATGGGTCAAATCTTGCGGGAATTCACGACCTACCATTCACTCCATCATACATTTCTCATCTATGTACTTACATTAATCTCCTACCATATTAGTGTCTCCTTCCATATTAGTAGGGTCGACTCTAGGAGTCATTAAAGTAGCGGATCTCTTTTTTTAACCAAAAAATAATCACCTTCCTTAATTGAAGTTAAGGATGTTATACGAAGTTATATCTGAAAATATGTATGAATTTATGATTCTCCAACCATCTTCAAATAATTAATAAAATTAATTTTTTTCCTTGATACATGTCATCTTATAATTTATCCGTCTATATTTTATTATGAGACCGATCTATATTTTATTATGAGACCGATGATATTGAATCTCTTAGTATGAGTGATATTAGCTTTGACTCTAATAAAATTAATCCTTTTTAGAAAGTATCGAACCAGGAATATTATCTAATGACAATTAATGAAGATTTGAACCGGCCGTCTATAATTGCGAACACTAATGTTGATAAAGGGACTGAGCTACAGGGTTCCTCTGGTTACTAGATGGCAAAAGGCGATTCGCTCGCCTCCAGCGCCCCCGCCAATCCGTCCCAGGACCAATACGGAGAAGGTAAATCACGGGGTTAGCCTGGATGTTGTGGCTAGTGTGTGGGGAGGACAGACACATTGACTTTACTAGATTTTGACCTCATATCTCTTGATGATAATACCCACTGATTTACTAGAACTCAAAGAACATATAGTAATAAGAAATCTATATTGAGGGATGTTTCGGTTGAACGGTCGGGGGAGACCTATCGGGTTGGTTGTTGATCCTGGCTTCTTGTGCTTTCACCCATCTCTATCTATGGATCGGTTCGAATTTTCATGGACAGTGTCAAAATATTCCGGTCGTACAACTACAGGTGGGTCAAATCCCATGAAACTTGTTTCGGTTGACTTTGATCGAATCTGGTAACATCTTCAAATTAACTTCGGACGAAATGTGGTCAATTCATGCGACGAATAACATGGATAAGAGGACTTACAGGGAGTTACCCAGTGAGATTCCTCTGATGCCTAACGAACTTGAACCGTAATCAGCCCGCCTAGCAGGGCCAATTACGATTCAATGGCCCAATTAATCGAACCATTATTTTCTAAATTCTATAAATAAGATACTTATTTCATCATTTCCACGTAATTTTATTTATTCTTTCAATTTCAAAATCTCAATAATTTTCGATTTTAATTCTCTAATTATAATAGAAGGTTCATTATCTTAATTTTGGAAGGGCAAGGAAATTTAAATGGGAATCATGATATTCAATTTACCGACGATAAATCAAAGTAAATTTCGACATCTGAGAGATAAAAAAAGTAATGGTGATGATGTTTCTAGATTTAGAATACTCCTTGAAAATTATTTCGAAAGATATATAGGCAATTTAAATTAGTACAAATTATTATTATATATATATATATATTTATAAATTTATAAATTTTAAATTTTTTAAAATAATTATAATTTTGAATCAGCATAATCCATGCATTCTGAACAAATATATTTGACCTTTCCCTCCGTCTCAATTCCCGGTTTCCTGCTCGTAACGCCCCATGACGGTCTAATCCAAAATACCGTATTCCGACAATCTCGGAACCAAACAACGGAACGGACGACATCCGTTACGTTTCCGTGCGTCTATATATACTCCGGCGCATGCCGTTAAAGGGCTTTCAAGTTTCCTTCCTTCTCTCCCACTCGGATTGGTTTCCAACCGATGAAGAACTCTCGGCGAATCCAACGGAAGGAAGGATTGGGGGCAGGAGATCTCAAGGAGGCGTTTGCGAAGTTGTCGTGATCCGGTTATTGTCCAATTCTTTCGGTTTTTTGTTTGGGTTTTTTTCGGAGGATATTTGCATTGGAATCTCGAGGATTAGGGCTTCTTTCAGGAATTTCAGGAGAATTCTTCGTTCTTCTTGGACGAGTAAATTCGGAGGGTTTTAGATCGGAGGATGATCATCAACCGCAGCTCGAGGGGGCAAATGCCGAGCTTGAAGCGATGTAAGGCCGAGGAGCCGATGTTCTGCGATGATGAGAGCGGCGATGGGGCGGCGGATGGACGCAGAAAGCGGCGTGGGGATGGGTCGTTTGCTTCCGAGATGATGGGGGACGTCTCCGGCGCTGGAATTCCCTTCCTTTCAGATGGATTGCGGATGGGGAGTGACTGCGGGGATCTCGGCGCAGGTTGCCTGGGTTCCTCTTGTTCTGGCGAGATGTCCGTATCTACTTCTGTCGCGGTGGAGGCTGACGAACGAGTCAGGGAAGGGTCGGTGGTGCGTGCGGCTGCTTCCGCACCAGTGGTGCGGACGTCCAGGGGGCGCTTGCAGGTGCTTCCTTCTCGTTTTAGGGATTCAGTTCTCGCCGATCCCTGGAAGAAAGAAAAACAAAAACCGAAGGCTGCAGGTACTGGTTCATCTGTGCAAGCTGATCTTCAATTCTGCAAAGATGATAAATTTAGCTACACTGGCTTCGAATTTAACTCGGGATTGAAGAATTCCTGCACATTGGAAAGGGAAGTGGAGTTCATTGGAGCTTGCAGAAATATCAGTACGAACAAGTGCTCTACTTCTCGAAGTACTCTTACATCCGTCGGGGACAGCCTGGTGGGTCTGGAAAAGAAGTGCCCGCGGTCTGTTCTTAATGCACAGGACCAGCTGCATTGTTATTCTAATTTAATTATGGAGTCAAAGCTAGCAAGGGAAGGTTCAGACAGAAAGGAGGATTTTTACTGCCCAGAGGATTTTGTTCTGGGTGATATAATTTGGGCAAAGTGCGGAAACAAAAACCCTGCTTGGCCAGCAATGGTGATTGATCCTTTGCTGCAAGCTCCTGAAAATGTTTTAAATTCGTGTGTGGCTGGAGCTCTTTGTGTTATGTTTTTTGGGCAGTCCAGAAATGGAAGGGTAAATGATTTAATCTTCAGAATATATATATATATAGAGTGTACATTTTCATTGCAACTGGTTAAGTATTGATGAGATTTAATTTGTCAGGCATTTTCATGGGTGAAACAAGGGATGATTTTCCCCTTCTTAGATTACCTAGAAAGGTTTAGTTTGATGATTTCCCCCTCGGCTTTATGATTTAGAAATATTTTTTCTGTTGTTTATCATGTGTTGATGCACCACTATCTTTCTCCAGATTTCAAGGGCAAACTCAATTATTTAAGTACAAATCTAGCGATTTTCGAATGGCTATTGAGGAGGCTTTCTTAGCTCAGCATGGTTTTTCTCCTATGAGTAGTGGTGGTCACTTTGCTTCAGATAAATCTGTTCCTTGTACAAACCAGGAGGCTGCTGATTCAAATCGTGAACAAGAATGCCAATCAAAATTCCAGGCAAGTTTAAAGTTATTTCTAAGTTTATCATTAATTCGTTTTAACTTTGAAGTTATACTGATGTATTTAGCATGTCTTAGAAGTATGTTACACTTAATGTGTGTAGTGTTAACCTCATACTTTTAGGATCTTAAGTTTTTATCTGAACTTTAGATTGTAGACAAATCAGGGATGCTTTGTGAAAGCTGCGGAATTAATCTTCCATATCGAAGTGCAAAGAAGATGAAAGGGAATTCACAGCAATTCTTGTGTAAACATTGTGCTAAGGTTTGTATTCTTGCTTCATGAATGGCTGATGTCGTATGCAAAGCACTAGCCTTTTCTGAGTTGTCATTTCTCATTTTTTTCTTTGATGGACAATAGTGGTTTATGAGAGATGCATTGGTCTTTCACAGCTCCTGAGTTCAAAGCAGTACTGTGGGATTTGCAAGAAGATTTGGCATCACACAGATGGGGGAAATTGGGTAGGACAATATTACACCAAAAGCTAGAGAATTTGATTTCCGTTTTTTTCATAGGAGAAATAATGTCTTACTAGTAACATTATTTCCAATTAGGTTTGTTGTGATGGGTGTCAAGTGTGGATACATGTAGAATGTGACAACACATGTGGTAACCAAAAGGTATGGGATTGTTTTCACAATTTTTTGCTTATGTATTATTCTGTTTGTAACATGAAGTTTCGTGTAAATGTATAATGTAATCCTTGCTGACTTTCTTAATATACAAGGATTTGGAGAACAATGATTATTTCTGCCCTGATTGCAAGGCTACACAGAAATTTGAAGTGCCCGATTCAGATACAAAGTCTGCAACAATCAGGTTTTTCACAGCTTTTCATAAATACTAAACTAGTTTGTAGAGACTGTAGACTTGGCTTGCTTGGAATGTTTAATAAAATATGTCACCTGTACAGATCTATTAATGATACTTTTGGGGAAAAGTTGTCTGACAGGATCACTGTCATATGCTGCAATATGGAAGGAATATACTTGCCAAAAGAACACATGTATGTATTTTTTAAACTTACAAATGTAATGTTCCATTTTGGTAACTGTTTGGTCACAATCAATTAGGAAAACCATTTCAAATGTATTAGAAAATACAAAATGAAAACAAAAAGGTGCCATAACTGGTGTCTAGCTTGGCTAACTTTCCCTTTTAAAAAAAAAAAGAAAAAGAAAAGGCACTTGCAAAGTGTTGAATTTTTTGTGCTATCACTTTGTATCTCAGTTAGAGCTTGGGAGACTACACTTAAATCTAGTGATCCAGATTGTCCAGGCAATGATCAAAGAACAAGAATCATTTGGCATTTTCTTACTTTGCTTAGAACCACTCAAATCTTCTATCAAAGGAAACTGTGGCTAAATCAATATTGCTGAATGCTATTGTGCATTTCTCTGTGACAAATAGATGTTCAATAGATGCTTTGTGATTCTTTTCTTTTTATCACATAAATGACATGCCATGTTGATTTTTAAGTCCCTCCCGCTTAGTCTCTCTTTTGGATCCAAAAGTGGATCTGGCTTTCAGTAGATGTTTTGCTTTCAATACCTTCAGATACCATGTGAACATGCTTGTGATTGTGCCATCGGTTTGTTGCTAGTTCGTATAACTTGGAAGGCTAAGCCAAGGCCTGTGCCAGAATTAAAACCTTTTCTGCTGAGTCCTGAGCCATTAAGATATGTATGGCTGATACTGACCTTGCCCTTTGTCTGCTCAGTGATTTGTCATGTGATACAGGTTGTTGTAGCCAAAGTAGATTGATGGTACTAGTTGTACTAGTTGAATGTTCTTTTATTCTCTTTTTTTTCCTTCTAAATGTTGAGATGTGAATCAGTTTTTGGGCGTGTTAATTTTAATGCTTTAATTAAACTCATTTCCTCTTTATATCATGCAGGGTTTTATGTCAATGTAGCTCCTGCAAGTCAAAGAAACTAACTCTTAATGAATGGGAACGACATACAGGCTCAAGAAAGAAGTATTGGAAGGTTAGCGTCAAAATCAAGAGTACTGGGCAGCAACTGGGAAAATGGGTTTGTAGCCTTATCTTCTAAACATCTATGGGGTTATATTCTTTTTCTTTCTCTAACATGGTAATGATTACTATGCAGAAATATTGAAAAGGACTTGCTGTTTTTTACTTTAATGTTTTCATGCATTCCCAACTAATTTCTCTAAGCACTGAAAACCTATACCAGACTATCTAACAGACATGAACTTGATCAGTATATATGGCATACTGGAAATAGAGTGGTCTTTGCTGATTATGGACTCTCCTTGAGTTGCATGGTTGCAAAACTGTTTTTTTTTCCCTCTTTTTTTTTTTGCATTTTTCAAATTTTATTTCTTATGTTCGCCTCTCCTGTTCACCCTTCTTAAGATTCTTATCCATCGTGTACCATTTCAACTCTTTTGAAATGAATCCTTATGGTGTCAGCCTTCTTCCTAAAAAACGTAATTTTCTTTTGATGAAACCTATGGTTTGATCTATAATTGTTACTGCAAATCATCACCAACCATGTAAATCCCAGCAATTTGGGATTGACTACACAAATCTTATCCATCCCTTGAACTTATGGAAGACTACATCACTATTAATATTCAAATAAATTAGATTACTTTTTATTAGGTTAAATAGAGTTCTATGCCCTACATTGTTATTCTAATTAACTAAACTTGTATGCCCATAAAGAGTAACATATTAACATTTTTTTTTTTTTTGAACTTCTGTTTGTGTAAAATACAGCTAGAAGAGGGCAGTCCATCTTTTAATAACCAAGTTAAGCACTCATCACTTGGTAATAGAAAAGAGAAGCTCCTTACTTTGCTTCAAGGTAGACTAATTTTTTATTTATCATTTTATTTGGCAATCTCTTCATGCTTTTTCTTTAAGTCGCTACTGCCAAAATAATGGAAATAATCCTTGTTCTTTCTTGAACAGAACCATATGAACAAATACTTGCCAAGTGGACAACAGAAAGGTGTGCAATTTGCAGATGGATAGAAGATTGGGATTACAACAAGATCATTATATGCAACAGGTCATACAATCTGGTTCTTATCCTCCAGTTTTTTGTTATCTAAATTCTAAAAAGAATCCACCGTTACAAATATCTATGGAGGGTAACTGAGATTCTTACATATAGTTTACAGAACCTAAGTTGTCTTATTCTGCAGATGTCAAATAGCTGTTCATCAGGAATGCTATGGAGCAGTAAATGTACAAAATTTGGCCTCCTGGGTTTGCAGAGCTTGTGAAACGCCCCTTCATAAAAGGGAATGTTGTCTTTGCCCCATCAAAGGTACATGTGCATCTTGGAAGTATCATTTGCATGTATCGTTCTGCCGTATGACTTTTTTGCAATGCTAGGATTCACTAATTGAAATTTGGGCCTAATCATATCACTTCTCTATTGTTTTTTCTAGCTTTAAACTGTTGCAAGTCATGAATGCTTACTTCTCAAGTTTTGGTCAGGTGGTGCACTGAAGCCAACAAATATTGATAAGTTATGGGTTCATGTTACATGTGCATGGTTTCAACCAAAAGTATCCTTTTCCAGTGGTGAAACAATGGAGCCTGCTATTGGCATATTAGATATACCATCTCCGCTGTTTGGGAAGGTGAATTATGAATAATTTATTAATTGAGTTGTTTGTTATAAATATAGTATATACGTCTTTGGTTATAAAGAACATTATATTCTGACCATTAAATCCTAACCTGTCATTCATTTTGCCATCAGGTTTGCGTGATATGCAAGCAGAAACATGGTGCTTGCACACAGTGCTACACATGTTCCACTTATTACCATGCTATGTGTGCATCACGAGCAGGTTATAGGATGGAGGTAAGCGTCTCTAAGCTAAAAGCTCTATAATTTGACAGTTGAACTGTGTTTGACTAGAAAAATTAGAGGGCATAATTAAATTTATTATGTTTCCTTGATAATCATGCAAATTACAAATTGTGAATTTATTTCATCTGGATTTATTTTCAAGTCATGAACAATGAGTGCTACTTTTTTCTCCAATCAGGAACTTCATGGGCCTTGATTTACTCTTTGCAGTAGTCTTTGTATTTTTCACTTCTTTGTCGATGAATTGAAAAAGTCTTGGCATCATCACCACATTATTCAGCTTTTCTCCACAGTTTTGTTTTACAAGCTGCAGAGAATGTATTTGTTCTGCTTGACAAATATGTATAATATGGTGAAAATATTTTTTGGTTGCATTTTCATGGGCTTAACAATATTCAATTCGGAAAAACATGTTTTCCAGTTGCATTCCTATAGGCTGAAAATTGCAACATTTTCTTTCTATCCTAAATAATTTGGAAGACTAGTATTGTAATGGTCTATCTGAATGTATCTTCTTATGTCTATGATTGTTTCATTCTTGTCCTAAATTGGAGACATATGGTACTGTACCTGATTACACTTTTACAAATGCAGTTGCATTGTCTGGAAAAAAATGGGAAACAAACAGTAAAGCTGCTCTCCTATTGTGCACATCACAGGTAAATCCAGCAGTCCTTATTAACACCTAAAACTTTGAGTTATTCTGAATTTTTTTTGTATTGGTTGCGAAGCTGGTATGATAAGTGATTTGACACTTTTTTCTCAAAAAGATTTTGAATACATAAATCTTTTTTTTCTCTGTTTCTTCTCTTGGCTGCTGATGACTTTCATTTGACTGGGTTTCTCAATTTGTGTATAATTTTGGCTCCAGAAATAATTAATCTTGGCATTTTTAGGTCTCCCAATCCGGATAATGTGCTAATTCTGCAAACTCCGTCGGGGATTATCTCCACTAATAAGTTGTTGAAGAACATTAAAAGGCAAAGTGGTTCAAAACCAACTATGATGGAGATGCCACGGGAAAACATAACCTCAACATCTCTATCTTCTGAAGCGCCATCCTCTGTGAGATGCTCAATTTACAAGAGAACAGAAACCAAGGTAGATGAGGAACATGCTTTAGATACTTGTTTTGTGTTAGATAGTGTCTCAATATGAATATTGTAGCATGTTCCTGAGACATTATAAATTTCTCATTTTTGGTGCATTATTATTTGTGTGAAAGAAAATATTTGAGTCTCATATTGCAATGTTTGGAGTTCTTGATCAATTTGTTCTCCTGATTGCTGAACCATCTTTAATTCTCCTGCCATGCCTAAATTCGTAACTTTCTTTTGTAGAATATACGAGAAAGTGGAATCCCACATAGAGTTATGGGACCTTGTTATCATTCTTGGGACTCTATTGAAAGTTTAAATGCAGCTATGGTAATTATCTTTTCCAAATTGTGTATTTCATTATTCAACTCAAAAGATGTTTACGTCATTTTTCTCCCTTCTACAACAGGATGATAAAACTCAGAAATCTTTTTCTTCATTTAAAGAGCGCCTTCGCTATTTGCAGGTAATTTAATGCCTTTTCCCCTCACCTTATTTTTACTTCTCTCGTGTGCCCAACACTTTCATTTTTTTTGTTCCCAGTCAACTGAACACACTAGGGTCTGCTTTGGAAAATCCAGGATTCATGGATGGGGCCTATTTGCTCGTAGAAGCCTTCAAGAAGGAGAAATGGTATTACTTTTTGCTACATCTTGTGGAATGGATTATTGTGATGTCTCATGTGAGTTAAGTATACTGTTGATTTTGCTCATTTGCCGTTGATATGATTGTACGTAAAACTGTAATTATTTTATTGGCTCTTATTTTGTTTTAGTGTGGTTACCCCAAAAAGAGCTAATTGTAAGGATTCATTAATTACAGGTTACAATGTTAATTCCTATGATTTCTTAGATTCCTGCTATTGGTTCTCCAAAATATTAATTATTTTTCTTATGTTATATTCTATTTTTTCAGTTTATATTACATTTTGTATGATATCGAGGCCATGTAGCTTTTTGTGTTTTCTGACATAATAATTTTCAGGCATAATTTTTTATTTGTATCTAAATCGGCGTGACCAACGATCAGTATGCCATCATACATATCAAAATAGTTTTGATCTTTCTATTAGATGTTGGTTTGATATTTCGGAAGTACCTTTTGTTTAAATTTGCAAAAAGTTTTTTAACCTTAACTAAGTTACATCTACATCTAATTTAGCCACTCATGTCACTCAATTTTTTGTTTATATGATGAAATTTCTATGCATTTAAAAACTTTGATTCTTATGTGATAATCTTTATTCATATGCATATTAATCTATCTACTGAGCCTCACTAATTTATCTGCAGGTCATTGAGTATCGAGGAGAGCAGGTCAGACGCAGCGTTGCAGATCTGCGAGAAGCGCGATATAAAGTGGAAAAAAAAGACTGCTATGTAAGTCTTACAATCCTTCCCTTCTTGTTTTTCAATGTGGCATAAAGTGGATATTGATTAGTGATATAGTTGCTGGTGTATTTTGTTATGCACATGCAATCTATGGGAATATTTGTTTATAAGCTATGATATGCTGAACAAATAGTAGCATATTTGGGGTTGAATCACTTGGAATGTGCATATTCACATAAGTGTGCACATAGTCACATGTTACAGTTGAACCTTTTTGTAGTCTGCTTCGAGACTTATGTGTACGAAATGACAATTTGATGAGATTTTGAATAGAGATATTAGCTTATTTGCCCAAAGTTTTTAGTAAGATTTGTTTATTGAAAATAGAAGCTAGCAATGAAATTGGATTATGATAGTACCAATACTGATCAATCAATGCACGGATCATAGATTTACCAAAACTCTCCCATGAATGTTTTTTTACCTACTACTTTAATTGGCTGTCTCGACTGGCAGGATTGGTGTTGGGAGATGATCATTCAGAAATGACTAAACAATTCATTATCCTTTCGAGACATGTTAATAATTTGATATGTGATTAAACATGAAACGCCTCTGTGGAGAGGCCGTTGTGATGTCCCCATCCATTTTCACATACTCCCTTGGAAATCCTTCAATTGTGCATATATTTACAAAGATAAAAAACTAGCAAACATGTCATTGTATTTTATTTCGATCAGTTGGCTGTTAGCTAATAATATACTAGCAAATAAATATAGGTTCAATTTTGAATTTTATGATAAAATAAAAATATTTTGGTCATGTGAAAGTTATGTAGCATAATAGGTTTATTGACCATATGATACAATATTTATCTATATAAATACAGTATCCGTTTAGTTTGTATTTGTTTATTCTTGATTACAAAGAAAACCAAATTCCCATTAGGATAATTGAAATAAGACAAGAAGAAAAGAAGTATTTTTCATGAAATAACCTGCTTTAATTATTTTAGTTTTTAAACTTTATTTTATTCATGATTAAGGACAAGTATGTAACCATACTGTTCAAGTCATATATATTAAGCTGGTTCAACCCAAATCAAACCTAGATAGTCCTAAACAGCCCGCATGACACTTCAATTATAGCTGAATGTATTCAAATTTAATCCTAGATCTACATGCCCAAACTAGATTTGCTCCCAGTACTGACATAGCTTGACATTTGAGGCTATGTCATTCGAAGTTGATTCTGCAACCAATACCCAACACAAATTTTAAAACTTTAAGGATATTTTAGTTTTTCACATATGTTGTAAGCTTAGAATATAGATGATTTTATCTGATACTGGCTGAGACATGTTCCCTATCAGAGCGAAATGTGACCTTCTGCAGCTTACAAATTATTCAAGTTTCATTATAAAAGATGAATGCATGAAATGCTAAATTTCATTCTTTTATTTAGAATTTGATTTTAATTGATCTATTTATTCTTGGTTTGCAGCTATTCAAAATAAGTGAAGAGGTCGTAGTTGATGCCACAAACAAAGGAAATATAGCTCGCCTAATAAACCACTCTGTAAGTCATTGTTATCATATTTATTTTGCATCATGGACTCATGGTGGATTAGTTCCCTCTAAAAATTCTATTTGATGCAGTGTATGCCAAGCTGTTATGCTCGGATCATGAATGTTGGTGAGGATCAAAGCCGTGTTGTTCTTATAGCTAAGAGGAATGTTTCTGCAGGAGAGGAGCTAACGTACTTTCTTTCACTCATAATGTCAATCTTAAAAGTGGTTTCTTCATTTTTTACCACCAGTTTATTGTTCTTTTGCCCTCAACTCATCGTTCATTCAGATTGAAACTTAGTTTGCTTATTTCTGCGCCTTCATTGTTTAAACACCCCTCTTGAACCTCTTATGCGGCTGCTTATGTTGATTCTGGCAGGGGACTATGTAGCGACTACATTTGACCACTCACACATGTGGTTGACATGTGTAGTCAAAAAAGAAAACTGTACTTTGTTTTCATCAACTTTTCTAAATCGTCTNCATCACACTTCCTGATAGGTGGTAGGCTCATTCTTAATGATCATAACGTCATCATGGTCAGGCAAGAGAAATGAATATCTCTCAGGCTGACGACGTACCCTATCAGACTTGCGAAGAGGTAGGTCTACCTGAACAGGTTGTTGTTCCACAACTTCTTGTGTAACAATCTCATCCACAACTTCTTGTGGTTCCTGTTCAGTATCCATCAAGGGCTCAATGCTATGGTCATTGTCTTGAACTTCTTCAAGATCAAACGAACTCCCACTAGTCTTTCTAGAAACAAAGTCCCTTTCTAGAAAGACCCCAGTCTTAGCAACAAACACTTTGTGCTGACTGGGAATGTAGAAGTAATATCCCTTAGTTTCCTTGGGATATCCCACGAAATAGCACTTATCGGACTTGGGTCCCAATTTGTCTGAGACTTGATGTCTAACGTAAGCCTCACAACCCCAAACTCTCATGAAAGATATCTTGGGACTCCTCCCAGTCCATATCGTATATGGTGTCTTCATGACTGCCTTTGATGGAACACGGTTAAGTGTGAACGCTGCCGTGTCTAGAGCATATCCCCAAAAGGATATAGGAAGATCTGCGTGACTCATCATAGATCGTACCATATCTAATAAGGTACGATTCCTCCTTTCGGATACACCATTCCACTGTGGTGTCCCAGGAGGAGTGAGTTGAGATAGAATCCCACACTCAGCTAAATAGTCACGAAACTCATGGCTCAAGTATTCTCCACCTCGATCTGATCGAAGTATTTTAATACTCATGCCGAGTTGGTTTTGTACTTCATTTCTGAATTCTTTGAACTTTTCAAAGGACTCGGACTTATGTGTCATCAAGTACACATAACCATATCTACTGAAATCATCAGTAAATGTGATGAAGTATCTATAACCACCTCGAGCAGCAACATTGAAAGGGCCACATACATCAGAATGTATGAGTCCTAACAAATCTGTTGCCCTCTCGCTATGTCCACTAAAGGGAGTCTTAGTCATCTTGCCTAGAAGGCATGACTCGCATGTCTCATATGATTCAAAATCAAATGAATCCAGCAATCCATCCTTATGGAGCTGGGACAAGCGACTCTCATTTATGTGGCCTAAGCGACAGTGCCAGAGATAGGTTGGGTTCAACTCATTTGATCTCAACCTCTTGGTACTTACATTATAGATAGGGCGTTCTAAGTCTAGAATGTAGAGTCCGTTGATAAGATCTGCACTACAATAGAACATTTCATTTAAATAGACTGAACAACATTTGTTCTTAATTATAAATGAGAAGCCTTTCTTGTCTAGACAAGAAACAGAAATTATGTTCTTAGTAAGTGCAGGTACATAACAACAATCATCTAGTTCCAGTTCAAGCCCAGAGGGCAGAGATAGAAAATAAGTTCCTACAGCAACAGCAGCAACTCGTGCTCCATTGCCTACTCGTAGGTCCACCTCGCCCTTTGCCAATGCCCTGCTATTTCTTAGCCCCTGCACATTGGTACAAATGTGAGAAGCACATCCAGTATCTAATACCCATGATGTAGAAATAGAAAGGTTGACTTCTATAACATATATACCTGAAGTAGAAGGCTCGCTTCTCTTCTTCTTAAGATCCTCCAGGTATACCTTGCAGTTCCGCTTCCAATGCCCTGCCTGCCCTTGATATAATTGCTTGAGGTGGTCAATCATATCGTAAGCATTCATGTTCTCGTGTTGCTTCTGAAGCTCAGAGGACATGCAGCATAGCATTAGGCACGACACGTCTAACGCGTCGTCTTGATGCTTCTGATGAGCATCTCTAACGCTACGGATGGCTGAGGGTGGTGGTGCTTCAGGAACTGCTTGCTCTAGAACGTACAGCTTACGTTCCTGTTTGAGGACTATCCTCAAGTTCCTGTACCAGTCCAGGAAATTAGCTCCAGTGAGCTTGTCCTTCTCAAGGACAGATCGCAGAGAGAGAGTATTCGCGTTTGAAGACATGGCAATCTACAACAGATAAATGCAGAGAATAAATATCATATTCTAGTAATCATCTAATTAGGCCTTTAATTAAATGATGCTCCCACTAAATTATAGGAATTTTGGTGGAATCAAGTCATTGGAGTGGTCAAACCACACTACTAGATCCGTACCAATTTACTATAACTTATGTGGGACAAGATCCACATCATACTATGCCTTGAGTTAGCTTTGGCTAAATCGCCCAAGACTTAGTATGATCGGTAGATAACTAATTTATCAATTACATCTCTATGCAACTCTTGTTTATAGGATCAAGAATTAACATTTATGAATAATCTTGAGTTAGCTTTGGCTAAATCGCCCAAGACTATTGATAAATGCGATCTTGTCCTACCTTTCCAACTATTGGAATACGCCTATAGCTTTACTCGATCCAATTGAGTTAACTAGTTACTCAATCTGATTGAGCTCGATCTAACCCGAGCCGTGATAGGCGGGACCAAGGTTGTCCCTCCGCATCCTACCAAGATTAAATGTGTTGCTCTGCTTTGGCAGAATCGACAAGCGCATATGATCGAGGTAGTGATGGGTATCAGGACCCGGTAGGCGTTTACGAGTCGATTCGATTTTAGATCTAATCTAATCGAGGATGTGCATCACATCTAGGCATTTATGAAATCTAATTTAATCCTAAATGTGTATTAAGTGCACATCAAAATGTGGTTCCCACATTACTTGTGCATCTCATACACTTAAGTTTATTTTTACTATTCTACATTATCATGCATCATATACATCACAAGCATAGCAATAATAAAATAAACTTAAGTGACTTGGTCATGGCCCTACTAAGACCCTCTCAAGCCAATGAGAGGATCTGATGGTCAACCTAGGTCTAGCGGCTTCTCCAAGCGCTTCCTCTTGACCGTCTTGGTGTTGTCGGCTAGTTCTCCCGAGTCCAAGTTCTCCGGAATTTCCGTCGTCTTCACTTTTGTACATTACAAATTTTTATACTCGAGTTACATTCGAGTCTAAATATGAAATACAACAGAAATAAAATATTAAAAGCCGACACGCAGGTCGCAAACACAATACAACACACACATGTACAAAAACGGCGCGCAGGCCGTATTATGAATTACAACACAATTTTAATCTTATTAAAAATTGGGTTTTGGACCATGAACATCACACTACTGTACATAATTCAAAATTATGTAATTTTACAGATTTTATATAATTTTTCTACTGATTTTTAGAATTTTTTCGAGTCACAACTCCGCGGCGGTCCCGGTAAGCGGGTTTCGGGCGTAATCGCGAGACAAGGCCCCTTGCGGGGTTAGGGGCAGCGCCCCTACTCGTGAAATAACCTTCACGAGTGTCTTCTTGCGATTATACAGTGCCTTTACCCGCTGTCCCAAAATCCATTTGGGCGAAACTTGCCGTTTCGGAGAAGTTTTTCTCGGTGGCAAAGTCTACAAGTGCTTCGCACTCGTCGCTTTGCCTCTACGAGAAAAATACTCAAAAATCCTAAAATTTAGAAAAATTACAGAAGCATAAAATTATCTAAATTTTGTATCTAATACAAAAAAATAAAAACCAAAACGAGCACAAGCTTCGCTCGTGGCTCTGATACCACTGTAGGGTTTTTCAGGCCGCGAAAACCGCTTTTTCGCGTCGCGGAAACCCCGAAAGCCCCAATAGAAAGGATCCGAGCGAAGAAAACCATTTCAAAAATTTACGAGTGCTCGTTTACATGCTTCAAAACCGATCTACAACCTAGATCTATTAGAGAAGAGAAAAACTACCTTCGATGCGTGCCCCGCAATTCCCGCTCGCTCCTCGGTTGGTGTCGGATCTCAAGGACGCAAAGTAGCAACCCTCTAGAAGTATCCACACAAGCAAGAGAGTGGAGAGGAGAGCCCAAAAGTGTGCTAGCACTTGCTTGGGGTCTCGGCCACAAGAGAGGAGAGGGAGAGCCAAAACCAAAAACTCATTGGGAGAAAAATCAATCACACACAAGAAAAACTCATTTTGTGTGTATAAGTGGCAGGCCACTTAATGGCCATTATTGGCCATTAAGTGGCCGGCCACCACCTTCCATAACCCCCTTATTTGAATTCAAAATTCAAATGGGGAGGTTACTTAGCCTTGATGATGATGCCAAGTCATCACTTGGTCAAGTCAAGGTGATGTGGCTTGAGTCAAGTCAAACTTGCCTCTTATGGACTTTCCATATTTAGCCAAAGTCAAACTTTGACTTCATTATTCTCCCATGATTAGATTCATCCAACACTTGGATCAAACTCGAGTCCAACTCAAGTTGTCTAATTTGAGTCAAGTCAAACTTGCCTTTTATGGACTTTCCATATTTAGCCAAAGTCAAACTTTGACTTCATTATTCTCCCATGATTAGATTCATCCAACACTTGGATCAAACTCGAGTCCAACTCAAGTTGTCTAATTTGAGTCAAGTCAAACTTGCCTTTTATGGACTTTCCATATTTAGCCAAAGTCAAACTTTGACTTCATTATTCTCCCATGATTAGATTCATCCAACACTTGGATCAAACTCGAGTCCAACTCAAGTTGTCTAATTTGAGTCAAGTCA
This sequence comes from Boesenbergia rotunda, assembly GCA_024364735.1. Classification (NCBI taxonomy): domain Eukaryota; kingdom Viridiplantae; phylum Streptophyta; class Magnoliopsida; order Zingiberales; family Zingiberaceae; genus Boesenbergia; species Boesenbergia rotunda. The sequence goes on along the minus strand of JAGFNQ010002113.1, from coordinate 53,806 downwards.
AACTTGCCTTTTATGGACTTTCCATATTTAGCCAAAGTCAAACTTTGACTTCATTACTCTCGGTCCATCATATGGACTTATTCTCCATCTATTGCTCTATGTGTGTGACCCTATAGGTTCTTGTAACGTTGGCAATGCCCTTAAACCTATTTAAGGACATAAGCAATGAGAGGTATCTAGCAACACATCATTGCTACCCAAGTTACAAGAATGTCGAGATCCAACATCACCATTGTGACTAATAATTGTGACCATCACAATATGTGACAACGTCCTTCTATCCTCGATATCTAGATTGATCTTCTATGAAGCATAGACCGTGTCATCCTCCAATCAATCTATGTGTCTTGAACTCCAAGTAGACTCACTATAATCAAATAAGCTCAATATCTCATATTGCCTTATTTGGGCATGGCCATGCACTTAGTGATCTCACTCTATCAAGACTATGATATCTCTCCCGTCATATAGGAGGGATAGATCCCATCTACATCACTCACATCCCTCCGCATAATTTGTTACATACCCAGTAATCGCCTTTATAGTCCACCCAGTTACGGGTGACGTTTGACGAAACCAAAGTACATAACTCCTTATGTAGGGAACTATGGTGACTTCAGGTCCAAGGACTAATAGTCATACTAATAGTCACATGAGAAAGTATATGACACTCATATAACGATCCATGATACTTTCTCATGGCGGGCCATTCAGTATACATTCCCTAATGTATACCCATGTGTCAACTTGATATCTCATATCCATGACTTGTGAGATCAAGTCATCATGTTGACCTACATGCTAGTCTCTATGCATTAACATTGTCCTTGAATGTTAATACTTGACTAGGAATAATTAAAAGTAGTGTTCTCTATATCATCTCACTATCGATTCAACTAATCGATTGATATAGATAAGAACCTTCTACTCAAGGACGTTATTATACTAAGTTATTTGGCACCAATACACATAAGTACAATAACCATAAGAAATGCCTTTATATATAAGAAATATATATACAAGAATATGATACAATGAGTCCAAAAAGTAATCATCATATGATTGGCTCTAGGGCTCTCACTAACATAGACAACCCATAGATCAGCCGGATCCTGAAGCTGAATTTGTGTCTAGTGACACCATTCAAGAAGCGCCACCAACACCAAGGCAAACTAGGTTAGCCTCTAGCCATCCCCAAGACCAAATTGTTGGAGATATCCATCATGGGGTTAGGATTAGATCATTTTTCAGGAATGAGGCTAATGAAGTTGCTCTAATTTCCGAAATTAAACCTAGAAAAATTGACGAAGCATTAAATGATCCCGATTGGATCATTGTCATGCAAGATGAACTAGGTCAATTCGAAAGAAGTCAAGTATGGGACTTAGTCCCTAGACCCAAGAAGACCACCATTATTGGAACCAAATGAGTATTCAAAAATAAATTGAACCATAAGGGAGAAATCATAAGAAACAAGGCACGCTTAGTAGCCAAGGGCTACAGTCAAGTTGAAGGCCTTGATTACGATGAGACCTATGCTCCCGTGGCACGATTAGAGTCCATCCGATTGATGCTTGCATTTGCAGCACATCGAGGTTTCAAACTTTATCAAATGGATGCTAAATTGGCCTTTCTATATGGTTTAATAAGAGGAGGTCTATGTCGAACAACCTCCGGGGTTTGAGAGTACCAAATTTCCAAACCACGTGTTCAAGCTTAAGAAGGCGCTCTACGGCCTTAAACAAGCACCCCGAGCTTGGTATGAGCGTTGTCGACATTTCTCATTAAAAAGGGTTTTGTTAGAGGACAAATAGACCCTACACTATTTCTAAGGAGAGATGGTGATAATATATTTGTAGCCCAAGTATATGTCGATGACATAATTTGTGACTCAGACAACAAGGGTTATTTAAATGAATTTATTGGATACATGGAGAGTGAATTTGAAATGAGTCTAGTGGGAGAGTTGACTTTCTTCCTTGGACTTGAAATCAAGCAAACTCGTGACGGAATCCATGTGCACCAATCAAAGTACACTCAAGAGATGCTCCAAAAATTTAACATGAGTGATTCAAAAGAGGTAACCACTCCCATGGCTACAAACACACATTTAGACAATGATGAGAGTGGTAAACCTGTTGACTTAACTCAATACCGGAGCATGATAGGTAGTCTGCTATACCTCACAGCTAGTCGACCTGATATACTTTTTGCTGTGGGTATGTGCGCTAGGTATCAAGTCTGTGCCAAGGAATCTCATCTAATTGCTGTTAAAAAAATTTTGAGATACCTGAAGGGCAGAATTGGAGTTGGTCTTTGGTACCCCGTACCGAATCATTTAACCTAATTGGCTACACCGATTCCGACTATGCTGGGTGCAAGTTGGATCGGAAGATCACGAGTGGGGGTTGTCAATTCTTAGGATCATCACTAGTTAGTTGGTCAAGTCGGAAGCAACATTGTGTTGCTCTCTCCACGACCGAGGCAGAATACATCGCCTTGAGAGAGAGTGTGTCACAATTGTTGTGGATGATTCATACACTAGAGGACTATGGATTAATCTATAAGGGTGTGCAAGTGTTATGTGACAACATAAGCACCATAAACCTAACCAAGAATCCAGTCCTTCATTCTAGGACCAAGTATATTGAAGTGCGTCACCACTTCATTAGAAATCATGTTGCTAGAGGAGATATTGTACTCTCACATGTAGAGTCAAAATCAAACCTAGCGGACATTTTCACTAAACCACTCCCCGAAAATGAATTTAGTTTCTTACGAAGGGAATTGGGAATGTGTCGCGCTTCATAGGATGAAAAAGCATTCAAAACCCTTCATGATCAACTCAAATGTGGGGAACAATTATTGGGCAACATGGGGACATCTCACACAAACTATAAGGTTCAACAAAATATTTTTGTTTGCTAGAAATGGGGCGAGATGTTAGGTTCAACCTAATTACTCAAAATGTTAATGCATCCCTTGAGGAATTAGGTTGACGAGACAATAATCACTAAGTTGACCAAGTATGGGGAAAACCAATGCATAACATATGTGTACTTGGCTTCATGATCATACTTGGACATTCCAATCAAGGAAACATGATTGGAGACTTTATTTTGATACAAACTTGTTTGAAATTGAATGGATGTTTGTGTTTGCATTTGACTCCACTTGGTTGGAGCAAATTGATTTGCTAAACCCATAAGGACCTTTGATCCTTGTTCAGGGATTAATTATAGTCATGGGAACACCTTCAAGATCGATAATCTTCCACCAAATCGTATCGAAATTCATTTGGAAGTCTGAAACTCAAGTTTCAGAATCATATCAAAAAATTCCTGATACCTGATCGGTCACCGGACCGATCAGGAGCAGGTCTGATCGGTCCTAAGGACCGATCAAGCAATTTCTTGATTAATCATCGAAATCTCACTGTGTTGGCCTGGATCGGTCCACAGACCGATCTGGCTCCCTGTGGTGATCGGTCCATGGACCAATCAAGAGGCTCACATAATACCTCCCAAACTCTCTGTTCGCTCCCTGATCGATCGGTCGACCAATCAGGGGCTTGCCTGATCGATCACCCGACCAATCAGGACCAAGCCAGATCGATCAAGATGGAGCCTGATTGGTCTGGGCGCTCCTGGATCGAACGGTGATCCGTTCGATCGCAATAAATTTCGATTGGTGGATCGGTTCACCAACCTATTAACTCTCTATTCTCTTCATTCCCAAGCCCTAGCGCCGAAATCTCTCATCCTCTCCCTGTTCGTGCGAGTCCTTCTTCCTCTTCCTTTCTACGTGTGTTCGGCGAATCCTTCCTTCGGCGAGATCTTTGGTCTCTGGCTTGCGAGCTCTCTGTCTGCGCAAGCTTTCTTCCTAAGTTCTTTGCCTGCGATCGGTTTCAGCTGTGAGTCGCTGAGTTGCGTTTGCACAGTCTGTCCTTCTCAAACAAATCGATCACCAACATGGCACCTAAGTAAGCGTTTTTTGTTGGTTTACCTTACAGATTAATTCATAAATTATGAGCCTGTGCTAATCATAATTTTTCTCTTGTGATGTGTGTGCCATTACCGTAACCTCCCTTGTCTTGACCCTAAAACCTCACTGATTATTGATCAAATTTCATTTCATTGATTAAACCTATCTTCATTTGATCATTTCCTGTTATAATTGACTTGATCAATGCCTTACCCTTATGCCGTGACCAATCCTTGTATTGATCAAACTTTAACCTTGTGATCCTTTAATTTGTGTCATGATTCCACCCTTTAGAAAGTCGTCCAAGGGAAAAGAACCCGTTGAGGGGGCTTCGAAGGGCAAAGTCCCTTCATCGTCCGCACCCTCTCGAAGGCCTCAGCCTTCATCAAGTTCCCGATTTCCTAACGCTGCTTTTGAGCAAGCGTTTCAGACCCGAACTTTCAAGCTTCTTTCTTATAGGTCGATTGATAGACCTTTCCTGGCTGAGCATTGTCCCTCTATCCTCGAGGTGGTTGATTTTTACAACCTCGAATTCTTTCTTTCCCTGGAGCGGACAATCAACTATGGCCTTGTTTCTGAATTCTATAATGTGGCTTTGATTTCACTACTCGGGTAGCCAAGAGGAATCTTGATTTCTCCTATGATGTCTTGGCGGAGTATCTTGGCGGTCGACGATCGCTAATTTCTATTCCATCTACCCAGAGCTTCCTGATCCCTTACTACCTCCATTTGAGGGTGTCACCCCCGATGGCATTTACGAGCATTTCTTTGGCCATCCCAGACCAGCTGGCCTAGATGAGTTAGGGCCTGATTTTTCGACCTTTGCGGCCCTTCGACTTTCTCCCATTGATTACATTCTTTTCAAAATAATCACCAACTGCATTCTGCCGATCACTTCCAAACTCTTGACTGAGATTCGTCCGTATCACTGTTTGATGCTCTATGGCATGCACCGCCATTTGGACTTTGACATCATGGAGAGCATCTTTCAGTCGATCATATCTTATAGAGACCCAGCCGCCGCACTGTTTATATGCCTTTTGGTCACGTCATCATTGACTGCTTCAATCAGTTGGTGTTGATGTAACCAAGGGCAGGATAGTGCCCATGGTTAGACAGAATTACAAATTGGGCAGACGTGCGTTTGCCAAATCTGGCATCGTGGTTGGGCCTGACGATCAGAGTTTGGTTTGGAAGGATGGGCGAGGTCTTGGCGAGCTTCCTAGGGGCGCACATGTTCAGGTACCAGCAGCTCCGGCTGCACATCCGGAGACGCCCGCCGCTGCTGTCGACTACGACTATGAGCCAGATCCCGACATTCGTTGGCAGGTTTCAGAGCTGGAGCTGACGATGCAGCATGAGATTCATATCTCCGAGCTCTGGCGCCAGGAGGTCCAGTCTGAGTTTCGGTCCTTCGATCGCCGACTTCACGCGTTAGAGTCCGACGTCTCAGGCATCCGTCCCAGCAGCAGACTTGGTACGACGAGTGGCGCCAGCATACGTTTCCAGGAGCTGCGCCCTCTGGCAGTACTACACCAGGGTCCTTCATACCTGATGATGGCACGACCTACGACCCTATGCAGGCCGATGACCCCCCCCCCCGCCGATGATTGACTGTGGTTGCACTTTGCCTTTGGTCTTGTGGTTGTATTTGACTATTTGACGGATCTGTCCGTTCTGACTATTTGTCTGTTATGGCTTTGTGTTGACTTGACTATATTCTGATGTTGTGTGATGCATCTGACTTTATGCCTGATTTCATACTCTATGCCTATTACTAGTTCTTGGTTTTTACTCTATTCCTTGATTCATATGTTGCATGTGATTGCTATATCCTGCTTTATCCTTATCACATGGTTTCATATGCTTTCAAATTGAAACATATACTTGTTGTTTTGGGAGAACCCCTAAGTTTGAGGGGGAGAGATTGTTAAACTTAACAACCAGTCTACACCCTTTTCGGTATTTGACAAAGGGGGAGAGAGTGGTTAGTTAAGTTTGGGATGATTACAAGCTTAACTGTTGTAGGGGGAGGATCCTGATTCTCCTACGATAGTGAAATTTGAGAAATTGATTTCAAATCCCTAAACTTAAAATCGGATTGTCAAACAACAAAAAGGGGGAGATTGTTGATGCAGTCTGACCCTGATTGTTGTTTTGATGTTGACACCGATTTTAGTTTAGGTTAATAAGATGATTGAGATTAAGTCCTGGTCGGGGACTAAGTGAAGTGGAAAAGACCTAATGGGACTAGGCATACCTAGTGGGAATAGGTTGATGAAATCCTGGCTTGGAGGGCCATGTCCTAGTGTAACGACCCGGAAAATTCTCTTAATATTTTCTTAAAATATTAAGCATGTTTAAATAATTTTCCAAGGGACCTAGAAATATTAAGGAGAACTTTGGCCTAGAAAATCCATGTTTTCTCATTTAAATTGAGAAAACTAAGTACTAATGGGCTTTATGTGGGCTTTTTAGTACCATGATTATAGGTGGATTTCGGTAATAATTAGTATAAATATAAATAGGATTTAATTAGGCATATTAGCATGATTATGGGTAAGTCTTAGCCTAATTTTTCTATTTTAATGGAGAAATTAGGTACTAATGAGCTTTAAATAGGCTCCAAAAATGGGTATTAATTAGGTAAAATTAATATAAATTAGGTAAAATTAATATAAATATAAAAGAATTTTATTTAGGAATATTGGCATAATTATGGGTGATTTTAGGGGGATTTTCGGAATTTAAAAAAATAAAAATAATAAAATAAATAAAATAAAAATAAAGGTGCATGAGCCAAGGATTGAACCTTGGACCTCTTGTACAACCATGTATGCACTAACCAACTCACCTAGCAAGGTATTGTTAGGAGGGAATGAAGTGGATATTGGTTAAGGCATAGAAGAAGATGAAGAGTCATGGAGAGACTCTTCATTTGCCTCCTTAATGGGCTATTAAAGGGGGGTTTTGGGAGTTACCTCTTCTTCCCATCACTTGCATTTCGAAACCTCTCCCTTCCCTCATCCTAGCCGAATACCCAAGGAGGGGTTCTCCCTTGGAAAAGCTCCACAAGAGGTCTTATCTCCAAGATCTAAGAGTTTTCCCAAGGATACAAGGACAAGGAGGCAAGGATCCAAAGCTTTTACAATCTTCTTCTTCTTCCAAGGTTCGAAAAATCAAGAAACTCAAGGTAAGACTCCCTCACCTGTGGTATAATAGTTCCCTATGATTTTTATGATTTTTAGTATGATATATAGTGGTTGGTTTTCGAATTGGATGTTGAAAGGAAAGAAAACCGAGACCCTCATGTTTAAGGGTTTCGGCCACCATGATTTACAGGTCTATAATTATGCTAAAAATCATGATAATGTTATTTAATGTTCCCTTATGATGTGTAGAGGTTAAGTATAATTTTTGGGAATTTTTGGAGTACCCTAGGACACCCTAGGGTTTCGGCCAACATGAAAGAAACAAAACTAAGAACCCTCATGTTTAAGGGTTTCGGCCACCATGATTTACAGGTCTATAATTATGCTAAAAATCATGATAATGTTATTTAATGTTCCCTTATGATGTGTAGAGGTTAAGTATAATTTTTGGGAATTTTTGGAGTACCCTAGGACACCCTAGGGTTTCGGCCAACATGAAAGAAACAAAACTAAGAACCCTAAGTTTAAGGGTTTCGGCCACCATGATTTACAGGTCTATAATTATGCTAAAAATCATGATAATGTTATTTAATGTTCCCTTATGATGTGTAGAGGTTAAGTATAATTTTTGGGAATTTTTGGAGTACCCTAGGACACCCTAGGGTTTCGGCCAACATGAAAGAAACAAAACTAAGAACCCTAAGTTTAAGGGTTTCGGCCACCATGATTTACAGGTCTATAATTATGCTAAAAATCATGATAATGTTATTTAATGTTCCCTTATGATGTGTAGAGGTTAAGTATAATTTCTGGGAATTTTTGGATTACCCTAGAGACCCCATATGTTTCGGCCAACCTCAAGGGCCCAAGGGTTAGGGTTGAGCCTTTAACTTCAAGTATATGTTTATGTGTTTCCATGATAAGTATGATAAGTATATGTTCAGGATATGAATGATGCCATGATAAGAATGATAGGGTTATGATCACGATAAAAATGATGCTATGATATGTTAGGTTCATGATATGAATGATGTCATGTTAAGTATGTTATGTTTATGTTTAAGAATGAGGATGATGTCATGTTTAAGAATGAAAATGATGTCATGTTAAGTATGTTATGTTTATGTTTAAGAATAAAAATGATGCCATGTTTAAGAATGAAAATGATGCCATGTTAAGAATGAAAATAATGTCATGTCTAAAAAAAATGAAAGTGAAGAATGAAGTTAAGGTTCATGCCTTTAAGGCATAATGATGATGTTAAGTATGATGAATGAATGAATATGCTATGAATGATGATGAATGAAAGATGATGCTTATGTCTTTAAGGCATAAATATGCTAAGACGGCACGGTCGATGGTCGACGGTACGACGGTCGTGAGGACCGGTAAATGGGCCGGTAGACGGGCGAGCCGTAACAAGTTATCTATGTTAAAGATGCCATGAATGCATATGAATGATGAAGCATGAAAAGTATTTTTACTTTATGTATGGGCTTGTATCGGACCAAAGTATGGGTCCAAGGGATGGGCACCTTAAGAACGCCCCGGTTTTGGACTACCGTAGCTGTCCATGGTTCTGGCACTACCGGAGCTGTGCAACAGGGATGGGCACCTTAAGAACGCCTCGGTTCGAGGACTACAGACTATGCTGTCCTTACCCTAGTAGGTTGGGGCTCACGACCTCGGACTTGCTAGGGATGCGCGCAATGATGTATGTATGTGGTACAAGCCGGGGACCCCAAATGATGTTATGATAATTATGTTTAAGCAATGAAAAGTATGTTTTAAAAGTTAAGCATCCTTATGTATATGCATTCCACTCATGCATCCATTCATGTTATGCATTATGCTATGTTGATAAGATTTTATGCTTACGTTTCATGTTAAGAAGTATGCATGAGAATGAATGAATTATGCCATGCTTAGAATGTTCACTATGTTTATGATTTATGTCATGAATTATGTCATACTTAGAATGTTCACTATGTTTACGATATGCCATGAATTATGTCATGCTTAGAATGTTCACTATGTTTATGATTTATGCCATGAATTATGCCATGCTTAGAATGTTCACTATGTTTATGATTCATGCCATGAATTATGCCATGCTTAGAATGGTCACTATGTTTACGATATGCCATGAATTATGCCATGCTTAGAATGTTCACTATGTTTATGAATTGTGCCATGAGAATGAATGAATTATGTCATGCTTAGAATGTCTATGATGTTTATGTTTATGCCATGTATTATGTCATGCTTAGAATGTTACTATGCTTATGTTCATGCCATGCTATGTATACGATAAGTGATGCAAGATGTTATGTTCTAAGTAAAGCACCAAGTATGTTAATGTTTTATGTGCTCATTATGAGATGATGAATGATGGATGGTTTTGTGAGTAGGAAAGAGTCTTACTAAGCCTGTGTGCTTATAGTTTTATTTCCTTATACCGCAGATCATTCAAGGGGATAATGAAGGAAGCAGCAGGAGGGCAAGAACGCATGTGTGACGTAGTGACTTGGCCCAGGAACTATATGTTTACTTATGTGTTTGAATAATGACTTATGGAACCTTATGATATGATGTTATGTGAGACATGATAGGATGCTTAAGTTCAAAGTTAATATGCTAAGGTTCCCATGTCAATAAGTTAAGAATGGTAACAGGGCATGTATAAGTTAAGTTATTCCGCTGCCTTATGATGTCTACATGCCCTAAGCATGTTAACGTAACGCCGCTTAGGGAAAAAAAAAGCGGGCGTTACACCTAGCTTGGAGGGCTAGGTTGGATGAAATCCTGGCTTGGAGGGCCAGGTCCTAGCTTGAGAAGCTAGGTTGGATGAAAGCCTGGCTTGGAGGGTTAGGTCCTAGCTTGGAGAGCTAGGTTGGATGAAATCCTGGCTTGGAGGGCCAGATCCTAGCTTGGAGGGCTAGGTTGGATGAAACCCTGGCTTGGAGGGTCAGGTCCTAGCTTGGAGGTCTAGGTTGGATGAAACCCTGGCTTGGAGGGTCAGGTCCTAGCCTGGAGAGCTAGGTTGTATGAAACCCTGGCTTGGAGGGTCAGGTTCTAGCCTGGAGGGCTAGGTTGGATAAAACCCTAGCTTGGAGGGTCAGGTCCTAGCCTGGAGGGCTAGGTTGAAGGCTAGGTTGATGAAACCCTGGCTTGGAGGGCCAGTTCCTAGCTTGGAGGGCTAGGTTAAAGTCCCGATGAGTGAAACTGGGCACGAAGTCTTGGTCCGAGGGACTGAGCACGAGTCAGGGGAGGCTAGGATCCAGTTCTCTTGACTTAGAGTGGGATTGGCCTTGCCTGGATCGGTCTGGTGACCGATCATGGAAGTTGGTATGGAGTTCCCTCGTGGATCAGTCTGGTGACCGATCCAGCGATGTCTGATCGGTCTGGTGACCAATCAGGGAGCATATAGTGACTTTGGCAAACCTACTGTTCGGCTCCTGATCTGTCTGGTGACCAATTAGGGAGCTTATAGTGACTTTGGGAACCTTACTTCTCGGCTCCTGATCGGTCTGGTGACCGATCAGAGATACTATTCGATCGTTCTGGTGAACGATCAATTGACGCAGGTTTCTCACTATAACCGATCAGGCTGGAGCCTGATCGATTAGGAAGTGTCCTGATCAGTCTGCAGACCGATCAGGCCACAACCTGATCGGTCTGGTGACCGATCAGGAGTGTTGGACTGCGAAGCTGGGAAATCACTCTGAGAAGGGGTGGATCGGTCTGGTGACCAACCCACGACTTGGGAACGGTCTGGTGACCGATCACAAAGAAGTCGCAATTTCTGATTGCACGTTGGGGACCGATCAGGTTAGAGCCTGATCGGTCAGAGCCTATCTTGATCGGTCTGGTGACCGATCAGGAGTCACTCTAATCGGTCCGGTGACCGATCAGTACCTGACAGTTTTATTTCAAAAGCGGTGTCAGACGTCTGATTGCGTTCCGATTTCACTCTGATTTTCTTTGCTATCACTGATATAACTTTGATTTTATTTTCTAAACCTTGATTAAGTGTGCAGGTGACAGGGATGGATTCAAACACTCAAGGAGGGTCAATGGGAGTCTTTCCTTGGAGCAGGTTTGTTTGTTTCTTCTCAAGTCATAACGGATGGCGTGAGCTTGCAACGGCAGGAAGCTGACAAGCTGACTTGGGCTTGCTGGAGAGTTTAGTGAGTCCAGAGGTGGTCAGGATAGCTGAGGCTATTGCAGAGAAGCTGGTGAGTAGCTGGGAGCTGCAGAGGCGCGCCTGGGACCTGAGATTAGTGAGCAGAGACTTAATAGCTCGGTGGCTAAGAAGTCTCAACAACAATTCTTGATTCAAACTCTTCTTGCGGATACAACTCTTGAGTTCTTGCGACAACTTTGATCCATCTCTTGTGCATGCAACTGTGAATCTTGAGCAACCTTCTAATACTTGAGCACTTGGAAGAAACAAGGAGCTTGGCGAGTCTATCGGCAAGAAGACACGAAGAGCAGTGTGTTCTTGCATGAGATCTGTGCAGGGTGGATCTCGGTGAGGAGTTCGCTTGTGTTCTTGCGGTTCTAAGTGCTCTGTAAGATCGCTTCTTGTGTTTCATTGTGCTTAATACTTTATTCCTGTTGAAACGCTGTGGAGAGGTTACGCCACCGAGAAGGAGGTTATATTTTATCTGAATTTTCCGGGGCTTGATCTGCCGACGATCAAGGGATCGCCCACCTTAAGGGTACGCCAAGGAGTAGGGGCAAGTTATCCCCGAACCTTGTAAATCCTCTTTGTTAGCGTTTTGTGCTTGTGCTTAGTTTAGGGTTTAGTTACTGCATCTCTGTTATGTATTGCTACGGCTGTGCTACTAACCCTAAGTGCAGAATCTGTCAAAGTGAAAGAGAATTTCGTGTGTGGCTATATTCACCCCCCCCCCCTCTCTAGCCATCCAAATTCCAACACTTGTCGCCATCAAAGAACACCACGCGCCTTTATAACGGATGGACAGGTATCATTACGGTACCTCGAAAGCCATAGAAGCTTTTTGGGAAGGACAAAACCAAAAAGGGATTTCCTCTGGACCCGGGGCAACTTCTACAATCCTAGGACCCCGTATAACTACCAAAGGAGCAGTAATGGGTGCAAGGACCCACTGGGACACAGCTTCTTCATCGCCACACTGGTCTGATCAGTCAGCAACGCTTCCTTTGATCAGACTTGAATGGAAGGACTTGTAATGGGGTTGAATAGCCCTTAGAAGGACACGTGGGCTGAAGAAGTTGGGTGGCAAGATGTGGTGAGTCCGAGCGACTCTCCTTTCAGAGCTCCCGGACCCTCTCGAGAAGAGGAGCCTCCAGGCCCCCCCCCCCCCCCACAGTAAACACGCCCTGAAAATCATATCAGAAAACCCCTCCCGGGATCACCCCGGGAAGACGGATCCCGAGACCACCTCGGGGAAGCGGAGCGCCCACGACCTCCCAGGCCAGAAGACCCCGAGATCACTTCGAGGAAGCGGAGCCCAAGCAACATTCGACCTCAAGTAACGGCCCCCCTTTTTTTTCTCGGATCTGTGGATAAGCATTCCCACTATCGCGAAGTTATCATGACCCTTAAATGTCACAACGGGTCATACTTAATGACGACGTGAACTGTTTCAAAGACTATCCTGTAACCGACAAAAGGGGAGGACTGGCATAGATCACGAGGACGCACCAAGGCAGCCTCCATAGGTATAAAGGTATTCCAACCCCTCCGGTAAGGGGGTTACGCATTCTTTACTATACACATCCTGTCTTGCCTTCTCTCCATCTTCTCCATTAAGGCACTGACTTGAGCATCGGAGTGGGCTCCGCCAGACAACCTCGGGCGTGTTCCCCTAATGCTCGTATTATTCTCGCAGGGTGCGGAGTTCCTCCCCTAACGTTAGCATCCGCGCGGGCTAAACCCTGGTGACAGGCTGTCGACGTCGATTCCTTCCGAAACACCAGTAAACCATGGAACATATCATGTAATCTTTCAAAAATCATAAAAATTCAGATTTGATAGTTAAGACCAAGAAAACATGTTATGTCACACGAGATTGACACCAAAACTCCTCATGATCATCTCAACACCGAAAAATCCAATATTTTTTTGACAGGAAAAATCAGATTTGACATTTTCGAAATCCCTCTCATTTCAAATCCACGAGAACAACTCGCTCATCATGCATACACGCAATCATGCCTAGATCCTACAATATACCATATTTTTCGTTCAAAATATCATCTTTTAAACACCATACTCATATTAATATCATACCTACTATTGTTTGGCTAGTGCCAAAGATGGAATAAGAACTTGCCTTTCCAATGGGCAAATGAGGCACAATTCTTCTTGGCTTAGGTGTAGTTTTTGAAATACTAGGGAGAGGGGTGGAGGCGCTCCAACTCGGCAAGGGAGAGTGGGAGAGCCGAATAGGTTTTCCTTTTCTTTATAGAGTTAAAACCTCAGCCTATATCAACCTATGGTCCGAAACCTGGCCAACAAATCTTAATATTATATAACATACAACTCATTCTACACCTTAATTTTTTTTTTAAATGCCATACGCTAGCCTAAATAAACCTGCGTCAATTTCCTAAAGAAAATATTAAAAGCAATATTATACACAATCAATAATTTAAACATGCATCTAAAACTAGATTAATTAATTAAATTTTCTTGTGAGTGGATTTTTGGATCTTACAACCCGTCAACGGGGAAATAAGATGTGAAGTACTAAACAAGGTAAGAAGCCTCTAAAAGGAGGCACATGAAGGGTGTGGAGCCGATGGGGAAGGGTGTGGGATGAGTGAGATATCTTTTGCCATAGAAAAGCTTCAAAGTGCCCTAAAAGAATACTAGGGCAAAAGGTAGGAGAACCCTGAGAGGGAAGACATCGTATTGAAAAAAAATGATTAACCAGGTTGCGTAATGTCGAACCTAGGGAGAGCTCCACGGAAGTTTCTCACTTGCCACCAAGGTAAATCGGGAAGCACTCGCGACGGGCGGTCCAGAAGCCCAACATCCCACGATTGCATGCTCCATTTGGAGGAAAAATTCCTGTAAAATTCGTCGTAGCTGAGGATCAAACCATGAATATTTGAGAAATAACTAATCACTTTTCTACTGTATCATAGCTCCGAGAGCGGGAAGGCATCGTATTTCAGTACTGAGTTTCAATCACCAAAAGGGAATCCATTGATTGAAGAACACATGTGTTGTCTAATGTGGCTTGATCTATAGATTCGTGGTGGAGGGTTAATACGAAGTCTCACCAACTCTTGGATTATATTGGCCAAATAACAACGATACAGATGTTTGGGTGATTTAGTGGTGAGGGTGCACCAAGGGTTTCTCGCAATTCAAGGGTGACTCGTGTGAAGAAGGCCTTCGCATGAGTCACTTGGATGATGTGGATTGCGACGATGGTTCGTGCATAAATATTTGTTCATTCGAATTCGCACGAAGAACCCTTTTATAATTGTAGGATTTGATCGATTTACTTGATAGTAAATGTGTATTTGTGTGATTTACAAAGGTTCCTTTTATAAAGTTGGGAAATTTTGAAAGACACATCTAACTTTTAGATGTTATGATGTATACTAAAAGTCTAGCTTTTGTATGAACATCTACGTTTTGGAATAAGAATCACATGGTCATTGTTTGCATTTTATATTTGTTATATATGCTATTGTCCTTTACTTTACATTGTAGATAACATGGTGTGTGGTGTCACACAGAAGATCATGTTATCAATCCCTTATGAAGTATAAGTAGTGGCTCACAACCGAGATGGATTTGGACAAACCATCGGAATGGTTATAGTGTGATTTAGTATTAGTCTATCTTGACTATAGAATTACACTAGTACACTTTATGTGTATTGAGCAGGACCGACTTAGAGGTGATTCGATTTATATTGACTATATAATTGAATCAGACCTCGGATATTATGATGTACATGCTCTAAATCCCGATATAATAACAGACATATGTACTTAATATGTATTTCTTTGATTTACCAATGGACGAGATTTATTCGTTAAATCAATAGGCCCGGTAAATTGGAAAATAATATTATATATATGGTGTGTCGTTGATTATAGAAGAAAATTGTGTCCTAATGTGTTAGGATGATGATGTCCTCTTAAGGAGCTCATAAAGTTGATCATGTAAATCCTGCAAGTGGACTTGGTCCAACATGATGATATGGATTAGTGGTACTACTCATGGAGTTAGATATTAATTAATTAAATTGTCAGTAATTTAATTAATTAATGGTCATACGAAATCTTAAACATGGGGAGATTATGTACACATAATATGGTGGAGCCCATATTTATTTATGGGGTTGGTGCGGTAGTTCAATGATAGCACATTAGTGGAGCGAGTTATCATTAATGGGTCGAGCTTAGGATCTATTAGGAGACTAAAATCAACTCCTCCTCATGGTCCCTATTGTAGCCTATATATACTTCATGAGTCATGAGACCAAGGCCATACAAAATAACCTAAGCCTTGGGTTTTCTCTCCTCTCTCTCTCTCTCTCTCTTCCTTGTGGTGTCCGGCAAGAACCCTAAAGGGCGGGTAGGGTTGAAGCAAGAAGAGCCTTTCTTCTTCTTCACCTCTCTTCTTCTCTTCTCCTTTAGGGCGCCAACGGCATCAAGCTAAGGAGGAGGCTCTCTTTCCCTTTTATGGCTTGCGGCATCAATAAGAAAGGAGGATAACTCCTCCTCCTTTGGGCGTGCGGCAACAAGATAGAGGGAAAGGGAGTTGGCGCAAGATGAGGGAGGCAAGAGGAAAGAAGGTGGTGTTTGGATCATCTCCTTCCCTTTGGGTCGGCGGCAACAAGTAGGAAGGGTTCCTTCTTTGGTCGACGCAAGCAACAAGAGAAGAGGTGGTGGCTTTGGTGACTTCGTTTCTTGGAAGATCGTCGCCCACACGACGTCCAAAAAGAGGATAGGAATACAGTAGAAGACCAATAGGTAAACAAAAGGTATAAATCTTGTTTATGTTTCATTCTTGTTCTGGTTTATTATATGTTTCTTATTTGTCATGGACCTCGAAGATAAACACAAAAACCGACGATCTAATTCGTCATCTTTTCCATGGCTAATCGACGAAGGAGTTTGAATTGCTTGAACAACAAGTTTGTTCAAGCGATCACTCAATTGATTAGTACGATAATGAAAACTGTCGCTTGGGTAGTTTCTTTACATCCGGATTTATTTTAATTAATAAAATTTTAATTCGGGGACATGGAGAGGAATCCCGATACAACCAAAACCAACATTAGATATATCAAAAAGTTCATTTATTTTTTATTTTACCTCTCCTATCAATTATTGTGGTATCAGATTCAAAGAAGAGCACAACTGTGGTGCTGCTAGTAGTACCATAGTGATAGTGTTGTTCAAATGCAACAGCACCAGTGATTGACGAGAGTAGTAAAATGTAGTAATAAAATAGGAAATAAATGTCTTTTGAGAAATTTAAAATTTAGTGGACTGATCCGGGCAAGCGATTTTTTAGAAAAAATGAGGGCCCGGACGAAGTCAACCCAGTAGGACCCGGGTCGGGATAGATCAGACCGGATCTTGCCAGACTTCACGGGCCGGGTCGAAGGCGTAGGCAGCACACCCAAAGGTAGGGATTAGGGCTCGCTGACCTCGGGTCGGGTGCAAGAGGTCCGACACCGGGAGGTCGGGTGCAAGAGCTCCGACACCGGGAGGTCGGGTGCAAGAGGTCCGACACCAGGAGGTCGGGTGCAAGAGGTCCCACTCCAGGAGGTCGGGTGCAAGAGGTCCCACTCCGGGAGGTCGAGTGCAAGAGCTCCGACACCGGGAGGTCGGGTGCAAGAGGTCCGACACCGGGAGGTCGGGTGCAAGAGCTCCGACACCGGGAGGTCGGGTGCAAGAGGTCCGACACCGGGAGGTCGGGTGCAAGAGGTCCGACACCAGGAGGTCGGGTGCAAGAGGTCCCACTCCGGGAGGTCGAGTGCAAGAGCTCCGACACCGGGAGGTCGGGTGCAAGAGGTCCGACACCGGGAGGTCGGGTGCAAGAGGTCCGACACCAGGGAGGTCGGGTGCAAGTGGTCCGACACCGGGAGGTCGGGTGCAAGAAGTCCGACACCGAGAGGTCGGGTGCAAGAGGTCCGACACCGGGAGGTCGGGTTCAAGAGGTCCGACACCGGGAGGTCGGGTGCAAGAGGTCCGACACCGGGAGGTCGGGTGCAAGAGGTCCAACACCAGGAGGTCGGGTGCAAGAGCTCCAACACCGGGAGGTCGGGTGCAAGAGCTCCGACACCGGGAGGTCGGGTGCAAGAGGTCCGACACCGGGAGGTCGGGTGCAAGAGGTCCAACACCAGGAGGTCGGGTGCAAGAGGTAGCACTCCGGGAGGTCGAGTGCAAGAGCTCCGACACCGGGAGGTCGGGTGCAAGAGGTCCGACACCGGGAGGTCGGGTGCAAGAGGTCCGACACCGGGAGGTCGGGTGCAAGAGGTCCGACACCGGGAGGTCGGGTGCAAGTGGTCCGACACCGGGAGGTCGGGTGCAAGAGGTCCGACACCGAGAGGTCGGGTGCAAGAGGTCCGACACCGGGAGGTCGGGTGCAAGAGGTCCGACACCGGGAGGTCGAGTGCAAGAGGTCCGACACCGGGAGGTCGGGTGCAAGAGGTCCGACACCGGGAGGTCGGGTGCAAGAGCTCCGACACCGGGAGGTCGGGTGCAAGAGCTCCGACACTGGGAGGTCGGGTGCAAGAGGTCCGACACCAGGAGGTCGGGTGCAAGAGCTCGGGCGTCAAGATGTCGGGTGTTGGAGCTCAGACACCAAGAGATCGGATCTGTCAGGGTTGTTCATTAAGGGGAAAAGACATTGGACGTAATCATTACCTGACACAGCCGCCGAATATTAATTAGGGTCAGGAGGAGCAGGATCACAGGCTGGCAGGCTGCTGTGTCAGCCTCACTCCACCGCTAAGATAGCCACTTACTTAGCTTAATCCCTGACTGATCCTTAATGGGATGTGACGTTCCACACGAGGGAAGACTTCTCCCCTCACCTATATAAACCGCGTTTGAGCCCCAAAGAAGGGGATCGCTGCCATTTTGCAACCACTCCACCACATTAAGAGCTCTATTTCGGTCCGACCTCCCAAACTACAGCAGACCGGGTCGGCTTGGTTAGACCGAGTCATTCGAGGGAGAACCGATCTTCGCTTGTCGACGGGATCAAATTTGGCACCATCTGTGGGAATCCGCCTGATCGAAAGCTGAAGATGAGTGACTCCAACCGGGTGACCGTGACTCTTTCGCAAGAAGACCTCGAGTTGATGATAACCACCAGAGCTCAGAAGCTGGCAACAGAGCAGGGAATGATCGCCCACCCCACTTAGGAGGGTCTGGCCGAGCCCACAGCCCGAGTGGGCACAGAAGGTGGAGTTCGCCCGGGTGAGAGCCCCTACTTCCATCAAGCGCTCTTCGACCCGTCTGGGGGTGCGGGACAGTCCGACTCAGTGGGAGTCTCATCCAGCCAAGCAAGAATCAACAAAGGGATGACTCAAATTATCCAGGCTCTGACCGAGCGCACTGGATGTCCCTTCTCTAGTCAAGTTCTGCAAGAGCCAGTCCCCAAGCCTTGCCGACTCTTGTCCATTACGGAATATGAAGGAGCTACAGATCTAGAGGAACACCTGATGAAGTCTGAGGATGAAGCCTTGCTGCAACAGTACACGGATGGTATCAAGTGCCGAGCGTTCCTGACCACTCTGGCGGGTCCCGCTCAGCGTTGGTTCGACAGACTCCCGGAGGGGTCTATGCGAGAGTTCGCCGACTTCAAAAGAACGTCCTACAGAAGTATACCTGACATAAGGAGACTCCCTGAGAACAATATCAAGGGCTTGAATGACTTCTTGAGGCAATGAAACTAGGAACTCCTCTGACTCAAAAGGAGAAGCACCAGCCGTGTATAGGCTCTTCCTTCCATCATAAGCTGGCATTCGCATTCCCAAGGCGTTTTCTTTGCCCAACTTGACAAGCTCGGAGATAGTTTTCCTAGGGGTGACTCTAGTATCGAAGTCCGACCGATCGGGACGCCTCAAGCCCTTGCTCGACGACTGGAGGCACCGCCAGTGAAGGAGCCTGCTCCTTCGCAGGCTCGGCAATTGTGAGTTGGCGGAGCTCCTCGCTGATCGAAGAGGACAAGGGGAATCTGCTGTTGTGACAGGCGAAGAGGCGTCTAGAGCTGGATCTGATCGAGGAAATTCAGGATCGGGTATCAGTCCAAATGACTGCATACTGGCAAAAGATGCAGCGAAGATACAATCCAGAGGTCATACCCTGTAGTTTCCAAGTCGGCGATCGTGTATGGAAGAGAGTCAAACCAGTCGGGGAGGTGAGCAAGCTGAAGCCCCCATGGGGAGAACTCTTCCTGGTAATCGAGAAGTTGGGGTCGGGAGCCTATTATTTGCAAGATACCCAAGGAATGAAGCTGGGAAGACCTTGGAGTGCAACACACTTAAAATTGTATTGTGAGGAAAGTTGAGTTGAGTGACTCTTGTAATTGTATCACACGAATATGATAGTGAAACTCAAGGCAGCTCAGCAGGTTATAAGTGGGCATGCTCCCACGCACCCACCGGACTCGGCGCCGATCGGGCGTGGCGTTCCACGTTCGGTCGGGCCGGTCGGGCGTGGCATTCCACGCTCGATCAGGGTAAGCCAGACGGTGTCCAGACTCTTGCTCTTGCAAGTTATAAGTGGGCATGCTCCCACGCACCCACCGGACTCGGCGCCGATCGGGCGTGGCGTTCCACGTTCGGTCGGGCCCGGTCGGGCGTGGCGTTCCACGCTCGGTCAGGGTAAGCCAGACGGTGTCCAGACTCTTGCTCTTGCAAGTTATAAGTGGGCATGCTCCCACGCACCCACCGGACTCGGCGCCGATCGGGCGTGGCATTCCACGTTCGGTCAGGCCCGGTCGGGCGCAACGTTCCACGCTCGGTTAGGGTAAGTCGTACGGTGTCCAGACTCTTGCTAAGGCAAGTTATAAGTGGGCATGCTCCCACGCACCCACCGGACTCGGCGCCGATCGGGCGTGGCGTTCCACGTTCGGTCGGGCCCGGTCGGGCGTGGCAGTCCACGCTCGGTCAGGGTAAGCCGGACGGTGTCCAGACTCTTGCTAAGGCAAGTTATAAGTGGGCATGCTCCCACGCACCCACCGGACTCAGCGCCGATCGGGCGTGGCGTTCCACGTTCGGTCGGGCCCGGTCGGGCGTGGCGTTCCACGCTCGGTCAGGGTAAGTCAGACGGTGTCCAGACTCCTGATCTTGCAAGTTACAATTGGGCATGCTCCCACACAACCACCGACCTCGCGACAGACCGGACGTGGCTGCCCACGCTCCATTAAGGTCTCCCGAGTGGCATTGAGACACTTGCTCTTCAGCAAGTTATAAAGGTGATTGCTCACACGCCTCAGCCGCTCTGCTCGGCACCTAGCCGCTCTGCTCGGCACTCAGCCGCTCTGCTCGGCACTCAGCTACTCAGCCGCTCTGCTCTGCACCTAGTCGCTCTGCTCGGCACTCAGCCGCTCTGCTCGACACTCAGCCGCTCTGCTCGGCACTCAGCTACTCAGCCACTCAGCTTGGCACTCAAGCACTCTGCTATGTCATCGGCTCAGCACTCCGTCATTCGACTCTGCCACCTACCAGGCAATTAGTCACTCTACTCAGTTGCTTGCCTGCTTAACCATTGCTTAGTCGTTTACTCGGCTCTATGCCACATGCGTGGCACCCGCAACCATTTGCTTGGTTCGGCAAAAATGCTTAGTGGTTTCCCATACACAGATTCGTCACTCGTGCAACACGATCCAATTGCTCGCTTGACATAACTAACTACTCTAGCGGCGACATTCCGAGGGATGAAATACTAATTAACTGGGTAAAATCCAACCCGTGACTTCTGATTGATTGTTCTTCTATCAAAGGAGATCCATTCCAACCTAATTCCAAGATGGAAAGTACGGGTGGAATAAGTCAAACCACTTCAGTCTAGTTAGTCAGGCTCGCACCTCCTTCGACTAGACTTGAAGGGGAGATATGTGATCCAGGGAGATAAACGCGCGGCAGATACATTGATGGCTGACTCAACAGGGGACTCGACATTTAAGGATAAAGATCTTGAGGCCATAATGAGGGTCAGGGGTGCGAAAGTAGGGTTTATCCGACCGGGCAAGCAGCCTAGTCAGTCGGACTTGACGCCTCCTTCGACTAGACTTGAAGGGGAGGCTTGTGATCCGGGCAAGCGGTTTTTTAGAAAAATTGAGGGCCCGGTTGGAGTCAACCCAGTAGGACCCGGGTCGGGATAGATCAGACCGGATCTTGCCAGACTTCACGGGCCGGGTCGAAGGCGTAGGCAGCACACCCAAAGGTAGGGATTAGGGCTCGCTGACCTCGGGTCGGGTGCAAGAGGTCCGACACCGGGAGGTCGGGTGCAAGAGGTCCGACACCGGGAGGTCGGGTGCAAGAGCTCTGACACTGGGAGGTCGGGTGCAAGAGGTCCCACTCCGGAGGTCGGGTGCAAGAGGTCCGACACCGGGAGGTCGGGTGCAAGAGGTCCGACACCGGGAGGTCGGGTGCAAGAGCTCTGACACCAGGAGGTCGGGTGCAAGGTCCACAGGAGGTGGTGCACTCCGGGAGGTCGGTGCAAGAGGTCCGACACCGGGAGGTCGGGTGCAAGAGGTCCCACCCGGGAGGTCGGTGCAAGAGCTCCGACACCGGGAGGTCGGGTGCAAGAGGTCCGACACCGGGAGGTCGGGTGCAAGAGTCCCACTCCGGGAGGTCGAGTGCAAGAGCTCCGACACCGGGAGGTCGGGTGCAAGAGGTCCGACACCGGGAGGTCGGGTGCAAGAGGTCCGACACCGGGAGGTCGGGTGCAAGAGGTCCGACACCGGGAGGTCGGGTGCAAGAGGTCCGACACCGGGAGGTCGGGTGCAAGAGGTCCGACACCGGGAGGTCGGGTGCAAGAGGTCCGACACCGGGAGGTCGGGTGCAAGAGTCCGACACCGGGAGGTCGGGTGCAAGAGGTCCGACACCGGGAGGTCGGGTGCAAGAGGTCCGACACCAGGAGGTCGGGTGCAAGAGGTCCGACACCGGGAGGTCGGGTGCAAGAGGTCCGACACCGGGAGGTCGGGTGCAAGAGGTCCGACACCAGGAGGTCGGGTGCAAGAGTTCCCACCGGGAGGTCGGGTGCAAGAGGTCCGACACCGGGAGGTCGGGTGCAAGAGGTCCGACACCAGGAGGTCGGGTGCAAGAGGTCCGACACCGGGAGGTCGGGTGCAAGAGGTCCGACACCGGGAGGTCGGGTGCAAGAGGTCCGACACCGGGAGGTCGGGTGCAAGAGGTCCGACACCGGGAGGTCGGGTGCAAGAGCTCGGGGAGATGTCGGGGTGGAGTCAGACACCAAGAGATCGGATCTGTCAGTGTTGTTCATTAAGGGGAAAAGAAGAGGTCGTGTCAGCTGGAGAGTGCAAGAGTCCGACACCGGGAGGTCGGGTGCAAGAGCTCCGACACCGGGAGGTCGGGTGCAAGAGGTCCGACACCGGGAGGTCGGGTGCAAGAGGTCCGACACTAGGAGGTCGGGTGCAAGTGGTCCGACACCGGGAGGTCGGGTGCAAGAGGTCCGACACCGGGAGGTCGGGTGCAAGAGGTCCGACACCGGGGGGTCGGGTGCAAGAGGTCCGACACCGGGAGGTCGGGTGCAAGAGCTCAGGCGTCAAGATGTCGGGTGTTGGAGCTCAGACACCAAGAGATCGGATCTGTCAGTGTTGTTCATTAAGGGGAAAAGACATTGGACGTAATCATTACCTGACACAGCCGCCGAATATTAATTAGGGTCAGGGGGAGCAGGATCACAGGCTGGCAGGCTGCTGTGTCAGCCTCACTCTGCCGCTAAGATAGCCACTTACTTAGCTTAATCCCTGACTGATCCTTAATGGGATGTGACGTTCCACACGAGGGAAGACTTCTCCCCTCCCCTATATAAACCGCGTTTGAGCCCCAGAGAAGGGGATCGCTGCCATTTTGCAACCACTCCACCACATTAAGAGCTTTATTTCGGTCCGACCTCCCAAACTACAGCAGACCGGGTCGGCTTAGTTAGACCGAGTCATTCGAGGGAGAACCGATCTTCGCTTGTCGACAGGATCACATGCCATGTTTTATGAATGATGATGCATGCCATGTTTATGAATAATGATGCATGCCATGTTTTATGAATGAAGATGCATGCCATGTTTTATGAATGATGATGCATGCCATGTTTTATGAAAAAAGATGCATGCCATGTTTATGAATGAAGATAATGCTCATGCCTTCCAGGCATCATGATGCTATGCATTAAGTATGAACAATGAAAGGACAAGCATGTTTTAAGTCATGCTTCATGTAACAAGATTATGCTATGTTTAAATATGCCATGAATGTCTTATGAATGATGAAGCATGTAAAGTATTTTACTTTATGAATGGGCTTGTACCGGACCAAAGTATGGGTCCAAGGGATGGACACCTTAAGAACGCCCCGGTTCTGGACTACCGACTATGCTGTCCACGGTTCTGGCAATACCGAAGCTGTGCAACAGGGATGGGCACCTTAATAACGTCCCGGTTCTGGGATTACCGACTATGCTGTCCTTACCCTAGTAGGTCGAGACTAGCTACCTCGTATTTACTTAGGGATGCGCGCACATGATGTATGTATGTGATACAAGCCGGGGACCCCAATGATGTGATGATTATGTTTAAGTATTTAAAAGTATGATTTTAAAAGTTAAGCATCCTATGCATCTGCATTTGACTCATGCATTCATTCACGCTGTGCATTATGCCATGAAAGTAATGTCTTATGCTTATGTTTCATGTCAAGAAATATGCATGATAGTAAACGATTTATGCTTATGGTCATGCTAAGAATGTCTACTTATGTTTACGTTTATGCCATGTATCATGCCATGCTAAGAATGTCTACTTATGTTTACTTTTATACCATGTATCATGCCATGGTAAGAATGTCTACTTATGTTTACGATTATGCCATGTATCATGCCATGCTAAGAATGTTTACTTATGTTTATGTTCACGCCATGTTAAGTGAAATCTTATGTCCATGTACTATGTAAGAACTAGGTCATGCTAAATGATTTTAGATACTTATGTTCTATGTAGAGCACCAAGTCATGTTAATGTTTCATGTGCTCATGATTAAGTGATGAATGATTTTAGTGAGTAGGAAAGAGTCTTACTAAGCCTGCGTGCTTATAGTCTTATTTCCTTATACCGCAGATCACGCAAGGGGACAATAAGGAAGCAGCAGGAGGGCAAGAATGCATGTGTGTGGTAGTGACTTGGCCAAGAAAATAATATGTTTACTCGTCTTATGCTAGAACTTTACTTTTGTTACTTATGTGCTTGAATGATGACTTATGTGACTCTAAGACATGATGTTAAGTATGACATGATATGATCCTAAGTATGAAGTCAATATGCCAAGTTCCCATGTCATTATGTTAGGAATGGTAGTAGGTGCATGTATGTGTAAGATTAAAGTTATTCCGTTGCGTTATGATGTCTATCTGTCCTACTCATGTTAACGTAATGCCGCTTTATGGAAAGAAAAAAAAAAGCGGGCGTTACAGGTTGGTATCAGAGCAGTTACCATCTCACTACACACACATCAAGCCTTCTTCCTGCCGCTTCCAAGTAAGTACCTTTTTGCATATTTTATGATAGTAAGCACTTTTAGGATGTTTTATGGTTTTAGGATATGCAAGTATGAATGATATTTTATGATGAAAAGTACTTTAGGATATGTAAACATGAACAATATTTTATCTCCTTTTATGAATCGAACATTTAGACTAATATAGGGGTAGGAAAAAAAAACTGATATTGGCTATACTTGTCTTTGGTGAAGAAGAACATGGCTAGAAGACAGAGTAACCGACTTAACGAGACAACTCCGTCGCCTGACCTGATGCAATTAGTAACCCAGCTCCAGCGTCAAGTTACTGAGCAGCAGCAAACCATTAATACCCTGATGAACCAGCAAGAAAATTCCACTACTCCACCAGTGAACCAAACTGCTATACCTGTTGCGCCCACAGTTACGCAAAACCCTCCGACCGGCCCGACCACTGTAGCACGTCAAGAGGCTTATCTGATCCAGTGGTTGAGGCTGAAACCGAAAAATTTCTCGGGTGCTGGCGAACCATGGGACGCCCAAGCATGGTTCAAGACAGTAGAAAGTACAATGGAGCTGCTAGATTGGCCGGAGCATGAGAAGATCAAGTGTGCATCATTCTGCCTTTCTGGAGATGCCAGAATGTGGTGGGAAAGGGTCAAGGCCAAAAGACAGGTGAACCAAATGACGTGGACAGACTTCGAGTCGGAATTCTTCGAGGAATTCTTTCACATGCGTGTCACGAACAAACATTACGACGAATTCACGGATTTTCGACAGGGTGACCTCTCGGTCAATGAAGCCGTGAAGAAGTTCAACCGACTGGCTCGTCTATGCCCCGAGTTGGTCCGCACCGAGAAAGAAAGGGTCCGACTTATGCTGAAAATGTTGTGGCCTGAAATAGCTCTGAACGTGGTCGACGGAGTTAACAGACCGCAGACCGCAGACCACTGAGGAGCTGTTTAGTAGCGCCCTACTCACTGAGCACTATCTAAATAATATCAATCAGCAAAGGAAGGCGCTAAATGAAAGAGGGCAGAAACCCCAGGGTGCCAATATCAACTGGAAGGAAGACCAGAGTGGTAAACGAAAGCCATGGAACAATCCCCAAGGGGGCCCAGCAAATAAACAGGCCAATCCTATCCTGTGCGCGACATGCGGAAAAAGCCACCCCGGGGAATGCCGAAGAGGTACGAATCGGTGCTTCACCTGTGGAGTGGAAGGGCATATGGCGGCTTACTGTCCTACCAAGAACCAGGTCCCTGCCCAACAACTCGTCCAGTACCAAGGTGCCCCAGCGAAACTACACTATATGCAAGCTGAGCTGGAAGGTACCCCGATGCTGGAGGCCCAACCGACTATGATGAATGCCAGGGTTTTCTCGGTTACCAAGGAGGACGCTGCGGAAGCTTCTACGGTTGTCACAGGTCAGATACTTATTTTCAGTCAGTATGCAACTGCATTATTTGATACTGGGGCAACACACTCGTTTATTTCCGTGCCATATACCAAGAAGATAGATATGCTTCCGCAAGTGTTAGACTGCAAGTTCCTAACGACCCTACCTTCGGGAGAAATAATGACATCCACTCATGTGTTGCGTGTGGTGCCGGTCGGAATTGCAGAAAGGGAACTTTACTGCGATCTGATAGTACTCGACATGCAAGATTATGATGTTATAATGGGAATGGACTTCCTGGGTAAATATGGTGCTTCTATTGAGTGCCGTAAGCGAAAGGTGGTCTTCCGACCTGAGGCGGGTTCTATGTTCGAATTCATTGGAGAGCCAAGGAAAAGAACCGGGAAATATTTATCAGCTCTCCAAGCTCAGAAGATGTTGGACAAAGGATTTACTGGATTTCTAGCATATGTGGTTGATGCCAGCCAAAGGAAGAACCAGAAGCTGGAGGATGTCAGGGTTGTATGCAATTACCCAGAGGTATTCCCGGAGGAATTACCAGGATTAGCTCCCGAAAGAGAAGTGGAATTCGAGATCGAATTATTTCCTGGTACTAACCCAATCTCCAAGGCACCTTACCGTATGGCGCCGGCGGAATTAAAGGAGCTTCAAGAACAGCTACAGGAGTTGCTGGATAAGGGATTTATTCGCCCTAGTCATTCCCCGTGGGGAGCTCCGGTACTATTTGTGAAGAAGAAGGACGGATCTATGCGAATGTGTATAGATTATCGAGCACTGAACAACGTAACGATCAAGAACAGGTATCCCCTTCTGAGGATAGATGACATGTTTGACCAATTAAAGGGAGCCACAATTTTCTCGAAAATTGATCTGAGATCTGGTTATCATCATGTTAGAGTAAAATAGGAGGATATTCCGAAGATGGCTTTCCGAACAAGGTACGGGCACTTTGAGTTTGTTGTTATGCCTTTCGGCGTGACAAATGCTCCTGCTATGTTTATGGACCTTATAAATCGGGTATTCTCATCTTTCCTTGACAAATTTGTGATCGTCTTCATCGACGATAATC
>JAGFNQ010002113.1:0-23884 GCA_024364735.1 Boesenbergia rotunda | reverse complement strand
AGGTTGATGATTATGATTATGGTTAAGTCCTGATCGGGGATTAGGTATGTTATGAAAAATCCTAGCTTGGAGGGCTAGGTGTTGGAAAATCCTAACCTGGAGGGTTAGGTGTGGAAAATCCTAGCTTGGAGGCTAGGTGTTGAAAAGTCCTAATTCGTAAGGGTTGGGTGAAAATTCCTAGCTTGGAAGGCTAGGTGAAAAGTCCTAACTTGAAGGGTTAGGTGAAAAGTCCCAACTTGAAGTGTTAGATGAAAAAGTCCTAGCTTGGAGGGTCAGGTCCTAGCTTGGAGGGCTAGGTGTGGAAAGTTATAACTCGGAAGGTTGGGTGAAAAGTCCTAGCTTGGAGGGCTAGGTGAAAAGTCCTAACTTGGAGGGTTAGGTGAAAAGTCCCAACTAGAGGGTTAGGTGAAAAAGCCTGGCTTGGAGGGTCAGGTCCTAGCTTGGAGAGCTAGGTTGGATGAAACCCTAGCTTGTAGGGCTAGGTTGGAGCCCCTGGATCGGTCTGGTGACCGATCAGGGAGTTGGTACGGTGCTCCTTCGTGGATCGATCTTGTGACCAACCCAGCGATGACTGATCGGTCTGGTGACCGATCAGGGAGTATGAGTTTCACCCACTGCATGGCTCCTGATCGGTCTGGTGACCGATCAGGGAGCACACAGTGAGGTTGAGTTCCCCTGCTGATCTGCTCCTGATCGGTCTGGTGACCGATCTGGATCACTGTGCAGATCGTTCTGGTGAACGATCTAGCGTCGTGAGTTCCTCACTATAATCGATCAGGACGGAGCCTGATCGGTCTGGTCATGACCTGATCGGTCTTATGACCGATCAGGAGGCTCCCTGATCGGTCCGGTGACTGATTAGGAGATTTGGATTGCGAAACTCAGAAATCGCCCGGCAAAGGGGTGGATCGGTCTGGTGATCGATCCACAACCTGGGATCGGTCCAGAAGAGTCCCAAAGAAATCGCGATTTCTGATTGAGCGTTGGGGACCGATCAAGACGGAGCCTGATCGGTCTGAACCCAGCCTGAAAAGTCTGGTGACCGATCAGGAGACCCTCTGATCGGTCCGGTGACCGATCACTTTAATTCAAAATGCACTGTCAGACGCTCTGATCGCGTCTGAACGTATCCGATTTTCGGCGCTTAATCTCTGATGCATGATTTTTTATTTGATATACTGCTCTAATGGTCTGATTAAGTTGCAGGCGACAGGGAAGGATTCAAACACTCAAGGAGAGTCAATGGTGGCCTTTCCTTGGAGCAGGTTTGTCCGTTTTCCATCTCAGGTTGCAACGGCTGGAGCTGCAGACTGGATCTGCTGACTGGAGCTTGGCTGAGAGAAGCTCAGGGAGTCCAGGAAGAGCTCAGTGGTAGTTGGCGTTGGTAGGTAAGCAGCTGGAGGTTGCTGTGAGATGGTGTCACCTGTGCTCAGTGGAGAAACAAAAGGGCGTGGAGGAGAAGAGCAGAGGAGAGTTCGCTGAATCGACTTCTGGCTTGACTTCTTGCTGCGCATTTGAGTTCTCCACACTTTGCTTGTGCGTTCTGAAATTCCATCATCTTGATCAAGCAACTGAAATCAGTGAAGCAACCGTCCCTTGCTTGAGCACTTGGAGGAAGGAACAAGAGGCTTTGAGTTCAACAGCGAGAAGACACGGAGAAAGGGTTCTTGCATGAGATCGTCGCTCGGTGAAGCTCGGAGGAAGCTTGCTATGTTCTTGTCTTTGCTAAGTGCTAAGTAAGATCTTTCTTGTGTTTCATTCTACTTAAACTATATCCTTGATTGAAACGCTGTGGAGAGGTTACTCCACCGAGAAGGAGGTTGCTTTCTATCCAGTGTTCACCGGGGCTTGATCTGCCGACGATCAAGGGATCGCCCACCTTAAGGGCACGCCAAAGAGTAGGGGCAAGTTATCCCCGAACCTTGTAAATCCTCTTGTTAGCGTTCTTGTGTTTGCTCATAGTTTAGGGTTTTGGTTTTCTGCATACCTTGTTTCTATTCTTTCCGCTGTGCTACTAAACGGTTTAAGTATAGAAATTTTGATAAGCTCAAAGTCAAAGTGTTTGGCTATATTCACCCCCCCTCTCTAGCCATCCGAGTTCCAACAAGTGGTATCAGAGCTTGGGGCTCTGTTTTTACGGATTAACAACCGAGAGCTATCATCCATGGCTTTGAGAGAAGGTTTCTCCACCACCCGACCTCCTTTCTTTGATGGCGCTGACTTTCAATATTGGACATCAAAGATGGAGTACTATCTTAAGATGGACATCAACACTTGGTTCATTGTGAAGGAGGGTTTCACCCCTCCTAAGGATGATGAAGGCAAAGAACTTAAGTCGTGGCGGTGGACAGCTGAACAAACTCGAAAGAGTGAAACCGACGCAAAGGCGTTTGTCACTTTACAATGCAGTATGAACAAAGACCAACTCATTAAGGTTGGTCCATTCACAAGTGCTAAAGACTTGTGGAACAAGCTCATCGAACTCCATGAGGGAACCCGAGACTCAAGAATTGCTAAGAGAGACTTATTCCTCAATCAACTCCAAAACCTCTCCATGAAGGAGAATGAGACTGTAAGTGACCTCCACAGCAGATTCAAAGAGGTATTGAATGGTCTTCACTCAATTGATGAAAAGGTCGAGAATCGCGACCTTGTAAGGTATGTGCTAAAAGCATTTCCAAGGAATGCTTTGTGGTCATCCATGGTGGATGCCTACAAAGTCTCCAAGGATTTATCAATTGTTAAGTTGGATGATTTGTTTTGTGAAATGGAATTGCATGAAATGGCTAACAAAGGCCCCAAGGAGAAGGGGATTGCCTTAGTTGCAGGGGACCGATCCAACAAGAAGAAGAAGGAGAAGAAGAAGGAGAAGGAAGTCTCTTCATCTTCATCCTCTTCCGATTCCGAGGAAGATGGCAGCGGGTCTTCTTCCTCCGAGATGACAAATTTTGTGAGAAGAATGATGAGAAGGGGTCGACGCTTCAAGGGTAAAGGTAACCCTAGTGAAGTTAAAGTTGATAAGACTAACGTTTCTTGTTTTGAGTGTGGTAGGAAAGGGCACTTCAAGAGTGAATGCCCAAAGCTAAAGAAAAAGGAGGAGAAATCCAAAAAGAAAGAGGAGAAATCAAAGAAAAAGAAGAAGGCCTTGAAGGCCACTTGGGATGAGTCATCCTCGAGCTCATCGAATGAAGAGGAGGAGAAGAGCACAAGGCATGTGGCACTCATGGCTCTTGGAGAAGAGAGCAGTGATGAATCCTCCAACTCCTCAAACGCAGCTTCATCATCCTCGGATGATGAAGAGGTAACCTCTCCCGAACTAGAAAAGTGGTATAGAGCTATTGCATATTTAACCAATATGTTGAAGGAG
Source organism: Boesenbergia rotunda (assembly GCA_024364735.1). Taxonomy (NCBI): domain Eukaryota; kingdom Viridiplantae; phylum Streptophyta; class Magnoliopsida; order Zingiberales; family Zingiberaceae; genus Boesenbergia; species Boesenbergia rotunda. The sequence goes on along the minus strand of JAGFNQ010002113.1, from coordinate 20,517 downwards.
TCAAAGAATAAAGTTAAGTCATTACAATTAGAAATTGAACGATTGATTTCATCTAGGGATGATAACATAAAATGACTTGCATGTTGAGATGTTAGAGGATGAGATTAAATCATTGAAACTTGAGGTTGAAAATTTGAAATCCTCTAAAGGTTGAGGATGTAGATGATTTGCATGATGAATTGCTAGAAGAAGAAAACAAATCATTGAAGAGTGAAGTTGAGAGACTCAAGAATATTCTTGAGAAGTTCTCAACTAGCTCTAAGACCCTAGACATGATCTTGAATGCCCAAAGGGCAGTCTACAATAGGGCCGGTATTGGTTACCGACCCAAAGAACCTTCATTCGTGTCTTTGATGTCTAGGACTGATATGAGACAATCTAGGACACCCAAGGTTCAAAAGAAAGTTGTCAAGGCATGGGTGCCTAAGACTTGTTTAGTAGGTACTTTAGGTCCCAGGGTTTGGGTACCTAAAACTTCTATTTTTCGAATTGTGTAGATTATGATTGAGGGGGAGCATCTATCAACTTGGTTCGTTGATAGTGGGTGCTCCAAACACATGATCGGGGATAGATCATTGTTTACTATCCTTCACAAGAAATGTAGAGGTAATGTTTCATTTGGTAACAATGGTCTTAAGGTCATAGGAATAGGAGACATTCAAATATCTGAATGTCTTAGAATCTCAAATGTTCTTCTAGTCAAGGGGATGACATTTAATCTCCTAAGTGTCAGTCAATTGTGTGACACGGGTTACACAATTGATTTTCAACCAAGTCAATGTCTAGTTAGACAACATGACACCTTGGACACGGTACTAGTAGGAATAAGAGTAGACAATATTTATCAAGTCTCATTTAAAAGTGCTACTAATGCTTTTGCTAAGTGTTTCATGACAAAAGAAGAAGAGTCCACCCTTTGGCACTAGAGGCTAGCACATGTTAACATGAAGAACATCCGGAAGTTGGCCAATAAGGGATTAGTCCGTGGCTTACCAAGCATCAAGTATGAAAAAGACAAACTTTGTGATGCATGTCAAATGGGTAAGCAAACAAAATCTGCACATAAAGGTAAAAGCGTTGTAAGTACATCTACCGCTTTAGATTTACTTCATATGGATTTATTTGATTGTAGCACTATCATATCATTAAATGGAAGTAGATATTGCTTTGTTATTATTGATGATTTTACTAGATATACATGGACTTATTTTCTAAAATATAAGGACCAAACCTTAGACGTTTTTATTTCTTTTTGTAGAAGGGTTGAAAATAAAAAATCATCAACAATTAAGACAATTAGAAGTGATCATGGAGGTGAATTCCAAAATCAACGATTCTTAGAATTTTGTCAAGATAGAGGTTATAGACATGAGTTCTCCACTCCTAGAACACCACAACAAAATGGTATTGTAGAGAGGAAGAACAATGTTTTACAAGAGGCTGCACGAAGTATGCTTAATGAGTACTCACTACCGAGTTACTTATGAGCCGAAGCTGTAAATACAGCTTGCTATGTGCAAAACCGAGTCCTCATCCATAGATTCTTAGGAAAGACTCCCCATGAACTTTGGTTTGGGAAACCACCTACAGTTAAACATCTTAGGGTGTTTGGTTGTAAGGTGTTCATCCTAAACACCAAGGACCACCTTGGAAAGTTCACGGCAAAGGCTGATGAAGGGATGCTAGTCGGGTATTCCCTAGTTAGTAAAGCCTATCAAGTCTACAACAAGAAATCTAGATTAGTTGAAGAGTATTCTGATGTTGTCTTTGAAGAAATTCCAAAAGTCAATGGTCAACCATAAGATGAAGTCCAATTTGAACTTAGGAGACTAAGTTTGAATGAGAGTCCAAATGTTGTTGATGATGATGAATCCGATGATGGTGAGACTAGACAATCCATAGATCAGCCGGATCCTGAGGCTGAGCTTGTGTCTAGTGAACCCATTCAAGAAGCACCACCAACACCTAGACAAACTAGATTAGCCTCTAGTCATCCCCAAGATCAAATTGTTGGAGACATCCACCACGGGGTTAGAACTAGATCATTCTTTAGGAATGAGGCTAATGAAGTTGCTCTAATTTTCGAAATTGAACCTAGAAAAATTGATGAAGCATTAAATGATCCCGATTGGATCATTGCAATGCAAGATTAACTAGGTCAATTCGAAAGGAGTCAAGTTTGGGACTTAGTCCCTAGACCTAAGAAGACCACTATCATTGGAACCAAATGGGTCTTCAAGAATAAATTAAATCATAAGGGAGAAATCATTAGAAACAAGACACGCTTAGTAGCCAAGGGCTATAGTCAAGTTGAAGGCCTTGATTATGATGAGACCTATGCTCCCGTGGCACGATTAGAATCCATCCGATTGATGCTAGCATTTGCAGCACATCGAGGTTTCAAGTTATATCAAATGGATGTCAAATCGGACTTTCTAAATGGTTTAATTAGAGAAGAGGTCCATGTCGAACAACCTCCGGGGTTTGAGAGTACCAAATTTCCAAACCACGTGTTCAAGCTCAAAAATGCACTTTATGGCCATAAACAAGCACCCCGAGCTTGGTACGAGCGGTTGTCGACATTCTTAATTGAAAAAGGCTTTGTAAGAGGTCAAATAGACCCTACACTACTTTCTACGTAGAGATGGTGATAATATTTTTGTAGCCCAAGTCTATGTCGATGACATAATTTGTGGCTCAAATAACAAGGGTTATTTAAATGAATTCATTGGACACATGGAAAGTGAATTTGAAATGAGTCTAGTGGGAGAGTTGACTTTCTTCCTTGGACTTGAAATCAAACAAACCTGAGATGGGATCCATGTGCACCAATCGAAATACACACAAGAAATGCTTCGAAAATTCAACATGAATGATTCAAAAGAGGTATCCACTCCCATGGCCACAAACACAAGATTAGATAACGATGAGAGTGGTAAACCCGTTGATTTGACTCAATACCGGAGCATGATAGGTAGTTTGCTATACCTCACAGCCAGTCGACCTGATATTCTTTTCGCTGTGGGTATGTGCGCAAGGTATCAAGTTTGTGCCAAGGAATCTCATTTAATCGCTGTTAAGAGGATTTTGAGATATCTTAAAGGCACGATAGGAGTTGGTCTTTGGTACCCCCGTACCGAATCATTTGATCTGATTGGCTATACCGATTCCGACTACGCTGGATGTAAGTTGGATCGGAAGAGCACAAGTGGGGGTTGCCAATTTCTAGGATCATCTTTAGTTAGTTGGTCAAGTCGGAAGCAACATTGTGTTGCTCTCTCCACGACCGAGGCAGAATATATTGCTATGAGAGAGAGCGTATCACAATTGTTGTGGATGATTCACACTCTAGAGGACTATGGATTAAGTTACAAAAATGGGCAAGTGTTGTGTGACAACATTAGCACAATTAATCTAACCAAGAATCCAGTCCATCATTCTAGGACCAAACATATTGAAGTGCGTCACCACTTCATTAGGGATCATGTTGCTAGGGAGATATTGTACTCTCACATGTAGAGTCCAAGTCAAACCTCGCTGACATTTTCACTAAACCACTCCCCGAAAATGAATTTAGTTTCTTAAGAAGGGAGTTGGGAATGTGTCGCGCTTCATAGTTTTCAAAATACATTCAAAACCCTTCATGATTATTTCGAAATTGTTGGGAAACATTTGGATAACTTTGGGAACATCTCACACAAACTATAAGGTTTACCAAAACGCTTTTGTTTGCTAGATATGGGGTGAGATGCTAGGATCAACTCAATTTCTCAAAATGTCAATGCATCCCTTGAGAAATTAAGTTGACGAGATAAAAATCACTTCGGTGACCAAGTATGGGGAAAACCAATGCATAACACATGTGTATTTGTCTCCATGATCATACCTAGACATTCCAATCAAGGAAACTTGATTGGAAACCTGAATTTGGCATGATCTTGGTTGAATTTGATTGGATGATTGTTGATTGAGTTTGACTCCACTAGGATGGAGCAAAGTGTTTGTTCAAACCATAAGGACCTTTGATCCTTGTTTAGGGATCAATTTTAGTCAAGGGATCACTTCCAAGTTTGATATGTTTCATCAGATCCTTCCAGAAATCATGTAAATGTCTGAAACTGAAAGTTTCAGATCGTATCAGGCAATATCAGGAACCCTGATCGGTCACTGGACCGATCAGGAGTAGGGCTGATCGGTCCCCAGACCAATCTGGCTCCCTCTTGTGTTGATCGGTCCACAGACCGATCAGAGGGGTCACAGAGACTTAACGAAATTCTGTCCAAACCCACTGTGCTAGCCTGGATCGGTCCCCGGACCGATTTGGCACCCTATCGTGATCGGTCCACAGACAAATCAGGGGGCTTCCCGCATATCATCCGACCCTACTGTTTGCCTCCTGATCGATCAGCCGATCGATCAGGAGCCTGCCTGATCGGTCACCTGACCGATCAGGACCAGGCCAGTCCGATCAGGCAGAAGCCTGATCGGTCTGGGAACACTCAGATCGAACGGTGATCCGTTCAATCGCATTAAAGTCTGGTTGGTGGACCGATCCACCAACCGATTAACTCCTCCAAAACCCCTCATTGCCGAACCCTAGCGCCGAAAACTCTCTCTTGCGCATCTTTCTGCTGTGCGTGAGTCCTCTTCCTGCGTCTCCCTCTCCCTTGTGTGCGAGTTCCTGCGAAGATCTCTACGAGCTCTTCTTTGTTCTCGGCAAGTTCTCTACTTGCTCAAGGTTTCTGCGCTTCTGTCTTGCGCCAAGACTTTCTACTGCGCGAGCTCTCCTTCCAACTTTCAAGATCATCTCAGATCACCATCAATGGCACCAAAGTGAGTTTTTGGTTTAGTTTTTCCTTGCAGATCAGTTCATAGTGTATGTATTTGCGCTAATCATGGTCTTTCTTTTGGTGTTCTTATGTTGTGCCGTGATCTCCTGTTTTGGCCGTGACCCACCTTTGTCATGTCCTACCTTTGATCAATTCTACCTTATGCTTACTTGATTATTACTTCTGTGGTCAAATCTTGGGTCCTTGATTAATCCATGTTCTTATGATCAAATCGACCTTGCTCAATTGACTTAAACTATGTGCATGATCTATCCATTCTTTAGAAAATCATCTAAGGGAAAGGAACAAATAGAGGGTAGCTCGAGGGGCAAAACCCCTTCCTCATCAGCACCCTCCCGAAGGCCACACCTTCCTCCAGTTCTCGCTTTCCAAATGCTGCCTACGAGCAGGCTTTTCAGTCCCGGACTTTCAAATTACTCTCCTGTCGATCGATTGATGTGCCATTTCTGACCGAACACTGCCCTTCTATCATGGAAATAGTCACTTTTTACAATCTTGGCTTTCTCCTTTCTCTTGAAAGGACTATCAATTACGACCTTGTCTCCGAATTTTACAACAATCTCCAGCAAGGTCCTCAGGGGGGATTCGAGTTCACTACTCGAGTTGCCAAGAGGAATCTTGATTTCTCCTATGACATACTAGCGGAGTATCTGGGTGGTCGACGATCACCCAACTTGTATTCGATCTATCCCGAGCTTCCCGATCCCCTATTGGCTCCTTTTGCGGACGTCACCCCCGACTCCATCTATTAGCATTTCTTTGGCCATCCCCGCCCAGCCGGGCTTGATGAGTTGGGTCCTGATTTTCCGACATTTGCAGCCCTACGACTTGCTCCTATTGACTACATTCTTTTCAAGATAATCACAAATTGCATCTTGCCCATCACTTCCAAGCCTTTAACTGAGATTCGTCCCTATCATTGCCTGATGCTCTACGGCATGCACCGCCGCATGGACTTCGATACCATGGAGAGCATCTTTCAGTCCATTTTATCCTATCGAGAGCCGAGTCGCCGCACAGTCTATATACCATTTGGTCATATCATCACTTACTGGCTTATGTCGGAGGTGTTGATGTCACCAAGGGCAGGACAGTGCCCATGGTCCGACAGGATTGTAGACTTGGCCGGCGGGCATTTGCCAAGTCCGACATCATCATACGGGATCACGATGGGGTTTTGGTTTGGAAGGATGGGAGGGGTCTCGGTGAGCTACTTGGGGGAGGACCACATTTTCAGGCACCAGCCGATGCTGCTGCACCTCAGGAGGCTCCCACTGCTGATGCTGCTGATGAGTACGACTATGAGCCGAACCCGGATCTACGATGGCAGATTTCCGAGCTGGATCAGATGATCCAGTATGATCTTCATCTGCGAGAGCTTCATCGAGAGGAGATCCGTTCGGGTTTCCGATCTTTTGACAGCAGACTGACCACGGTGGAGTCTGATGTCTCCGGGATCCGTACACTGCAGCAGACATGGTACGATGAGTGGCGCCGTCACACATTTCCTGGAGATGCGCCTTCCGGTAGTGCTGCACCTGGGTCCTTTGTTGCTGATGATGATACGCTGGATGATCCGATGCAGGTTGACCCCCCCCCCCCGCTGATGGCTGATACGCTCTGTGTCTGCTTGACATTTGCCTTTCTGATTGTATGACTTTCGGGTTGTATGCCCTGTGATTTGACTCTCTATGGCTTTGTGCCACACTTGCGTTGACTTCGATGCATTAGTATGCATCTGTTTAGTTACTTGGTTTTTGATGACTAGATTTTGCTACATGATGCATCTGATACTTTTCATGTATTTTCTATTTGCCTTATCATGTTTAGGATGTTGGCTTATATGTGTTCACATGATTACTATCTGTCTATATGCCTCATTCTATATTGCTATGTTGATGCTTTTGTTGCCATGCTCATATGCTACATATGCTTGTTTTGCCATGCCATTTTTTTGCCATATGTGTTCATATGTGTTTCAAAAATCAATCATATCGTTGTTGATTTGGGATACCCCTAGGGTTGAGGGGGAGTATGGTTAAACTTAACATCCCCTCTAGACCCTTTTCGGTGTTCGATAAATGGGGAGAGAGCGGTTGGTTAAGTTTAAGATGATTATGTTGTAGGGGGAGGATCCTGATTCCCCTACGATTCTGAATTTGAAAAAATTGATTGAGAATCCCTAAACTTAAAATCGGGTTGTCAAACAACAAAAAGGGGGAGACTGTTGATGCAGTCTGACCCTGATTGTTGTTTTGGTGTTGACACCGATTTTAGTTTAGGTTGATGATTATGATTATGGTTAAGTCCTGATCGGGGATTAGGCATGTTATAGAAAATCCTAGCTTGGAGGGCCGGTGTTGGAAAATCCTAACCTGGAGGGTTAGGTGTGGAAAATCCTAGCTTGGAGGGCTAGGTGTTGAAAAGTCCTAATTCAGAAGGGTTGGGTGAAAATTCCTAGCTTGGAGGGCTAGGTGAAAAGTCCTAACTTGGAGGGTTAGGTGAAAAGTCCCAACTTGGAGGGTTAGGTGAAAAAGTCCTGGCTTGGAGGGTCAGGTCCTAGCTTGGAGGGCTAGGTGTGGAAAGTTCTAACTCGGAAGGTTGGGTGAAAAGTCCTAGCTTGGAGGGCTAAGTGAAAAGTCCTAACTTGGAGGGTTAGGTGAAAAGTCCCAACTGGAGGGTTAGGTGAAAAACCCTGGCTTGGAGGGTCAGGTCCTGGCTTGGAGGGTCAGGTCCTAGCTTGGAGGGCTAGGTTGGAGCCCCTGGATCGGTCTGGTGACCGATCAGGGAGTTGGCATGGTGCTCCTTTGTGGATCGGTCTGGTGACTGATCCAGCGATGACTGATCGGTCTGGTAACCGATCAGGGAGTATGCATTTCACCCACTGCTTGGCTCCTGATCGGTCTGGTAACCGATCAGGGAGCACACAGTGAGGTTGAGCTCCCCTGCTGATCTGCTCCTGATCGGTCTGGTGACCGATCTGGATCACTGTGCAGATCGTTCTGGTGAACGATCCAGCGTCGCAAGTTCCTCACTATGACCGATCAGGACAGAGCCTGATCGGTCTGGTCATGACCTGATCGGTCTTGTGACCGATCAGGAGGCTCCCTGATCGGTCCGGTGACCGATTAAGAGGTTTGGACTGCGAAACTCAGAAATCGCCCGGCAAAGGGGTGGATCGGTCTAGTGATCGATCCACAACCTAGGATCAGTCTGGTGATCGGTCCAGAAGAGTCCCAAAGAAATCGCGATTTCTGATTGAGCATTGGGGACCGATCAGGGAGGAGCCTGATCGGTCTGAACCCAGCCTGAACGGTCTGGTGACCGATCAGGAGACCCTTTGATCGGTCCGGTGACCGATCACTTTAATTCAAAATGCACTGTCAGACGCTCTGATCGCGTCTGAATGTATCCGATTTTCTGCGCTTAATCTCTGATGCTTGATTTTCTGTTTGATATACTGCTCTAATGGTCTGATTAAGTTGCAGGTGACAGGGAAGGATTCAAACACTCAAGGAGAGTCAATGGTGGCCTTTTCTTGGAGCAGGTTTGTCCGTTTTCCATCTCAGGTTACAACGGCTGGAGCTGCAGACTGGAGCTGCTGACTGGAGCTTGGCTGAGAGAAGCTCAAGGAGTCCAGGAAGAGCTCAGTGGTAGCTGGTGTTGGCATGTAAGCAGCTGGAGGCTGCTGTGAGATGGTGTCACTTGTGCTCAGTGGAGAAACAAAAGGGCGTGGAGGAGAAGAGCAGAGGAGAGTTCGCTGAATCGACTTCTGGCTTGACTTCTTGCTGCGCATTTGAGTTCTCCACACTTTGCTTGTGCGTTCTGAAATTCCATCATTTTGAGCAAGCAACTGAAATCAGTGAAGCAACCGTCCCTTGCTTGAGCACTTAGAGGAAGGAACAAGAGGCTTTGAGTTCAACAGCGAGAAGACACGGAGAAAGGGTTCTTGCGTGAGATCGTCGCTGGGTGAAGCTCGGAGGAAGCTTGCTGTGTTCTTGTCTTTGCTAAGTGCTAAGTAAGATCTTTCTTGTGTTTCATTGTGCTTAAACTATATCCTTGATTGAAACGCTGTGGAGAGGTTACTCCACCGTGAAGGAGATTGCTTTCTATCCGGTGTTCACCGGGGCTTGATCTGCCGACGATCAAGGGATCGCCCACCTTAAGGGCACGCCAAGGAGTAGGGGCAAGTTATCCCCGAACCTTGTAAATCCTCTTGTTAGCGTTCTTGTGTTTGCTCATAGTTTAGGGTTTTGGTTTTCTGCATACCTTGTTTCTATTCTTTCCGCTGTGCTACTGAACGGTTTAAGTGCAGAAATTTTGATAAGCTCAAAGTCAAAGTGTTTGGCTATATTCACCCCCCCCCTCTCTAGGCATCCTTGTTCCAACAGCCGCCACTATTTGGAAGACAATGAAGGCAGAAGACTGGAAAGGCCCTGACATGCTAAGCATCTCCGCCACTACTATATTTCGTGAGTTGCCGCATAGGGCATTTTCTTTGATGTATTTTTTCACTTTTTCACTCCCTTGTAGTATAATCAATAAAGGGTGTGAACGACATGTCATTCTAAAAATGCTAAGTCTCCGTTTCTGATTAAACCCTACAGCCTCTCGGTGTGTAGGCTTCGCCTAGGAGCTGACACGCTCGGCCAAGAGCTGATTAAATCCTACAACCTCTCGGTGTGAAAGCTTGGCCTCGGAGCTGTACACGCCCGGCCAAGAGCTGATTAAATCCTACAGCCTCTCGGTGTGTAGGCTTGGCCTCGGAGTTGTACACACTCGACCAAGAGCTGATTAAATCCTACAGCCTCTCGGTGTGTAGGCTTGGCCTCAGAGCTGTACACGCCCGGCCAAGAGCTGATTAAACCCTACAACCTCTCGGTGTGTAGGGTTGGCCTCGGAGCTGTGCATGCCCGACCAAGAGCTGATTAAATCCTACAGCCTCTCGGTGTGTAGGCTTGGCCTCAGAGCTGTACACACCCGCCCAAGAGCTGATTAAATCCTACAGCCTCTCGGTGTGTAAGCTTGGCCTCGGCGCTGTACACGTCCGACCATGAGCTGATTAAACCCTACAGCCTCCTCGGAGCCGTACACTGTGCCGACCCTGCCAAAAACGAATAAAAGCCTCATGCCTGCTCCAGCTACCCAGGACCGAAGTCGGACATTTTAAGAAAAATAGGAAATCACGCCAAAAATAAGGAGTTTGACGGCAAATCAAGAAAATATTTGTCCTAGGTGTAGAGAGTTTAATAAGGATAGGCTGCAACAGCCAAGGGAGGATCGGGGGAGGTTATGCACACAATAGGGGGCACCCTACAAAGCTCGCTCCTTGGGGGAAAGGTCGTCCCAGACACGCTGGATAGTTATTGCGCACAAGTCGGAGCCGGGTTTCAATAATTGGTCTTTCTCCAGCTGCTTGATGGCGCCGTAGAAGCCCTGTTTGAGGCTCTTAAATGCTTGTGCAACTACTAGATCGGCGCACTCCTCTGACTCCAAAAATTTGGCCTTGTATGCCGCCTCAATCTGGGATACTTGAAGTACAGGATCCCTTTGCTGCTGCTGTGCCCTGGCTTCGGCCTTGGCCAGCTTTACTGCCTCCACCTCTATCAGTAGGACGCCTGAACCCCTTGTACTTCGTGAAGCTTCTGGGAAGCAGTAGTAGCTTGCGCATTGGCTTGAATTACTTGATCCTGGAGATCGGCTGCGTAAGAGCTCGACAGTTACAAGTTGTGTTCTCGCAAAGCCATCAAGCGCTCCTATTCCACGCCCCGGTCCTCCAGGATCTTCTTAGTAGACTCCAGGATGTTAACCTGGTCAGATAGCTCCTCAGTGCGAGCCCGGAGCTGCTCCCACTCTTGCGATAGTTTCTGCAAGTTCTTTTCCAGTGCCTGGTTCCTCTCTGACCCCAAGCGTTCCCGGAGTTTGTACCATGCAGGGTATCCTCGGCCGCTATTAAGGTGGATAGGTAATGATCAGCTTTCTCTCGGAGGGCCCGGCTGTACTCCAACTGCAGGAGGGCGGCCTCGCGAGCCCGACCGGTTTCTGCCTCAGCATCCGCCACCCTCCGCAGGAGATCCTCAGTAACCCCTCCGGCATGCAGTAGACGGCTCATGGCCGCGCAGTTAGAAGCAACTAGTGGGGTGAATACAGATAGTCAGTAAAAGGATGCCGAGAGGAAGTGAAGAGCACGTGTGAGATATTTACCGCCAATAAGGATTGATGCAACAGGCTCAGGTAGTGGGTTGATCCGGCTACCCGCCACGGTAGAACGGGAGTCCTCACAGTAGGGGGCTCGGAGTGGCCAGGGATGTCACAGGGGTGGGGAACGTCTCCCTCTGAACTTGAAGTGCTTGGTGATGCATCTGTAGCGACTCCCTCTATGCGAATAGATCGAGAACTGTCGATCGTCTTCTTCGTCGCCGAGGGAGCCTTCTGGTGGGAGCGGGGCAGCCCCGTGGACACCTCCTTGCCGCGAGGAAGGTCAGTCGTAGGGGCTGTGGCATCGGTAACGAGAGGAGACGTAGCAATGATGGGGGACGAGGAGCCTGCCCCGACGATCGGAGACTGAGAGGCCGCATCCTCGGAGGTAGCCGAGCGCGAGCCTTTCTTCAATCGTTTCAGGGGGCGATCCCAACCCCCCCCCCCCCCCCCCACCTCGTTGGGATCACCGTTCTTGCCGTTTCTTTCCCGGCACAGGGACGATAGAGGGCACGTTAGACGGAGAAGACACCTCTTTTTCCTGTGAAGCCTTCGGAAGGGTGGCTGGGGCCCCCCTTTAAAAATCAGGGGCAACGCCAAGATGTCATCACCGTGGGGGACCTCCGGCACTGCTGGGCCCGCTAACAGCTCTCCCTCCCCTTCGCCACCCTTGGAGGGGATTTATGCGGGGGTCGAAGATACTAGCCCGGGGATCAATGCTTATTCATTAGCCTGGTCCCACTTTAGAAACTTATTCTTCACAAGAGGGAGCATGATGTCGCCTGCAGGGTAAAAGGCAGGAGGGTGTCAGCAATCATTAACCGAGCACTATACCAGGTGTAAAGTAACTCACGTAGGTTGGAGTTGAGGGGGGTAATCTTCGGACTAATCTCCGACCGATAAAGGAGCTCTTCGCACTGCACCAACTGGAGCCCATGGAATTCCATCCCAGCCAAGATACTCTTGGCCCTCTGATATCCCGCGTCCTGTTGAAAATCACCCAGGTCGAGGGTAGGAGGCAAGTTCTCCGTCCAATAGATGTCGCTGAAAGGACACTCGGAAAGCCGAATGTAGAAAAACCTTTCCTTCCACCCCTTGTGAGAGGAGGGAAGGCCTTCCAAAAATCTATGACCAACACGGGCAGTGAAGCCAAATGCCCCGTGAGATCCAATAGGGACGAAAAAGAAATGGAAAAAATAGGGGGGTTAGAGGAATGTAGAAAAGTTTGAAGAGAACGAGAGCCCCGCTCATCTGGGCGAAAGCATTCGGGGCCAGCTGTTGGAGTGGGATGCGGAAATAATGGGTAACATTCATGAAGTAGGGGTGGACAGAGAAACGAAGCCCTAGTTCCAGTTACCCCAGGAAGAAGGTGTAAAACTCCTCACCTACAGTTACCGGCAGTTGACCTGTGGTGGGAACCCTTACCTCACAATCTACCGGAATGTCATATTTTTGACAAGCAACCTGGAGGGAATCCGACTTCACCTTGGAGGAGATGGTCTCATACCACTCGGGATGAAATCCCAATTCTCTCAAAGAGCATTCATCAGCACCTAAAGATTTCTTTATCTTCTCCATTGGGTCCAGGGGGAAGGTATGAGGGGTGGACAGAACAAAGGAGAAAGTACTCCCGTCGAAAGAACGCTAACGAGGAGGACAAGTAAGTGAGGAGAACTCTTGACGGCAGCTAGGGTAAGGCTACCGCAGGGGGTCGTTGCACCCACTTTTATAGGGATGCGACACCTCCCCTGAAGCACTCGAGGGCTAGCATGTTGAGGGTATTAATAGGCTGTTTAGGGGATTGACTAGCCTTCAATCGCCGTTGCTTTGTATGGCTCGCAGTACGCCGCAAAGCAAGAAAAAAGACACGTGGCGCCGTTGCATGCGCTGGGCAATCGCGTCACTGTGGCTGCCACAAAGATCGCAGGAGTAAAGGGGCACATTCAAAAAAGCAGTCCGAGTCGAGAGACTCGTGAGATATGTCTGAAAGCCCGGTCAAAAAAAAGGGGGGGAGACGGGGCCCGACTTCTCCATCATCACTATAGTCCGATCAGTCAGCCACACTGTTGGATCGAGAGAAACGATAGAGGGGGGGGTGAATATCGTTAAACGCTTTTCGGATGAAAACTACAGTAAGTACACAGCGGAATAAAATCAATCACGAACACAGGTAGTTTTACTTGGTTCGGAGCCTAGGTCGACTCCTACTCCAAGGCCCACGGTCGTTGACCGTTTTCTGCAGGCAATTCTATATTTTCGCAAATCAATTTACAAGATTGAATTTACAAGTATCGTAAAGTAAACTATTGAAAGAAACTCTTCTTTTACCGACGTCCGATGTAGGTTGTCTTTTCGGAGCAGCAGGACGTCGTCGGCGCTTGAGTCTTGAGTCGGGAGGTTTCCGGAGCAGAGCGCGGGAGCAGAAGGAGCAGAGCGCGGGAGCAGAAGAGCGTAGGAGCGTTGAATGAATTGTTGTTCGAAGCCTTGGGGTCGAGGGCCCTTTTATAGCCCCTGGGGGCGCCCGGGACGTCGGGGGCGCCCCCCCCACGTGTCATCCGATCCGCTTTCGTCTCGGTCAGCTCTGATCCCTTAAAACTCGGGATCAGGCTTTGACGGGGGCGCTCGCAATGCTGGGGACGCCCGGATTGACCGGGTCTTCTCTCATCCGTTGGCTTCGCTGGGTTCTGCTTCGTTAGCTTCAGCTGGGGGCGCCCGGGACGCTAGGGGTGCCCGGGAGCATGGGGGGCGCCCGGGAGCACGGGGGTGCCCCGCCCATAAGCTTCCGAAGCTCACTTTGCTTTACTTTGTTTTGTGTTCACCTTGGGGGCGCCCGGGACACTCTAGGCGCCCTGGTCAGCTGTTGCCTCACTCCTTTGAAGCTCTCTGAGCTGCAGACACTCGTTCCTTCGGTCATGTATCCAGGGTTAGTCCAAAACAACATAAAGCAATAAGATGTTAGTTTATACAGCCTGAGCTGTCTTGGTTCTGACTTTGGGTCTCCAAAATGGAGCCCTAGGTCGAACCGACGCCTACTGTTCCCTTGACGGGGAACGCGTCCTCACCTCTCGGGAGAATGTACCTGATGCCAACCGGCTCCTCCGGTTGGACTTTTGCCTAGCGGTCCTTTGCCAGGTCTTGGATACCAAGCTGTCCTTCGCCCGGTGCCTAGCATTCCTTCGCTAGGTCTTTAGTCCCAAGCTGTCCTTCGCCTGGTGCCTAGCAGTCCTTCGCTAGGGCTTCAGTACCCTGGCATTCCTTCGCCAGTGCCTAGCAGTCCTTTGCTAGGACTTTTTACCCTGGCATTCCTTCGCCAGTGCCTAACAGTCCTTCGCTAGGACTTTTTACCCTGCACACTTAAGTAGCATGTTAGATATCAAATAAGACTTAACTTTTGAACCCTTTTGTCATTATCAAAACCTAGGTTCGACTTGGGTGCTTTCTGCACCAACAATCTCCCCCTTTTTGATTTATGGTAACCTTGGTTCAAAAAGTTAAGTTAATCAGAGCAAGTAAAAATTAAATTTTGTTCCCTCCCCCTGAAAGGAATCTCCCCCTAGATTTTTCAAAATTTCGTGGGGTTTTTGAAAATTAATTCTAAGTTTAAGGATGGATTTTTTTCTTAGAATAATTTTCAACAGAAAATATTTTTGGTTGTCTATTTTGGAGAACTTGTAGAATATTTAAGTTTGAATACTTAGAAAACTTAAGAAGGATTCTGAAAAACATAAGTTTGAGTACTAAGGAAAATTTTGACGCCTTAAGTTTAAAGTACTCAAAGAAGTTTTGAAAACTTTAAGTTTTAAAGTACTTAGTGAAATTTGAAAAACTTAAGTATTTAGGAGTACTTAGAAAAGTTTTGAAAAACTTAAGTACTTAGAAAAGTTTTGAAAAACTTAAGTACTTAGGAGTACTTTAGGGAAATTTTGAAAAACTTAAGTACTTAGAAAAGTTTTGAAAAACTTAAGTACTTAGAAAGGTTTAGTACTTAGACAACTTTAGTACTTAGACAAGTTTTGAAAAACTTAAGTACTTAGGAAAGGTTTGAAAAACTTAAGTACTTAGGAAAGGTTTAGTACTTAGACAACTTTAGTACTTAGACAAGTTTTGAAAAACTTAAGTACTTAGGAAAGGTTTGAAAAACTTAAGTACTTAGAAAAGTTTAAAAAACTTAAGTACTTAGAAAACTTTAGTACTTGGACAACTTTAGTACTTAGAACAAGTTTCGAAAAACTTAAGTACTTAGGAAAGGTTTGAAAAACTTAAGTTAAGTTTTTCAAAACTTAAGTACTTAGAAAAGTTTAAAAAAACTTAAGTACTTAGAAAACTTTAGTACTTGGACAACTTTAGTACTTAGAACAGTTTTGAAAAACTTAAGTACTTAGTAAAGTTTTGAAAAACTTAAGTACTTAGTAAAGTTTTGAAAGACTGAAGTACTTAGAAAAAACTTAGTACTTTTTTTGAAAAATTTAATTAAATACTTTTTGAATAAAGGATAGAGTTTGAAATTTTGAGAGTTGAGGAAAAAAATTTAAACTCGAAGAAATTCTTAAAAATTTAAACTCTCTCCTTTCCTGTCTCTCCCCCTTTGCCATATATCAAACACAAACAAATATAGTAGAAACAGAATAATTAAATTGCATAAAGAAAAATAACTTGCATGATTTTGCTGTACTGAACCAATTCATGATGAGAATTAAATCAAATCAGTTTCAATTTCCTCTTTTAGGGACCTGTCTAACCCAATTAGCTACTTACTAACTGTTATAAATAGTAGTTTTCGCTAGGGTTAGTCAAGTCAAGTGTTCTGTTCAAGTTAGATTTTCTAAACTTGACACTTAACTTGATTACTGTGTAAGTTGTATTTAGTGCCCCAATTACTGCAGATGCACTGACTTAAAGCATCTTGAATTAAGGCAAAGACCTAAGCATCTCAACCCTTTCTAAGTTATCAATCAACAGTACCCTAAGGTGCTTGTGAGATGCTGGCTTCTAAATCTATAGGTGCATGCAGTTCTAGGGTTAGGGCCTAGGCTAAGTCCATTTTCGAAAAAGCCCTAGTTTTGAAAGGGGGTATTTTTAAATTAAAACTAAGTCGAAAAAATATTTAAAACTTTTTCAAAACGAGGTAAAAGCTGATTTTGAAAGCATTTAAAAATTTTAAAAGCTGATTTTAAAATGAGTAAGAAAACCAACAGTAGACTGAACCTATTCTACTAAACATAATCCTAACTGCCTTCTTAGTGAGCTGAACTCAGACTCAGGTAGGGGTTTGGTGAATATGTCAGCTAAGTTAGATTTAGAGTCTACATGCTTAAGGACTATCTCACCCTTGGCTACATGATCTCTTACAAAATGGTGCTTAACTTCTATGTGTTTAGTTCTGGAATGCTGGATTGGGTTTTTAGTTAAATTAATTGAGCTTATATTATCAATGAATACCTGAGTTTGGGTGTAGTTGAGCTGAAAGTCCTTAAGAGTGTGCATCATCCATAAAAGTTGTGCTACACACTCTCCTAAGGCCACATACTCAGCTTCAGTTGTGGATAGAGCTACACAGTGTTGTTTTCTGCTGCACCAACTTACTAGACTATTTCCTAACAGTTGGCAGCTTCCACTTGTGCTCTTTCTATCTAATTTACAACCAGCATAGTCAGAATCTGAGTATCCTGATAAATCAAAGGTTGAGGTCCTAGGATACCAAATCCCTACATTTAGGGTGCCCTTAACATATCTAAGTATTCTTTTTAGGGCTGCTAAGTGCGTTTCCTTAGCACAGGTTTGGTATCTAGCACACATCCCTACAGCAAAAAGAATATCAGGTCTGCTGGCTATAAGGTACAGTAGACTTCCTATCATACTTCTATAGAGTTTAAGGTCTACTGGTTTACCATCAGGGTCATTGTCTATCTTTATATTAGTGGCCATGGGGGTACTTATGCTTTTAGAGTTATCCATTTTAAATTTCTTTATTAACTCTTTAGCATATTTGGATTGATGGACATAGTTTCCATCCCTAGTTTGTTTAATTTGTAAGTCTAGGAAAAAATTAAGCTCACCAACTAAGCTCATTTCAAATTCATTTTCCATGATTTTAACAAATTCTTTTAGAAAGTTTGAGTTGGTGGACCTAAAGATTATGTCATCTGCGTAGGTTTGGGCAATGAATATATCTTTTCCTAGGGTTTTAATAAATAAGGTTGAGTCAATTTGTCCTTGTTTAAATTCTTTAGAAATTAAGTAAGTTGACAAGCGTTCATACCAAGCCCTAGGTGCTTGTTTTAGTCCATATAATGCTTTAGTAAGTTTGAACACGTGGTCAGGTCTTTCTAAGTCCTCAAACCTAGAGGTTGTCCTACATAAACTTCTTCATTAATGAATCCATTTAAGAAGGCTGACTTTACATCCATTTGGTATAGCTTAAATCCTTTATGGGATGCCAAAGCTAATAACATCCTAATGGACTCAAGTCTAGCTACTGGGGCATATGTTTCGTCGTAATCTAACCCTTCTACTTGGCTGAATCCCTTCGCTACTAAGCGGGCTGTTGGATCGAGAAATGCGAGAGAGGGGGGGGGGGTGAATATCGCAAATCGTTCGGATTTAAAAAGAGCGGGTGCGCAGCGGAAATAAAAGAAACACAGAACAATGCAAACACAGTCGGTTTACTTGGTTCGGAGCCTGGGTCGACTCCTACTCCAAGGCCCACGGTCGTTGACCGTTTTCTGCGGGCAATTCTATAAGTTCGTAAAAGTTTACAAGAAAGATTATAACAAGAACAGTTTAGTAAACTTTAAATACAGCTCTTCGTTACCGACGTCCGGTGTAGATCGAAGTTTCGGAGCAGCGGGACATCGTCAGCTTGAGTTGGAAGATTTCTGGAGCGTGTCGCGGAAGCAGAAGAGCGCAAAAGTGTCGAAGCAATTGATGCTTCAAGAAGGAGGTCGAGGGCCCTTTATATAGGGCCTGGGGGCGCCCTGGTCGACGGGGGCGCCCCCCACGTGGCTTCCGATCCGGTGATTGCTTCGGTCAAGGCTGATCTCTTCATCTTCGGGATCAGCTTTGACCGGGGCGCCCCGAGCGCGCGGGGCGCCCGGGTTGACCGGTCAAAGCCTCATCCTTTGGCTTCGCGAGGGCAGCTGATAGTCGGCGTGGCACTGGGGGCCCCGCGACAAGCGGGGCGCCCGATGCGCGCGGGGCGCCCGAAACATCCGGGGCGCCCCCAAATGTGCTGCTGTCGGGGCGTTTACTTGCTCTGCTGACTTTGGGTTGACTCTGGGGCGCCCGAAACATCCGGGGCGCCCTGCTCAGCTACTGCCTCACTCCTTTGAGGCTCTCTGAGCTGCAGAAACACAGTCCTCCGGTCCTGCATCCAGGGTTAGTCCAAAACAGCAATTAATAAGTTAATTTTACACAGCCTTGGCTGTCTTGGTTATGACTTTGGGTCTCCAAAATGGAGCCCTAGGTTGAACCGACGCCTAATGTTCCCTCAAGGGGAACACGTCCTCACCTACTCCTCTCGGGAGAATTTACCTGGTGCCAACCGGATCCTCCAGTTGGACTTTTGCCCAGCAGCCCTTCGCCAGGTCTTGAGTTTCGCCCAGCAGCCCTTCGCCAGGACTTGGTTTTTGCCCAGCAGCCCTTCGCCAGGTCTTGAGTTCCTGACAGCCCATCGTCAGGTGCCTAGCATCCCTTCGCTAGGACTTGGTTTTTGCCCAGCAGCCCTTCGCCAGGTCTTGAGTTCCTGACAGCCCATCGTCAGGTGCCTAGCATCCCTTCGCTAGGACTTGGTTTCCTGCACTCTCAAGCAGCATTGTTAGACAACAAATAACCCTTAACTTTGAATCCTTTGCCAATATCAAAACAAGGTTCGATCTGGTGCTTCCTGCACCAACAATCTTCCCCTTTTTGATTATGGCAACACAATTCAAAGTTAAGGAAAAAAATTACAACAGTTAAGAGTATAAGGTAAACAGTGAAGCATAACTGAAGCATAACTGTAGAGTTGAAAAATAATTCTTTATTTTTCATACTCCCCCTAAAACCCTGAATACTTGAATACTTGTGTTATAAAATAGTTAAAATACTTAACTTTGACCTTTAAAATACTTAACTTTGACCTTTCCTCCCTCTTTGACATATATCAAAAGCATACATGGGTTAGCAAGGTTTCTAATGGGGAGTTTTGAGTTCTACCAAAAATAAGTTTTTGACAAAGTATTTTTCAAAAAGAGCAAGAGTATTTGTATCCATAGACACACTTTTGAAAAGCCAGCTTAAACTTTGTTAAAAACCCCCTTTTTTTCAGACAAATTTTGATTACTAAGGAAAATTTTATTTAGAAAAACATGCACTAAAAATAACTTTGAACCACTTAGAAATGCTTAAAATTTTGAAATAACTTAAAAATAAAATTCTCTTTCTCTCCCCCTTAATGTAAAACTCTTCTCCTTATGTTTTAGACCATTTTTAAGTCTAATATAAAAATATTTTGAGAGAAGTTTTAAGGAGAGCGTTTGTGTATCAGAGCCTATGGGTTCTGAAAGCATAAAAATACTTAGGATAATTCTTGAAAGTATAGCAAACAGTTTTAAATTGCACCAACAAAACTTTATTTGGAAAAGTATTGAAAAGATATTTTATATTTGTAGGCCAATCTTTTAGAAAATTCACGCACTTAGAACAATATTGCCTTGAAAAATATTTATACTTTTGAAAACATTATAGCAGTACTTTTTGACAGATATTATGTATTTTTGAAGATATAAGTGCTTTTGAATCTTCAAAAGTACTTTTGAAATAAATATTATGCATTTTTGAAAAATCTAAGTACTTTTGAAATAAATTAAGATTTGAAACACATAAGTACTTTTAAAAAAGTATTTAGACTTTGAAAGATATAAGTAATTTTGAAAAGACTTAGACTTTGTAAAGTATAAGTAATTTTTGAAAAGAATTATGCATTTTGAACACAAAATATTTTACTTGACTAGGTTTCTTTTCCAGTCTGACACAATCCTAGGAAACCTTGTTGACTACAAGGACATTTTCCTAAGTGTCCTGGAAAATTTTCTCCAACCCAAGTAAATATTATAAAATTAATTTCATAAGCCACAAGAATTTTGTAAAATAATAGTATTTTGACAGAAAAATTATTTAAGTTTTCAAAAGGATTTTGAACTTGCAGTGCATGAAAACATATAATTTGAAAAATGTTCAATAATTCTTTTAATTTCATCTCCCCCTAAAACTTGACCCAGTCCTAGGAAGCTTGTTGACTACAAGCGATCTTCCTCTGAGTTTTAGGGTTTGATTTTAAATTATAAGAATTATCTAATAACTTCAAAACAAATAATTACCAAAAAAAAATTTCAGAAATTCTTCTTTTGAATCAAACTCCCCCTAAATTTGACACATCCTAGGAGTCCTAGTAGATCATGAAGTGGACCTTCCTCTGTGTCTTTAGGGTTTA
>JAGFNQ010002112.1:44483-73015 GCA_024364735.1 Boesenbergia rotunda | reverse complement strand
CGCAAGGTGCTCGAGAAAATGCCAAGGCATTTACAGATAAGAAAGAAAAGAAAGAAAAGCTATTTTATTTTCTAAGGCCAGTACCCGGCGTCCAAGGGCGCCGTTAAAGAAATCCAGGTGTCCAATTCCAAGGTCTTGGCCCTGGTAGACCAAGGTCTGCTCTATTAGGATTGGTGGCTCGCTACCCCAACCTTTTAGGGAACGCGCATATGAGATGGTACTTACGTCTTCAGTGGATCCAAGTGATTATTATTTTCAAGTATATGCTTTAGCAAACTTTTCTAAAGTTTAAAGAGTTTTCAAAAGATAAAGAATAGCTAGAGTTTCAAGTTGAGCCAAGAAAAGTAAATTGAGATTTATCATTGCTTGAGTATGCATGTTTTGAGTTATACATGTTTAGTTTAGTTTTCTTTCAAGCATATAAGTATCTCATGTGATTTCATATTATTCAAGAAGCATGTTTGCACATTCGAGATTTTGTGAGCTAGATAGTACTAACTAAGCTTTTTGCTTACTAGTTGCATTTTCCTCTTACTGCAGATAAAGATAAAGGCAAGCAATTCTGAATGAAGGCGACGAGGCGGTGCTGAGCAAAGTGTGTATGGTGGCTGATTTTGGAGAGATCCTTAAGACGAGACAATTTAGTTATTTGAATTACAATGTTTTAGTTTATTCAAATTCCAAGTTATTGCTTTATGGAGTTTAGCGAACTTTTAAGCTTTGGATAGTTTTACATGCTCAATTTCGTAGAATAAAGATTCCATGCCATTTCATTTAGCATACATATCCTTATGATTGCATTGGATGAGTAGAAGTGTGAGTAGTTTGAGATATTGATACTTTATTGGAGTTATTAATGCATGTGCCAATGATAGGACTAGTTTCCCTTTTAAATCAAGTTTTATTGCTCAATTATGCTTAGAAAAGTCGCCTTCTCATTTCATGATGTTTTAGCAATGTTATAGAATCTTGCATGATGAGTTTAAATGGTTAGAAGTTAAGTTTGGTACAAACTCTAGCCTAAAGTTTAAATAGTTTTTCATAACTTGTTAAATCTCGCAAAAGTCCTAATTTCGAGTTTATGGATTCGTTTTGGTTGGCTAAATTGTTTAGGAAACTGGTATAGAGTATAGAAATGGTGTCATGATTTTATATGACTCGAAAGTATAGGTTTGGTGGAGTTTTGAAACAAGTTTCGAAACCTGAATTTCAGATTTCAGGCTTATCAGTCGACTGATACAGTATCAGTCGACTGATACCCGTAAGCTGAGTTGGGCGAGGCAAGTTTCAATAAGTAATTTCTTACGAGTTTTTGAGAAAGAAAGTGTGACATGGTATCATGCATGACTAATTAAGTTAGAATATCATTCTTAGATAGATTAAAAAGAAAAAAAAAGATTTCCGCATTTTTAGTCGTGCATTAGAGTCGAGAAGTAGACAAAAGTAACGATCCGTCTAAGGCAGAGAAGGCGGGTCGCTACATGGGTACCCAAACTGTGCCTTAACAACTAAGTTGGACCAAATAAGTATTGGATCCCTAAGGACAAGATTCATATCTTGCTAATCATTACCGTGGCTTTAGTCCACGGGGAGCCAACTTAAAAACCATTTTTATAGTTAAATGAATTTTTTTTCTTGTTTTAAATTACATGATTGATTGTCTATTTATTTTCTGCAATTTACCATGCTTAGACCAAGGATTAGTTAGACTAAGGACTAAACCAATTAACTGAAATTTGAATAACATAATATTGGGTGGCGGTGAGATGATAGTACATTAGGGAAGCCTTTTCTAATAAGGTCAAGTATACACTACTTGGTCTCTTTAGACTGATGAAACTAGCTGAAGCTACCGATCCAAGACCCAAGCTAGTTAGACTAGAATTTCTCAAAAAGTAACCTTGAAAATGAAATTTCACTAAAAGGCTTTGTCAAGGAAAGGGTTGATGATCCAATAAGGCTACGGCCAAAGAAGGCCTTGTGCCTCACCAAGACCTGAAAGCCAATATTTGAAATTCAAATTTAGTTTACTCTTTGTCAAATTCGAATCTAACACAAATTTACAGTTAATCTTAGATTCAGATTTTTTTTCCAAAATAAATTCAAAACTAATTGTTTTCAAAATTAATTTAACTTTTCATAGTTTTTCAAATTAAATTTCTTACTTCTACTAAAAGTTGTCTCACAAAAACCTATAAGTTAACGTGATTGATAACTAGATACCGGGTGAGATAGTTAGGACTTAAGTTAATTGAAAATCTGATTTTTGTAATGATTGTTAAATAAAAACATTGAATTTAGAATTAAATTCACTTGATTGTTGGTTGGTCATTAGAGTCAAACCAGGTCAAACCTAGTCAAACAGTCAAAATAGTTAATAGTCAAACAACAATCTCAATTCGGGCGCTCGTGACCCCTCGGGCGCCCCCCCCTCTTTTTCTTTCTCTTCATCCAAGACAGCAAAGCTATCAATACCTAGCTGAGCTAGGCGCCCAAGACCTATCGGGCGCCTAGACCATTAAGTCAAATCGATGCAGCAAAAGCTGCTACACATGCAGTTGACCCCAGGCGCCCGAGTCCTCACGGGCAGCCTCGAGGACAGCGTCAACATCGAAAAAGGATGCTTGTGGCAGCATACGCCTGACCCAGGCGCCCGATCCCTCCGGGGCGCCCGTGCAAGCCCTATAAATAGCCACTGAAACCCTCTTCATTTGCCACCCCAAAACAAACTCTCTTCTCCAACTCTTCTCCTTCCTAAGGCGTCCGAACGACCCTCTCGTGCTCTCGAATGCTCCACTTCACCATGCCTCCCCGGATAGCTACCCGGTATCAATTTTTATGCATTTTTAATTATTTCCTTTTAATTATTTCGCTAAATGCATATTCTTTATTATGTTAGAAAATGCCGTAATATTCAACCCAACCCCGGGCCTGAGCCTAGCCCTGACCCTAGGTTTCTGACTCTAGAACTATTCAATAAGTTTGCTAGAACGACCTACAAACCCATCAAGACAAGCTTCTTGAATAGACAATTTTTTACTCAATCCTGTACATTGGCTATGGACGTAATCAATTTCTACAAACTTGATCGACTTGTTTTCTGCACTCATCCTGTGAATACGACCCTATGTGTAGAATTTTACAACAACTTAGTAAGACAAGATGATCTTAGCTATATCACCACTGTACAAGGAATGCCCTTGACTATCACGCCCTTGCTATTTAACAGATTCCTTGGACTTCGACCTTCTCAGTCCACCTTCTGCTGTTACAATCCTAGAGACCCTCCATTTGCTCCTCCTTACTCCCATATCGATCTAGACACCCTTCATTCATATTTCTATAGAAATCCTTGAAACCCTTTGGTTAGACGATTTCAGTCTATAGATCTCCAAGTCCAAGACTACGCCCTTTATAGAGTGCTAGTCCGTTGCATTCTTCCCTTGACCACTAGGGATGTCGCGACCATGCGACTATTCCATACCTTCCTGCTGTATGCTTTGATCCATCACTTAGACATAAACATTGGACTTCATATATACCACACCATTCTACATACGTCCAGTGTTACGACCCAGGGTCGAGTACGCACCCCTTACTGCCACATCATCACATCTCTTCTTCATCATTACGGTCGCGACATTACCGACGGAGAGATGACCTCGATGACTGAATTTGATGAGATTGGGTATAGAAACTTTTCCCTAGCGGGCATAGATGTCTCGAGTTCCGGGGTGTTATCATGGAGACGTCAGCGAGCCGGAGCTTAGATCGATTCCGACGAGGACGTAGAGGTCAAAGTCGCAGAGCTCACTGCCGAGATTCGAGAGCAGATAGATGAGCCCCCACCTCCCACGACTGACGAGAGACTAGCACTACTTCAGACAGAGATCCATAGCCTCAGGGAGGAAGTGGAGGCTAATCATGCAGAGTATATGGAGGCAAATGAGGCCCGTTACACTGAATATATAAATGCCCTCAGAGCAGATCGAGAGACTAACGACGCACGATATAATGAAATGATGCCTCTGTTTCGATCATGGCAGCCTGGCCCATTTAACCATCCTGGCCCTTCCTCTTAGTTCAGATTGATATTTTCTGTTGTACTATTGACCAGTTGACTACCCCTACTTAGTAGGGTTGACATGTATTTGACTATAGTTTGACTATGCTAGTCCTCGCCTTGACCAGTTGACTTCTATATCTAGTTGCTAGTTGTTTACTTGATTATCTGCTTTTTATCAGTTACTCAGGTAGGGTTATGCTTGGTAGAATAGGACTGCTCTAAGTTTTTTCAAAAAAAAAACTGTTTTATTTTCTGCAAAATCAATTCTTTATCTTACTTTGTTATTTAAAATGTTTTTTCCGACTTAGTTTTTTTTAATAAAATTACCTCCTTCAAAAACTAGGGTTTTTTTTCACAAATGAACTTAGCCTAGGCCCTAACCCTAGAACTGCAAGTACCTATAGATCTAGAAGCCAGCATCTCACAAACACCTTAGGATACTTTTGATTTATAACCTAGAATGGGTTGAGATGCTTAGGTCTTTGCCTTGATTCAAGATGCTTTAAGTCAGTGCATCTGCAGTAATTGGGGCACTAAATACCAACTAAACAGTAATCAGGTTAAGTGTCAAGCTTAGAAAATCTAACTTGATCAGATCACATAACTTGACTAACCCTAGTGAAAGCTACTGTTTATAACAGTTAGTAAGTAGCAAATTGGGTTAGACAGGACCCGAAAGCAGAAATTCAAATTGATTTGGTCTAGTTTAAATTTAGAATTGGTTCAGTACAACATTACTCAATTTCAATGCTATATTTTTTGATATATGGTAAAGGGGGAGAGATTGGAGAGAAGAGAAAAGGCTCAAATATTTTCATCAAAAATTTTTTTCCTCCAAAATTAAATCTAAATCTTTTTCCAAAAACATTTATTTCTTGTTTTTCAAAAAGTAAATTTCTTTAAATACTTAAGTTCATGTTGAAAATTAATTTTTTATTTCAAAAATTAGTCTAAGCCTTTATTCTAGAAAATTTTCTGAAAGTTTTCTAAGTCATAAATTCAAAAAAATATGTTTGGAAAATATTTCTAAGTACTTGAAAAATGCTTTCTAAGTATTTAAATACTTAAACTATTAGCAAAATTTTCTAAATACTTAAACTGCTGTCTTAAACTATTAACAAAATTTTCTAAGTACTTAAACTGCTCTCTTAAACTGTTAGCAAAATTTTCTAAGTACTTTAACTGCTCTCTTAAACTGTTAGCAAAATTTTGTAAGTACTTAAACTGCTCTCTTAAACTATTAGCAAAATTATCTAAGTACTTAAATTGCTTTCTTAAACTGTTAAAAATTCTCTAAGTACTTATACTTTCAAAATTACTTGCTTTCAAAAATTTATTCCATGTACTTATTCTAAATCTTTTGGTTAGTCGAAAATTTTCTAAGTGTAAAATTCAAATTCCCCTGAAAATTTTCCAACTCAAAATATTTTAAAAATGGTTTCAAACCTAAAAACATTTTCTTGAAAATTTTCTAAGTGTTGAAAACTTGAAAAACGCTTCACTTTAAGACTTAGAATTTTTTTTCAAAAAAAACCCCATGAACTTTTGAAAAACCTAGGGGGAGATTTCTTCCAAGGGGAGGAAATCAAAATTGGAACTTTACCTACTTTTTGTTTAACATAACTTTTTGAACCGGGTTGCCATAAATCAAAAAGGGGGAGATTGTCGGTGCAGGCAGCACCTTAGTCAAACCAAGGTTTTGATAATGGCAAAGGGTTCAAGAGTTAAGATGTTATTTTTGGTCTAATGTGTTCACTGAGTGTGCAGAATGAAGTCCTGGCGAAGGGTTGTGGGCACCTACCGAAGGGCTGCTAGGCATCGAAACCCTAAGACCTGGCGAAGGGTTGCTAGGTACCTGGCGAAGGGTTGCTAGGCATCGAAGACCTGGCGAAGGGCTGCTAGGCACCTAGCGAAGGGCTGCTAGGCATTGAAGACCTGGCGAAGGGTTGCTAGGCACCTGGCGAAGGGCTGCTGGGCAAAAGTCCAACCGGAGGAGCCGGTTGGCAAAAGGTAAACTCTCCTTAGAGGAGTAGGTGAGGACGCGTTCCTTGTCGAGGGAACAGTAGGCGTCGGTTCAACCTAGGGTTACATTTGGGAGACCCAAAGTTAGAACCAAGACAGCTACGACTGTAAAAACTAACTAATATTCTTGCATTGTTTGTGTTGGTACTAACCTTGAATGCAGGGACCGAAGGAGTGTGATTCTGTAGCTCAGAACGCCCCAAAGGAGAGGGGCATGTAGCTGGGCTAGGCGCCCGGGAGGTCCCTGATGCCCAAGGTCAAAGCCAAACAAGCAATTAAGCAAGAATCGCTTCGAAACAACACTGGGCTAGGCGCCCGGGAGGTCCCGGGCGCCCAAGGTCAAAGCCAAAGATGAGTCGAACCAAAATCAGCCACGAAGCTAGTGGACCCAGTCAACCTGGGTGGCCAAGAGGTCCCGGGCGCCCAAGTCATCTCCAGAGTTGATTCGAAGGGGATAAGCGCTGACCAAGCTTCGGATAGAGGTTCTCGGATCCGAAGGCACGTGTCAAGCACCCCCGATGTCCCAGGCGCCCCCAGGAGCACTATAAAAGGGGCTAGACCCCAAGGCTTCAAAACAACAATTTTTCAACGCCTCTAAGCTTCTCGTTCACGTGCGCTGCTCCGGCAAACTCCGATCTTGACATTTCAGCACCGATGACGACCCTCTGCTCCGAAGGACGATCCACACCGGGCGTCGGTAACAAAAACTATATTTGTTTATTCACTACATGACTATTGTATCAAATTCTGTAAATCTCTGCGTTATTATAGAATTGCCCGCAGTAAACGGTCAAGGACCGTGGGCCTTGGAGTAGGAGCCGACCGCGACTCCGAACCAAGTAAAAAATACCTGTGTCCCTCGTGTTTTATTTTTAATTCCACTGCGTATTTTCTCTTAAGTCTTATCCGAAAAAGTTTTCACGACATTCACACCCCCCTCTATCGTGTTTCTCGATCCAACACCCCATTCATCACAGGAGCCCCAATGAAGACTATAAAAAGGGCATCGACCCCTTAGCTCGAGACACAACTTCAAACATGATTCGGAAACCATTCTATGCTTCCCAAGTGATGACAAAGCGCTAACGACGAACCTCTGCGACCAAGGAGGCTCCAGGAGGAAGTGCGTGGCACATCGGAGGTCCAGATCGGCGGAGTCTTCAACTCTGTTTTGTTCGGTTTGAATTTACTTTCCGCGCGTATTTTATCTATTCTTTTGATTGTAAATTGTGCACTGTAAGACGAGTTTCTCCGCCTCCGAAAAGTCCGGAAAGGATACCATTAGAGGACGAGTGTTCCCGTGCTTAGGCCTTGGATGTACTGACCCTGGGGTGTCAGGAACCAAGTAAAAATCCTGGGTGCATATTGTGTTGCCCTTTATTTCGTTTTGTTTTCCGCTGTGCTACTAACGCTCTGTTTAGAATGAATATTCGTATGTATACGATCGGAAGTTTCCACGAAAGATTTACGGTCGATATTCACCACCCCCCTCTATCGACGACACCGGTCCTATAAGTGGTATCAGAGCCAGATCGCTCTTCACCGGACTAACCGCCGATGGATCAAAGACGCTAGGAGCTGAGGGGGAGCCCAGGGGTGAATCTGGTATGTGTTTTTTTTCTAAAATGTCAATTTTTAAATTACATATTACATACTTTAAGTGCAGAGAGAAAGGACATTACAAAAATCAGTGTCCTACTCGTAAGACTCGTTCTTAACCGACGACAAAGGAAGTACCAGCACTAGGAGTCCAGAAGAACAAGGATCATATCAAATGTTTCAAATGTCAAAAACACAGATACTACAGGAATCAGTGTCCGGCAAAGGTACGAAAAATTTACATTCTGAAAAATTTTCAAATTCCTGCATAATCGTATGATGAGTTAGATAATTTTTCTAGAAAGTTAA
Source organism: Boesenbergia rotunda (assembly GCA_024364735.1). NCBI lineage: Eukaryota > Viridiplantae > Streptophyta > Magnoliopsida > Zingiberales > Zingiberaceae > Boesenbergia > Boesenbergia rotunda. Next base: position 65,019 of record JAGFNQ010002112.1, on the reverse strand, counting down.
ATTTACTGCATAGTCAAATTAATATTTTGCATGCCAAATTAGAAAATGTAGATATTGCTAAAATATTAGAAATTAACTGTTTAATCTTTAATGTTAATTCAACAATTTTAAAAATTAATTCTGAGATTAATTCTGAAATTAATTTTTTGATTAGTCTTAATGATAATTTGAAAATTAAATTTGATATTCCTGAAATTAAATCTAATAATTTTAAGGATAATCCTGAAGTTAATTTTGACATTCTTAAAGATAATCTTGAAATTAATTTTGAAACTCTAAAGGATAATCCTGAAATTAATTTTGAAACTCTTAAGGATAACCTTGAAATTAATTTTGAAACTCTTAAGGATAATCTTGAAAATAATTTTGAAATTCTTAAGGATAATCCTGAAATTAATTTTGAAATTCTTAAAGATAATCCTGAAATTATATCTGAAAATGTAAATAATTCTGAAATTAATTTTGAAAACTTTGAGATTAATCCTAAAAATATTGAAAATATTTCTGAGGATATTCTTGAGGATATTAAAGATAATGCTGAGGAAAACTTTGAGGATATTGAAAATTCTTTAGATATAATTATATTGAAAATTCTTTAGATGATAATTATATTGAAAATTCTTTAGATGATAATTTAACTATCAAATTTTTAGATAATATTGAAAATTATTATAAAACATTAACTAGTGGCCCAAATTACTCCACCTACTATGAGGATATTAAAAGATGTGATTTTGAGGATGAGGAGGAAGATGAATTCTCTAAGTTCAAGGCTATAGTTAATAAGGTTCAGCAAAAAGTCAAACAAATCAAAATTGTTAGAAAAATTCAAAAAATTGAATAAAGCAGAAATAGTAAATGAATCAGAAATTTTCAAAATAATGAAAATGATGAAATTAAACCCACAATTATTAATTAATCATTTTAACCTTAATTATTCAACCTTAATTAATCTAATTAAATCATAATTAATTCAAACTCAATTAATTAATTCTTTAATATAATTAAATCTTAATTAATTCAACCTCAATTAATTAATTCTTAAATCTAATTAAATTCTTAAATTTAACTTCAGTTAAACAGTAATTAATTCAACTTAAATCCAATTAATTCTTAAATAACTTAAACTGTAACCAAATAAAATCCTACCCAACTAAAACCCCTAACTGAATAACAACCAATATGTCAAAGTGGGTTGGCATATTCGCGGGTTCACACGACATGTATCAAATCGAGAATTTGATACATTATTAGAAACATAACTAAAATGATTTGAATTGTTTGAAATATATGTCATGTCATTCATATTTAAATTTATGCATGACTTAGAACGGTTATAGGAAAATGAATAGTTGAAACTTGAACAACCTAGTATTAGGTGGAGGTGAGACGATAGTACGTTAGGGAAGCCGTCTGGTGGAACTAGCCGAAGCTACCGATCCAAAACCTAAGCTAGTTAGACCAAAATTTTTCAAGAAGTAATTTGAAAATGAATTTTTGATAAAAGTCTTTGTCAAGGAAAGGGTTGTTGCTCCAATAATGCTATGGCCAAAGAAGGCCTCTGTGCCTCGCCAACACTTGGAAGCCGATTACCGAAAATCAAATTCACTTTACTACTTAATAAATTTAAATCTAACACAAGTTTCAACTAAATCATAGATTTAAGAGTAAATTAAGAAAAATGACTCAAGCATCTCACAAAGCACCCATAAGGCAACCATGCTTGCGTGTATTGAGACATCTAGAATGGGTGAGATATTAAGGATTAATAAATTGAAAAATATTTTACAAAATTATTTTCCAAAATTTTTAGAATATTTTTCTAAAAATATATTTTCAAAATAGTGCCTTAACATAATAATATTTTTATGAATTTCATGATTGTCTGAGTGCTTATATATTGTACATTTTCAAAATAATATATTTTTGAAAATTGTTTGACCTACACAATTAGACACAAGCCTCTTAGGTCAATACTAAAGTCCCTTAATACACTTAGATAGAGTCAAGGGATGTTGGTGTCAGGGGGAATTTTTGTTTAAAAGTTTTTTTTTTAATTATGCTTCAAAGCTGTTCTTTTTGAAAAATGTGCTTTAATTACTATCACTTATGTTTTCGAAAAGGCTTATGCTTTAAAAATTATCCTCTTTCTAAATTATGGTTTCGAAATTTCTCTTCCTGAAAATTATTGTTCATTTGATTTTGATAGCAAGGACTGTGTCAACAAGCTTCCAAGGACTGTGTCAGGTTTAGGAGGAGATCAAATTAAAAGAATTATTAAACATTTCAAAGTAATATCTTTGCATGCACTGTATTGTTAAAATCCTTTTAAAAACATAAGATTTTTTTTTCTATCACACTTTCACTTTCAATTTTTTTTTGAAAATAATACTTACTTGATTTTGGAGAATTTTCAGGACACTTAGGAAAATGTCCTTGTAGTTAACAAGGTTTCCTAGGATTGTGTCAGACTGGAAAAGAAACCAAGTCAAGTAAAGTATTATGTCTTCAAAAATGCTAATATTTTTCAAAAAGTACATATACTTTCTTATTGTAACGCCCGTCTTTTTTTTTTCATAAAACGGCGTTACGCTAAACATACATGTGCATATAAAACATCTTAATGCAGCGGAATCATAAATTCTTTTTCACATGCTTTTAACCATGCAATTAGTGCTTAAATCATATACACATATCTAGCATCATGATATCACTTATCGTAACACATTCATAAGCTTTCATGAGCATTTCAGGTAACCTATTACCAGCATGCATAGCATCATGATTATTTACTTTTCATAATTCATTCATAAGCCTTTCAGGTAGCAAGTAGTTTATCCATAACTTCATAAGTAGTAGGTTGTTTCATAGGCATAGCTATCATAAGTAAAGCATAACCAACATAAGTATTGTAAGATAACAAAACATGCAATCAGTGAAATGAGAGGGACTCTTGGCCATGTCACTACCACACACACATGGTCTTGCCTCTCCTGCTGCTTCCTTTGAAATCTCTTGCTTAATCTGCGGTATAAGAAAATAAAACTATAAGCATAGAGGCTTAGTAAGACCCTTTTCCTACTCAGAAAATCCATACGTCGTATAAACATGAACATAGATATCATCATGGCATCAGCATGAACATAGATATCATCATGGCATCATAGTCTAACATGAACATGAATAAAATCATGGCATTATAATTTGGCATGAATATAAATTAAATCATGACATCATAAATTAGCATGAACATAAATAAAATCATGGCATTATAATCTGGCATGTACATAAATAAAATCATAGCAATATAATTTGGCATGAACATAATTAAAATCATGGCATCATAAATTAGCATGAACGTAAATAAAATCATGGCATCCTAACTTAGCATAAACATAAATAAATCATGGCATCATAAATTGGCATGAACATAAATAAAATCATGGCATTATAAATTAGCATGAATGTAAATAAAATCATTTGCATAAACATACCTTGCATAAACTTACTTTGCATAATATTCTTATCATAAATATAATGCATAACATGGATGGATGCATGTGGCAAATGTATATATATATAAGGATGCTTAATCTTTAAAATCATGCTTTTAAATACTTTAACATAATCATAACATTCATGGGGCCCTGGCTTGTACCACATTCATACATCATATGCGCGCATCCCTAAGTAAATACGAGGTAGCTAATCTCGACCTACTAGGGTAGGGACAGCTTCATCGGTAGTCCCGAACCGTAAGGACAGCTTCATCGGTAGTCCAGAACTGTGGATCTTACTTAGGTCCAGTACAAGCCCATTCATAAAATAAAATATCTTCACATGGTTCTTCATTCATAAACATTCATAGCATATTCATTCATTCATCATTTTCGTTCCATAACATCATTATGCATCGAAAGCATAAACTTTAACTTCATTCATCCTTTTCATTCTTAAACATGGCATACGTACATATCATTCATAAAGCATGGCATACATGTAAATTATTCATAGAGCATGGCATACATACGTATCATTCCTAAAGCATGGCATACATGTAAATTATTCATAAAGCATGGCATACATACGTATCATCCCTAAAGCATGGCATACCTACATATCATTCATAAGACATGGCAGACATACATATCATTCATAAATCATGGCACATGTCTAAACATTTAGGAATCATCTTCATAAGTAACCTAACATATAATTCATGATACATAAGCTAGGGTTTCAATTGGCATAACTATTCTTCCAACATACTTAAATCTCTACATACATCATAGTACCCCATAGACCTGCATCCTTGGGGTCTTAACCCAACCCAAACCCTACACCTTGGGAGTTGGCCGAATGGTTCCCTAGCATGAGGCTCCATCACTCACTCAATAGGGAGGGTTCCATGAGTAAAAGAACATCCATACATCACATACAAGGCCTTAGGGAGCCATCAAACCCCCCATAATTGGAGTTAACCTAAGCCCTAGCCCTACCTTGGGTCCTTGGCCGAAACCCTAATGAGTCACCATCACATGAATAAATTCAAAAAATTACAAATTTACATCCTACACCTTATACATACTTCCATAGGAAAACATTTGCACCCTTGTTTGGAGTTAACCTTAAGCCCTAGCCCTACCTTGGGACCTTGGCCGAAACCCTAATGGGTCACCATCACATGAACAAATTCATAAAGTTACAAATTTACATCCTATAATTTACATATACTTCCATAGGAAAATATTTGAACCCTTGCTTGGAGTTACCCTTGAGCCCTAGCCCTAAATCCCATCTTGGCCGAAAGTTTCTAGGGCCTTAAATCATGTACAAACTTTGACATAACCCTTATTAACATCTCTTACCACATTATAAAACATAAGGAACAATATTAAGGAGTTGGATCCAAACCAAATCATAGAACCCATGGTGGCCGAAACCCTTGGTAGCCCTAACTTTGGTATTTCTTCATATATGGTTCAAACAATTTCTTGTATCATGAAAATAACTCAAAAACCATTATACCACAGGTGAGGGTGTCTTACCTTGGGTTATCTTGGTTTTTTGACCTTAAAAAGGGAAGATGATGAAGACTTTGGTTGTCCCTTGATCACCCTTAGCCCTTGTAACCTTGTAGATGACCCTTAACACTTGAAGATTAAGCCCTCTTGTGAAGTTTTCTCAAGGTAAAACCTTCCTTGAAGTTTTGGCCAGCTTGAGGGAGGAGGAAGAAGAGAGGTGGAATTGATGGAAGGAAGAAAGAAACTCCCAAACCCCCCTCTTTATAACACATTAAGGAGGGCAAGTGAAGAGTCATGGTTGATGACTCTTCATTTTTCCTAAGCCTTAACCATAATCCACTTCATTTCCTCATAGCACTCCCTTGCTAGGTGAATTGGTTAGAGCATGCATGGTTGAACAAGTGGTCTAAGGTTCAATCCTTGGTGCATGCACTAATTTTTGTATTTTATTTTTATTTTATTTTCTATTATTTCAAAAAATCCCTTAAAAATCCCCCAATAATTATGTTAATATTTCTCATTAAAATCTCTTTATATTTACATAAATTTTTACTTAAAATTCACCAATAATTAAGGTACTAGAAAGCCCATATAAAGCCCATTAGTGCTTATTTTTCCCAATTTAAATGAGAAAATATGAATTTCTAAGCTAAAATCCGTATTAATATTTCTAGGTCTCTCGGAAAATTATCTAGACATGCTCAATATTTTATAAAAAAATATTAAGAGAATTTTCCGGGTCGTTACAATCCCCCATACCTTGTGAAAGTTCATCCTCGAACTTAGAATAACTCCGGGTACTTGCGCCTCAACTCGTCCTCGCGTTCCCAGGTAGCTTCCTCAAACCATTGACTTTGCCATAAGACCTTGACTAAGGGCACCTCTTTACTCCTTAGCTTCATGATTTCCCGATCCAAGATCTGGATAGGCTGGCTTTCAAAACTTAAGTCCTCCTGAACTTGCACCGTCTGTGGCTCGATCACTTGGTCTGTGGTTAAAATACACTTCTTGAGTAATGACACATGAAACACGTTATGGATAGCCGACATCTCTGGAGGCAGCTCCAGCTCATATGCCACCTTACCAACTCTTTTTAGAATCGGGTACGACCCCACATAACGCGGACTTAGTTTTCCTTTCTTCCCAAATCTTGTCACCCCTTTCATAGGAGCCACTTTCAGGAACACCACATCTCCCATATTAAATTCTAGTGGTCTACGCCGGACATCGGCATAACTCTTCTGCCGGCTCTGAGCAGCTTCTATCCATTGTCGAATATTCTGTATAGCTCGGGTGGTGCTGTCGATGACATCCGTTGTAAACCCCATTTCCTTCTTTTCACCACCCTCATACCAACAGATCGGAGACCTACAACTCCTCCCATACAACGCATCATAAGGTGCCATTCCAATAGTAGCTTGGTAGCTATTGTTGTACGCGAATTCCGCTAAGCATAGATATCGACACCAGCTTCCTTTGAAATCCAAGGCACAAGCTCGCAACCTGTCTTCTAGTACTTGATTCACCCGTTCAGTTTGCCCATCAGTCTGAGGGTGAAAGGCGGTGCTAAATCACAATTTAGTGCTGAGAGACTTCTGAACACACTCCCAGAAGTGCGAAGTAAAGCGACCATCCGTATCTGAGATGATGGTCTTGGGAACTCCATGAAGTCTGATTATCTCCTTAACATATAATTGAGCCAGTTGCTCAATCGAATAAGTCATCTTGATTGCTAAGAAGTGAGCAGACTTAGTCAACCTGTCCACAATTACCCATATCACATCATATCCATTTGTAGTCCGGGGAAGTTCTGAAATGAAATCCATTGAGATATCTTCCCATTTCCATTCCAAAATTGGAAGTGGCTGTAGAACTCCTCCGGGTCGCTGGTGTTCTGCTTTCACTTGCTGGCAAGTCATGCAAGTACTGACATGCTGAGCCACATCTCTCTTCATACCGGACCACCAGAACTTCTCTTTCAAATCTTGATATATCTTGGTGGATCTTGGATGCATCGAATAAGGGGTTCCGTGAGCTTCCGCTAGTATTTTCCTTCGAAGCTCCGGATCATTAGGAATACATAGACGATCGCTAAGGTATAGTTCCCCCCCCCTTTTGCGATATGAAAACCATCGCCTTTTCCTTCTAGGACCTCCTGTTTTATTTTCTGAAGACTCAGATCACTATTCTATTTTTCCAATATATCCCCAAATAGCATGGGTGATATTGTCATGGTGGAAAGTCGTCCGGAGATGACCTCGACCCCAAAATTAACCATTTCTCTTTCGAGTGGTCGGGGTAATCTAGATATAGACATCATGGTGGCACATGACTTCCAACTGAGTGCATCGGCCACTTTGTTTGACTTCCCTGGATGGTAGAAGATCTCGCAGTCATAGTCCTTCACCAACTTAAGCCATCGGTGTTGTCTCATATTCAGGTCCTTCTGAGTGAAGAAATATCGCAGACTCTGGTGGTCTGTATAAATTCGACACTGCGCTCCGTACAGATAATGCCTCCATATCTTAAGAGCGAATACCACCGCGGCCAGGTTCCAGATCATGAGTGGGGTAATTCTGTTCGTACTCCTTGAGTTGTCTAGAGGCGTAGGCAATAACCTTTCCATTCTGCATAAGTACAACTCCAAGTCCTAGTTTGGAGGCATCGCTATACATGTCAAAGCTCTGATTGCATTCAGGAAGGGTAAGGATTGGAGCGCTGGTAAGTCTCCTTTTTAGTTCCAAGAAACTCCTTTCACAGTTTTCTGTCCATTCATACTTCCTATCCTTCCGGGTGAGAGCCGTTAAAGGGGTTGCAATCCTCGAGAAGTCCTCCATAAATTTTCTATAATAGCCTGCCAGCCCAAGAAAACTTCTAATTTCACTGGCGTTCTTCGGCCGGCTCCAGTTATTCACAGCTTCGATCTTTATTGGATCCACCATAATCTCGTCTTTGGAAATAATATGACCCAAAAAGCCCACTTGATCGAGCCAGAACTCACATTTGGAAAATTTTGCGTACAGTTGATTTCCCGAAGAATCTCCAATACTATCTTTAGGTGCTCAGCGTGCTCTTCCTGGGTCCTCGAATAAATAAGGATATCGTCGATGAAGACGATCACAAATATGTCGAGAAACGACGAGAATACCCGATTCATAAGGTCCATAAACATAGAAGGAACATTCGTCACGCCGAAGGGCATATGTAACGACCCAGAGAATTCTCTTAATATTCTATGAAAATATGGAGCATGACTAGATAATTTTCCGAAGGACCTAGAGGTAATAATATAAATTTTGGCCTAGAAAATCCATGTTTTCCCATTTAAATTGGGAAAAAGGGCACTAATGGGCCTTATATGGGCTTGCTAGTACCATAATTATCGGTGGATTTTAGGTGAAAATTAGTATAAAGATAAATAGGATTTAATTGGACATATTAGCATGATTATGGGTAAGTATTAGTTTAATTTTCCTATTTAATTTGAGGAATTAGGTACTAATGGGCCTTAAATGGGCTCCGAAAAATGGGTATTAATTGGGTAAAATTCATATAAATATAAAAGGATTCTATTTGGGAATATTGGCATAATTATGGGTGATTTTTGGAGAATTTTCGAAATAAAAGGGAAATTTTCGAAAATGAGAAAAAAGGATTAAATAAAATAAAATAAAATAAAAAATAAAGGTGCATGGGACAAGGATTGAACCTTGGACCTCTTGGACAACAATGAATGCTTTAACCAACTCACCTAGCAAGGAATTCTTGTGAGGAAAGTAAGTGAATGGTGGTTAAATGGTAGAGGAAGATGAAGGGCCATAGAAAACTCTTCATTCACCACCTTAATGGTTGATTAATAAGGGGGTTTGGGAGTTTCATTCTTCATGCCATCAAGTGCATTTGCTCCTCCCTTCCTTCTCCATTCTTGCCAAGCACTCAAGGAGGACTTCTCCCTTGAGAAAACTTCACAAAAAGTCTCATCCTCCAAGATCTAAGGTCTTCTCAAGTTTCCAAGGGCTACGTGTGGTCAAGTCTTCTTCCTTCTTTCCATCCAAGGTCTAAAAATCAAGAAATCTAAGGTAAGACTCCCTCACCTGTGGTATAATAGTTACCAACATTTTCCATGATTTTTGGCTGGATATATGGGTGGGTTTCGGATTTAATGTTGAAGGGAAACAAAATCCAGGTTTCTATGGTTCAAAGGTTTCGACCAGCATGTTTTAAAGGTCCATAATTATGCTAAAAATCATGATAATATTATTTGATGTTCCCTTATGATGTTTAGAAGTTAATTGAAATTTTTGGGGATTTTTGGCATGATATATGGGTTAGTTTCGGATTTAATGTTGAAGGGAAACAAAATCCAGGTTTCTATGGTTCAAAGGTTTCGGCCAGCATGTTCTAGAGGTCCATAATTATGCTAAAAATCATGATAATATTATTTGATGTTCCCTTATGATGTTTAGAAGTTAATGAAAATTTTTGGGGATTTTTTGCATGATATATGGGTTAGTTTCGGATTTAATGTTGAAGGGAAACAAAATCCAGGTTTCTATGGTTCAAAGGTTTCGGCCAGCATGTTTTAAAGGTCCATAATTATGCTAAAAATCATGATAATATTATTTGATGTTCCCTTATGATGTTTAGAAGTAAATTGAAATTTTTGGGGATTTTTGGCATGATATATGGGTTAGTTTCGGATTTAATTTTGAAGGGAAACAAAATCAAGGTTTCTATGTTCAAAGGTTTCGGCCAGCATGTTTTAAAGGTCCATAATTATGCTAAAAATCATGATAATATTATTTGATGTTCCCTTATGATGTTTAGAAGTTAACTGTAATTTTTGGGAATTTTTAGAGTACCCTAGGACACCCTAGCGTCTCGGCCAACATGAAGGAAGCAAAACCCAGAACTTTAAGTTCAAGGGTTTCGGCCAGCATGTATTAAAGGTCTAAAAATATGTTAAAAATCATGATAATGTTATTTACTGTTTCCTTATGATGTTTAGAAGTTAACTGTAATTTTTGGGAATTTTTAGAGTACCCTAGGACACCCTAGGGTCTCGGCCAACATGAAGGAAGCAAAACCCAGAACTTTAAGTTCAAGGGTTTCGGCCAACATGTTTTAAAGGTCTAAAAATATGTTAAAAATCTTGATGATGTTGATTAATGTTCCCTTATGATGTGTAGTAAGTAAATATAATTTTTGGGAATTTTTGGGGTACCCTAGAGTACCTTAGGGTATAGGTAATTAGGAGGTATGCTTAAGTAAGGTGAAGGAATACCATGTTAACTAAACCTATAGCTTATATGTCATGAAATATACGTTAGGTCATAGAATGTTTAGACATATGCCATGATTTAGGAATGATATGTATGTATGACATGATGTATGAATGATATGTATGTAGGCCATGTCTTATGAATGATATGAATGTATGCCATGCTTGTGTGTGTATGTCATACTATATGAATGATGTGTACCTATGCCATGTCTAATAATGGAAACGATGAATGAAGGCTAAGTATGATGAACGAATGAATATGCTATGAATGATGATGAATGAAGAAGCATATGAAAGCATTTATTTTATTTTATGGGCTTGTACCGGACCTAAGTAAGGTCCACGGTTCTGGACTACTGATGATGCTGTCCACGGTTCGGGACTACCGATGATGCTGTCCTTACGGTTCGAGACTACCGATGAAGCTGTCCTTACCCTAGTAGGTCGAGATTAGCTACCTCGTATTTACTTAGGGATGCGCGCATATGATGAATGAATGTGGTACAAGTCAGGGCCCAATGAAAGTTATGATTATGTTAAAAGCATGTTTTCAAGATTAAGCATCCTTATATATATATATATATATATATATATATATATATATATATATATATATATATATATATATATATATATATATATATATATATATATATGCACGATTGCCACATGCATCCATTCATGTTATGCATTATGTTATGAAAAGTATGTTTACGAAAAGTATGTTATGAAGATTTGTTCATGCCATGATTTTATTTATGTTTATGTCATGATTTGATTTATGTGTATGTCATGATTTTATTTATGTTTATGTCATGATTTGATTTATGTGTATGCCATGATTTTATTTATGTTTATGCCATGATTTTATTTATGTTTATGCCATGATTTTATTTAAGCTTATGCCATGATATTATTTAGGTTTATGCCATGATGTTATTTATGTTTATGCCATGATTTGATGCTAGTTTAGAATGCCATGCTTTAATTATGTTTATGATAGTTTAGGATGCCATGATTTTATCTATGTTTATGTTGGTTTAGGATGCCATGATTTTATGCTAGTTTAGAATGACATGCTTTACTTATGTTTATGATAGTTTAGGATGCCATGACTTTATCTATATTTATGTTAGTTTAGGATGCCATGATTTTATGCTAGTTTAGGATGCCATGGTTTAATTATGTTTATGTTACGTTAGAATGCCATTATTTTGTTCATGCTCATGCTAGTATGGGATGCCATGATTGTAATTAGATTTATGCCATGATTTTATTTATGTCTATATCAAGTATTATGTCATGCTATGATTGTTTACGATGTTTATGTTATGTCAATAATTATGTCATACCCGAATGTTTATGGTTATGTTTATGCCATGCTATGAATGGGGTAAAGTTATGTCCATGACATGTCAAATGAATGCTAAGTGATGCTAAGGATGATGTTCTAAGTAAAGCGCTAAGAGTGCTAATGTTTCATATGTTTATGATTAAGTGACGGACGGTTTTAGTGAGTAGGAAAGAGTCTTACTAAGCCTGTGTGCTTATAGTTTTATTTTCTTATACCGCAGATCACGTAAAGGAACAGTAAGGAAGCAGCAGGAGGGCTTTGTAGAATGTGTGTGATAGTGACTTGGCCAAGAGACCATATCTTTGGTTGCCTTATGATGGAACTTTACCTTTACTACTGAGTACTTGAATATGACTATGACTCTATGATATGATACTAAAGTATGACAGAAAGCTAAAGTATAACATGATGCTAAGTATGACATGATGCTAAGTATGTTATGATGCTAGGAATGATAGAAAGTGCATGTAGGTGTAAGTTTAAAGTTTTCCGCTGCGTAATGATGTCTACATGCCCTAAGTATGTTAATGTAACGCCGCTTTATGGTGGTCAAAGAAAAAAAAAAAGCGGGCGTTACAACATAACCATAAACTCAAAATGCCTATACCTTGTTCGGAAAGCCGTCTTTGGAATATCCTCCTATTTTACTCTAACTTGATGATAACCAGACCTCAAATCAATTTTTGAGAAAACAGTGGCTCCCTTTAATTGATCAAACAGGTCATCTATCCTCGGGAGGGGATACCTGTTCTTGATCGTTACGTTGTTCAGCGCTCGGTAATCTATGCACATTCGCATAGATCCGTCTCTCTTCTTCACAAACAGTACCGGAGCTCCCCACGGGGAATGACTAGGGCGAATAAATCCCTTATCCAGCAACTCCTATAACTGTTCCTGAAGCTCCTTTAATTCAACTGGCGCCATACGGTAAGGTGCCTTGGAGATCATGTTGGTACCAGGAACCAATTCGATCTCAAATTCCACCTCTCTATCAGGAGCTAATCCTGGTAATTCATCTGGGAAAACCTCTGGGTAATCGCATACCACCCGGACGTCTTCCAGCTTCTGGTTCTTCACCTGACTGGCATCAACCACATATGCTAGAAATCCAGTACCTCCTTTGTCTAACATCTTCTGAGCTTGGAGAGTTGATAAATATTTCCCGGTTCTTTTCCTTGGCTCTCCGATGAATTCGAACATAGAACCTGCCTCAGGTCGAAAGACCACCTTTCGCTTACGACACTCAATAGAAGCACCGTATTTACTCAGGAAATGCATTCCCATTATAACGTCATAATCTTGCATGTCCTGTACTATAAGACCGCAGTAAAGTTCCCTTCCTGCAATTCCGACCGGCACCGCATGCAGCACATGAGTGGATGTCATTATTTCTCCCGAAGGTAGAGTTGTTAAAAACTTGCAGTCTAACACTTGCGGAAGCCTATCTATCTTCTTGGTATATGGCACCGAAATGAACGAGTGCGTTGCCCCAGTATCAAATAATGCAGTAGCACACTGACTGAAAATAAGTATCTGACCTGTGACAACCGTAGAAGCTTACGCAGCTTCCTCCTTGGTAACCGAGAAAACCCTGACATTTGTCTCTGTTGGAGGGGCCTCCAACATCGGGGTACCCTCCAGCTCGGCTGGCATAAAGTGTAATTTCGCTGGTGCCCCCTGGTACTGAGCTAGTGGTTGGGGAGAGGCCTGGTTCTTGGTAGGGCAGTAAGCCGCCATATGCCCTTCCACACCACAAATGTAACACCGGTTCGTACCCTTGCGACATTCCCCAGAGTGGTTTTTCCCGCATGTTGCGCATGGGGAGGGCTTGGGCTGTTTATTTGCTGGGCCCCCTTGAGAGTTGTTCCATGGCTTTCATTTACCACTTTGATCTCCCTTCCAATTAGCTTGGGTGCTCTGGGACTTTTGACCTCCTAAGCAATCATTAACGGAAGGAACGTTAAGGGTAATGAGAGAAAGAATCGAGCATCCTGGAATGAACTTGATTCTTACTTTCATTCATCGCCTTCCTTTTCTGATTGATACTATTCAGATAGTGCTTAGTGAGTAGAGCACTACTAAACAGTTCCTCGGCGGTCTGGGGCCTGTTAACTCCACCAGCCACGTTCAGAGCTATTTCGGGCCGTAACATCTTCAGTATAAGTCGGACCCTCTCTTTCTCCGTGCGGACCAGCTCAGGGCACAGACGAGCCAGTCGATTAAATTTCTTCACGGCTTCATTGACCGAGAGGTTGCCCTGTCGGAATTCCGTAAACTCGTCGTAGTGTTTGGTTGTTACCCGCATATTGAAGAATTCTTCAAAGAATTCTGATTCGAAATCTGCCCACGCCATCTGGGTTACCTGTCTCTTGGTCCTAACCCTCTCCCACCACATTCTGGCATCCTTAGAAAGGCAGAATGATGCACACTTGACCTTCTCATGTTCAGGCCAGTCCAGCAGTTCGAGTGTACTTTCCACCGTCTTGAACCATGCCTGGGCGTCCCATGATTCGCCAGTACCCGAGAAATTTTCCGGTTTTAGTCTTAACCAGTGGATCAAATAAGCCTCCTGTCGTGCCACATTGGTCGAGCTCGGCGGAGGAGTGTGCGTAACCGTAGGCGCCACAGGTATAGTAGTCTGGTTCACCGGTGGAGTAGTAGAATTTTCCTGCTGGTTCATTAAGGTGTTAATGGTTTGCTGCTGCTCGGTAACTTGACGTTGGAGCTGAGTTACTAATTGCATCAGGTCAGGTGTTGGAGTTGTCTCGTTAAGTCGGTTACTCTGTCTTCTAGCCATGTTTTTCTTCACCAAAGACTAGTATGGCCAATATCAGTTTTTTTCCTACCCCTATTTTATTCTAAATATTTTATTCATAAAAGAAGATAAAATATCGTTCATAGTTACATATCATAAGGTACTTTTCATCATAAACATCGTTCATACTTGCATATCCTTAAACCATAAAACATCCTAAAAGTGTTTACTATCATAAAATATGCATAGAAGTACTTACTTGGAAGCAGCAGGAAGGAGGCTTGATGTGTGTGTAGTGAGATGGTAACTGCTCTGATAGCAACCTGTAACGCCCGTCTTTTTTTTTTATAAAATGGCGTTACGCTAAACATACATGTGCATATAAAACATCTTAATGCAGCGGAATCATAAATTCTTTTTCACATGCTTTTAACCATGCAATTAGTGCTTAAATCATATACACATATCTAGCATCATGATATCACTTTTCGTAACACATTCATAAGCTCTCATGAGCATTTCAGGTAACCTATTACCAGCATGCATAGCATCATGATTATTTACTTTTCATAATTCATTCATAAGCCTTTCAGGTAGCAAGTAGTTTATCCATAACTTCATAAGTAGTAGGTTGTTTCATAGGCATAGCTATCATAAGTAAAGCATAACCAACATAAGTATTGTAAGATAACAAAACATGCAATCAGTGAAATGAGAGGGACTCTTGGCCATGTCACTACCACACACACATGGTCTTGCCTCTCCTGCTGCTTCCTTTGAAATCTCTTGCTTAATCTGCGGTATAAGAAAATAAAACTATAAGCACGAAGGCATAGTAAGACCCTTTACCTACTCAGAAAATCCAT
The DNA here is from genome assembly GCA_024364735.1 of Boesenbergia rotunda. Classification (NCBI taxonomy): domain Eukaryota; kingdom Viridiplantae; phylum Streptophyta; class Magnoliopsida; order Zingiberales; family Zingiberaceae; genus Boesenbergia; species Boesenbergia rotunda. The sequence goes on along the minus strand of JAGFNQ010002112.1, from coordinate 49,736 downwards.
ACGTCGTATAAACATGAACATAGATATCATCATGGCATCAACATGAACATAGATATCATCATGGCATCATAGTCTAACATGAACATGAATAAAATCATGGCATTATAATCTGGCATGAATATAAATTAAATCATGACATCATAAATTAACATGAACATAAATAAAATCATGGGATTATAATCTGGCATGCACATAAATAAAATCATAGCAATATAATTGGGTATGAACATAATTAAAATCATGCCATCATAAATTAGCATGAACGTAAATAAAATCATGGCATCCTAACTTAGCATAAACATAAATTAATCATGGCATCATAAATTGGCATGAACATAAATAAAATCATGGCATTATAAATTAGCATGAACGTAAATAAAATCATTTGCATAAACATACCTTGCATAAACTTACTTTGCATAATATTCTTATAATAAATATAATGAATAACATGGATGGATGCATGTGGCAAATGTATATATATATAAGGATGCTTAATCTTTAAAATCATGCTTTTAAATACTTTAACATAATCATAACATTCATGGGGCCCTGGCTTGTACCACATTCATACATCATATGCGTGCATCCCTAAGTAAATACGAGGTAGCTAATCTCGACGTACTAGGATAGGGACAGCTTCATCGGTAGTCCCGAACCGTAAGGACAGCTTCATCGGTAGTCCAGAACTGTGGACCTTACTTAGGTCCGGTACAAGGCCATTCATAAAATAAAATATCTTCACATGCTTCTTCATTCATAAACATTCATAGCATATTCATTCATTCATCATTTTCGTTCCATAACATCATTATGCCTCGAAAGAATAAACTTTAACTTCATTCATCCTTTTTATTCTTAAACATGGCATACGTACATATCATTCATAAAGCATGGCATACATGTAAATTATTCATAAAGCATGGCATACATACGTATCATTCCTAAATCATGGCATACACGTAAATTATTCATAAAGCATGGCATACATACGTATCATCCCTAAAGCATGGCATACCTACATATCATTCATAAGACATGACATACATACATATCTTTCATAAATCATGGCACATGTCTAAACATTTAGGAATCATCTTCACAAGTGACCTAACATATAATTCATGATACATAAGCTAGGGTTTCAATTGGCATAACTATTCTTCCAACATACTTAAATCTCTACATACATCATAGTACCCCATAGACCTGCATCCTTGGGGTCCTAACCCAACCCAAACCCTACACCTTGGGAGTTGGACGAATGGTTCCCTAGCACGAGGCTCCATCACTCACTCAATAGGGAGGGTTCCATGAGTAAAAGAGCATCCATACATCACATACAAGGCCTTAGGGAGCCATCAAGCCCCCCATAATTGGAGTTAACCTAAGCCCTAGCCCTACCTTGGGACCTTGGCCGAAACCCTAATGAGTCAACATCACATGAATAAATTCATAAAATTACAAATTTACATCCTACACCTTATACATACTTCCATAGGAAAACATTTGCACCCTTGTTTGGAGTTAACCTTAAGCCCTAGCCCTACCTTGGGACCTTGGCCGAAATCCTAATGGGTCACCATCACATGAACAAATTCATAAAGTTACAAATTTACATCCTATAATTTACATATACTTCCATAGGAAAACATTTGAACCCTTGCTTGGAGTTAACCTTGAGCCCTATCCCTAAATCCCATCTTGGCCGAAAGTTTCTAGGGCCTTAAATCATGTACAAACTTTCACATAACCCTTATTAACATCTCTTACCACATATTAAAACATAAGGAACAATATTAAGGAGTTGGATCCAAACCAAATCATAGAACCCATGGTGGCCGAAACCCTTGGTAGCCCTAACTTTGGTATTTCTTCATATATGGTACAAACAATTTCTTGTATCATGAAAATAACTCAAAAACCATTATACCACAGGTGAGGGAGACATACCTTGGGTTATCTTGGTTTTTAGACCTTAAAAAGGGAAGATGATGAAGACTTTGGTTGTCCCTTGATCACCCTTAGCCCTTGTAACCTTGTAGATGACCCTTAACACTTGAAGATTAAGCCCTCTTGTGAAGTTTTCTCAAGGAAAACCTTCCTTGAAGTTTCGTCCAGGTTGAGGGAGGAGGAAGAAGAGAGGTGGAATTGATCGAAGGAAGAAAGAAACTCCCAAACCCCCCTCTTTATAACACATTAAGGAGGGCAAGTGAAGAGTCATGGTTGATGACTCTTCATTTTTCCTAAGCCGTAACCATAATCCACTTCATTTCCTCATAGCACTCCCTTGCTAGGTGAACTGGTTAGAGCATGCATGGTTGAACAAGTGGTCCAAGGATCAATCCTTGGTGCATGCACTAATTTTTGTATTTTAGTTTATTTTATTTTCTATTATTTCAAAAATCCCTTAAAAATCCCCCCATAATTATGTTAATATTTCTCATTAAAATCTCTTTATATTTACATAAATTTTTACTTAAAATTCACCAATAATTAAGGTACTAGAAAGCCCATATAAAGCCCATTAGTGCTTATTTTTCCAAATTTAAATGAGAAAATATGGATTTCTAAGATAAAATCCGTATTAATATTTCTAGGTCCCTCGAAAAATTATCTAGACATGCTCAATATTTTAAAAAAAAATATTAAGAGAATTTTTCGGGTCGTTACAATCCCCCATACCTCGTGAAAGTTCATCCTCGAACTTAGAATAACTCCGGGTACTTGCGCCTCATCTCGTCCTCGCGTTCCCAGGTAGCTTCCTCAAACCATTGACTTTGCCAAAAGACCTTGACTAAGGGCACCTCTTTACTCCTTAGCTTCTTGATTTCCCGATCCAAGATCTGGATAGGCTGGCTTTCAAAACTTAGGTCCTCCTGAACTTGCACCGTCTGTGGCTCGATCACTTGGTCTGTGGTTAAAATACACTTCTTGAGTAACGACACATGAAACACGTTATGGATAGCCGACATCTCTGGAGGCAGCTCCAGCTCATATGCCTCCTTACCAACTCTTTTCAGAATCGGTACGGCCCCACATAACGCGGACTTAGTTTTCCTTTCTTCCCAAATCTTGTCACCCCTTTCATAGGAGCCACTTTGAGGAACACCACATCTCCCATATTAAATTCTAGTGGTCTACGCCGGACATCGGCATAACTCTTCTGCCGGCTCTGAGCAGCTTCTATCCGTTGTCGAATATTCTGTATTGCTCGGGTGGTGCTGTCGATGACATCCGTTGTGAACCCCATTTCCTTCTTTTCACCACCCTCATACCAACAGATCGGAGACCTACATCTCCTCCCATACAACGCATCATAAGGTGTCATTCCAATAGTAGCTTGGTAGCTATTGTTGTCCGCGAATTCCGCTAAGCATAGATATCGACACCAGCTTCCTTTGAAATCCAAGGCATAAGCTCGCATCATCTCTTCTAGTACTTGATTCACCCGTTCAGTTTGCCCATCAGTCTGAGGGTGAAAGGCGGTGCTAAATCGCAATTTAGTGCCGAGAGACTTCTGAACACACTCCCAGAAGTGCGAAGTAAAGCGACCATCCCTATCTGAGATGATGGTCTTGGGAACTCCATGAAGTCTGATTATCTCCTTAACATATAATTGAGCCAGTTGCTCAATCGAATAAGTCATCTTGATTGCTAAGAAGTGAGCAGACATAGTCAACCTGTCCACAATTACCCATATCGCATCATATCCATTTGTAGTCCGGGGAAGTCCTGAAATGAAATCCATTGAGATATCTTCCCATTTCCATTCCGGAATTGGAAGTGGCTGCAGAACTCCTCCGGGTCGCTGGTGTTCTGCTTTCACTTGCTGGCAAGTCATGCAAGTACTGACATGCTGAGCCACATCTCTCTTCATACCGGACCACCAGAACTTCTCTTTCAAATCTTGATACATCTTGGTGGATCCTGGATGCATCGAATAAGGGGTTTCGTGAGCTTCCGCTAGTATTTTCCTTCGATGCTCCGGATCATTAGGAATACATAGGCGATCGCTAAGGTATAGTTCCCCCCCTTTTGCGATATGAAAGCCATCGTGTTTTCCTTCTAGGACCTCCTGTTTTATTTTCTGAAGACTCAGATCACTATTCTGTTTTTCCAATATATCCCCAAATAGCGTGGGTGATATTGTCATGGTGGAAAGTCATCCGGAGATGACCTCGACCACAAAATTAACCATTTCTCTTTCGAGTGGTCGGGGTAATCTAGATATAGACATCATGGTGGCACTTGACTTCCGGCTGAGTGCATCGGCCACTTTGTTTGCCTTCCCTGGATGGTAGAAGATCTCGCAGTCATAGTCCTTCACCAACTCAAGCCATCGGCGTTGTCTCATATTCAGGTCCTTCTGAGTGAAGAAATATCGCAGACTCTAGTGGTCTGTATAAATTCGACACTGCGCTCCGTACAGATAATGCCTCCATATCATAAGGGCGAATAGCACCGCGGCCAGTTCCAGATCATGAGTGGGGTAATTCTATTCGTACTCCTTGAGTTGTCTAGAGGCGTAGGCAATAACCTTTCCATTCTGCATAAATACAGCTCCAAGTCCTAGTTTGGAGGCATCGCTATACATGTCAAAGCTCTGATTGCATTCTGGAAGGGTAAGGATTGGAGCGCTGGTAAGTCTCCTTTTTAGTTCCAAGAAACTCCTTTCGCAGTTTTCCGTCCATTCATACTTCCTATCCTTCCGGGTGAGAGCCGTTAAAGGGCATGCAATCCTCAAGAAGTCCTCCACAAATTTTCTATAATAGCCTGCCAGCCCAAGAAAACTTCTGATTTCGCTGGCGTTCTTCGGCCGACTCCAGTTATTCACAGCTTCGATCTTTATTGCATCCACCATAATCCCGTCTTTGGAAATAATATGGCCCAAAAAGCCCACTTGATCGAGCCAGAACTCACATTTGGAAAATTTTGCGTACAATTGCTTTTCCCGAAGAATCTCCAATACTATCTTTAGGTGCTCAGCGTGCTCTTCCTGGGAATAAGGATATCGTCGATGAAGACGATCACAAATTTGTCAAGAAACGACGAGAATACCCGATTCATAAGGTCCATAAACATAGCAGGAGCATTCGTCACGCCGAAGGGCATAACCAGAAACTCAAAATGCCCATACCTTGTTCGGAAAGCCGTCTTTAGAATATCCTCCTGTTTTACTCTAACTTGATGATAACCAGACCTCAAATCAATTTTTGAAAAAATAGTGGCTCCCTTTAATTGATCAAACAA
>JAGFNQ010002112.1:0-42703 GCA_024364735.1 Boesenbergia rotunda | reverse complement strand
TCTGGGTTACCTGTCACTTGGTCCTGACCCTCTCCCACCACATTCTAGCATCCCTAAAAAGGCAGAATAATGCACACTTGGCCTTCTCATGTTCAGGCCAGTCCAGCAGTTCCAGTGTACTTTCCACCGTCTTGAACCATCCCTGGGCATCCCATGGTTCGCCAGTACCCGAGAAATTTTCCGGTTTCAATCTTAACCACTGGATCAAATAAGCCTCCTGTCGTGCCACAGTGGTCGAGCTCGGCAGAGGAGTGTGCGTAACCGTAGGCGCCATAGGTATAGCAGTCTGGTTCACCGGTGGAGTAGTAGAATTTTCCTGCTGGTTCATTAAGGAGTTAATGGTTTGCTGCTGCTCGGTAACTTGACGTTGGAGCTGAGTTACTAATTGCATCAGGTCAAGTGTTGGAGTTGTCTCGTTAAGTCGGTTACTCTGTCTTCTAGCCATGTTTTTCTTCACCAAAGACAAGTATGTCCAATATCAGTTTTTTTTTTCCGACCCCTATATTATTCTGAATATTTGATTCATAAAAGAAGATAAAATATTGTTCATAGTTACATATCTTAAGGTACTTTTCATCATAAACATCGTTTTCATCATAAACATCGTTCATACTTGCATATCCTTAAACCATAAAACATCTTAAAAGTGCTTACTATCATAAAATATGCATAGAAGTACTTACTTGGAAGCGGCAGGAAGGAGGCTTGATGTGTGTGTAGTGAGATGGTAACTGCTCTGATACCAACCTGTAACGCCCGTCTATTTTTTTCATAAAATGGCGTTACGCTAAACATACATGTGCATATAAAACATCTTAATGCAGCGGAATCATAAATTCTTTTTCACATGCTTTTAACCATGCAATTAGTGCTTAAATCATATACACATATCTAGCATCATGATATCACTTTTCGTAACCATTCATAAGCTTTCATGAGCACTTCAGGTAACCTATTACCAGCATGCATAGCATCATGATTATTTACTTTTCATAATTCATTCATAAGCCTTTCAAGTAGCAAGTAGTTTATCCATAACTTCATAAGTAGTAGGTTGTTTCATAGGCATAGCTATCATAAGTAAAGCATAACCAACATAAGTATTATAAGATAACAAAACATGCAATCAGTGAAATGAGAGGGACTCTTGGCCATGTCACTACCACACACACATGGTCTTGCCTCTCCTGCTGCTTTCTTTGAAATCTCTTGCTTAATCTGCGGTATAAGAAAATAAAACTATAAGCACGGAGGCTTAGTAAGTCCCTTTTCCTACTCACAAAATCTATACGTCATATAAACATGAACATAGATATCATCATGGCATCAGCATGAACATAGATATCATCATGGCATCATAGTCTAACATGAACATGAATAAAATCATGGCATTATAATTTGGCATGAATATAAATTAAATCATGGCATCATAAATTAGCATTAACATAAATCAAATCATGGCATTATAATCTAGCATGTACATAAATAAAATCATAGCAATATAATTTGGCATGAACATAATTAAAATCATGGCATCATAAATTAGCATGAACGTAAATAAAATCATGGCATCCTAACTTAGCATAAACATAAATAAAACATGGCATCATAAATTGGCATGAACATAAATAAAATCATGGCATTATAAATTAGCATGAACGTAAATAAAATCATTTGCATAAACATACCTTGCATAAACTTACTTTGCATAATATTCTTATCATAAATATAATGCATAACATGGATGGATGCATGTGGCAAATGTATATATATATATAAGGATGCTTAATCTTTAAAATCATGCTTTTAAATACTTTAACATAATCATAACATTCATGGGGCCCTGGCTTGTACCACATTCATACATCATATGCGCGCATCCCTAAGTAAATACGAGGTAGCAAATCTCGACCTACTAGGGTAGGGACAGCTTCATCGGTAGTCCCGAACCGTAAGGACAGCTTCATCGGTAGTCCAGAACTGTGGACCTTACTTAGGTCCGGTACAAGGCCATTCATAAAATAAAATATCTTCACATGCTTCTTCATTCATAAACATTCATAGCATATTCATTCATTCATCATTTTCGTTCTATAACATCATTATGCCTTGAAAGCATAAACTTTAACTTCATTCATCCTTTTCATTCTTAAACATGGCATACGTACATATCATTCATAAAGCATGGCATACATGTAAATTATTCATAAAGCATGGCATACATACGTATCATTCCTAAAGCATGGCATACATGTAAATTATTCATAAAGCATGGCATACATACGTATCATCCCTAAAGCATGGCATACCTACATATCATTCATAAGACATGGCATACATACATATCATTCATAAATCATGGCACATGTCTAAACATTTAGGAATCATCTTCACAAGTGACCTAACATATAATTCATGATACATAAGCTAGGGTTTCAATTGGCATAACTATTCTTCCAACATACTTAAATCTCTACATACATCATAGTACCCCATAGACCTGCATCCTTGGGTCTTAACCCAACCCAAACCCTACACCTTGGGAGTTGGACGAATGGTTCCCTAGTATGAGGCTCCATCACTCACTCAATAGGGAGGGTTCCATGAGTAAAAGAACATCCATACATTACATACAAGGCCTTAGGGAGCCATCAAACCCCCCATAATTGGAGTTAACCTAAGCCCTAGCCCTACCTTGGGTCCTTGGCCGAAACCCTAATGAGTCACCATCACATGAATAAATTCATAAAATTACAAATTTACATCCTACACCTTATACATACTTCCATAGGAAAACATTTGCACCCTTGTTTGGAGTTAACCTTAAGCCCTAGCCCTACCTTGGGACCTTGGCCGAAACCCTAATGGGTCACCATCACATGAACAAATTCATAAAGTTACAAATTTACATCCTATAATTTACATATACTTCCATAGGAAAACATTTGAACCCTTGCTTGGAGTTAACCTTGAGCCCTAGCCCTAAATCCCATCTTGGCCGAAAGTTTCTAGGGCCATAAATCATGTACAAACTTTCACATAACCCTTATTAACCTCTCTTACCACATAATAAAACATAAGGAACAATATTAAGGAGTTGGATCCAAACCAAATCATAGAACCCATGGTGGTCGAAACCCTTGGTAGCCCTAACTTTGGTATTTCTTCATATATGGTTCAAACAATTTCTTGTATCATGAAAATAACTCAAAAACCATTATACCACAGGTGAGGGAGTCTCACCTTGGGTTATCTTGGTTTTTAGACCTTAAAAAGGGAAGATGATGAAGACTTTGGTTGTCCCTTGATCACCCTTAGCCCTTGTAACCTTGTAGATGACCCTTAACACTTGAAGATTAAGCCCTCTTGTGAAGTTTTCTCAAGGAAAACCTTCCTTGAAGTTTCGGCCAGCTTGAGGGAGGAGGAAGAAGAGAGGTGGAATTGATGGAAGGAAGAAAGAAACTCCCAAACCCCCCTCTTTATAACACATTAATGAGGGCAAGTGAAGAGTCATGGTTGATGACTCTTCAGTTTTCCTAAGCCTTAACCATAATCCACTTCATTTCCTCATAGCACTCCCTTGCTAGGTGAATTGGTTAGAGCATGCATGGTTGAATAAGAGGTCGAAGGTTCAATCCTTGGTACATGCACTAATTTTAGTATTTTATTTTTATTTTATTTTCTATTATTTCGAAAATCCCTTAAAAATCCCCCCATAATTATGTTAATATTTCTCATTAAAATCTCTTTATATTTACATAAATTTTTACTTAAAATTCACCAATAATTAAGGTACTAGAAAGCCCATATAAAGCCCATTAGTGCTTATTTTTCCCAATTTAAATGAGAAAACATGGATTTCTAAGCTAAAATCCGTATTAATATTTCTAGGTCTCTCGGAAAATTATCTAGACATGCTCAATATTTTAAAAAAATATTAAGAGAATTTTCCGGGTCGTTACACTTATACTTTTCAAAAATTGCTAATATTTTTCAAAAAGTACCTATACATTTCAAAAATGACTAATATTTTTCAAAAAAAAAGTTTGTATATTTTTCAAAAAAATTATAATATTTTTCAAAAGTACTTACATTTTACAAAGCTCATAATATTTTTCAAAAGTACTTGCACTTTTTAAAGCTCATAGTATTTTCAAAAGTTATGCATTTTCCAAAAGAACTGCATTTTTCGAAAAGTGTCAAACATCTCTCAAAAATACTAGTATTTTCTCAAAAAGTGCAAAATTTCTTTCAAAATACTAATATTTTGATAAAGTGCACAATATTTTCCAAAGTATAATTTTTTTTTTGTGCTAAATGCATAACGTGTTTTAATTGAATAATCTTTTATGAGTGTGTTTGTTTAAAATTACCTAAGTTCAACATATTATACTAAAAGTTCAAAATATTTCAATCTTGTTACTATGCTTCAAAATTTTATATTTTCAAAAGGAAAAATATTTTTTATTGTTGGTGCAAGCATCTCTATCGGTTTTTTTGATGTATGACAAAGGGAGAGAGTACAGTTCAGTTAAGAGTAACTTAGAAATTTTTTTTCATCTTCCCAAAGGATCAAAATGAAATCAAAATATTTTTTTCAAAAAGGGGAGAGTCAACTTAAGACTGGAAATTTTTTCTTTTTCTCCCAAAAGATAGAGAACCTTCCCAATGGATCAAAATGTGTTTTCAAAAGTTAGATCATTTTTTTCTTTTTGATTCAAAGGATTATAATTTAGCCCTTTCAACCAATCTAACTTAAGATATTGTCAAACATCAAAAAGGGGGAGATTGTTAGTGCAAGATGCATCAGTGATATCCTCCTCTAAGTGTTTCAATGTTTGACAATATACTTAAGTCAGTGATACATTGAACAAGGGAAGGGTGAGTTAAGAGAGGAGTAACAAAGTGAAGAAAAAGTCCTAGTTAACCTAGGCACTAAGTCCTTGTTCTAAGAATTGAGCACTAAGATCTGGTGAGTGAAGCTGGGCACTAAGACCTGGTGAGTGAAGTTGGGCACTAAGACCTGGTGAGTGAAGTTGGGCATTAAGACCTGGTGAGTGAAGCTGGGCAAAAGTCCTGATGAGTGAAGTTAGGCACGAAGTCTTCCGAGGGATTGAGCAACTTAGCTGAGCGATGACTAAGGACAGAAGTAGAGACGGGTCGAGGTTCGGACATTTCGAGATCTGAGAGTATCGAAGGCTAAGCAAAAGTCCACCCGAATGGACTAGGTGGCAACCGTCTCCTGAGAGGAGTAGGTGAAAGGCGCGTTCCCGGAGGTGGGAACATGCGTCGGTTCGTCCTAGGGTTTCGTGCAAATCTGAAGTCATAACCATTTCGTTAAGGCTAAGATTGTATGTGTATTTGCCTTGTATTTATGTATCTTGCAGGTACCTAAAAGTGAAGACGAATCAAACAAACAGGGCTGGAAAAGGGGCTCCTGGGCGCCCCCATTGAAGGAGGCGGCCTAATGGAGCCAGGCACCTCATTGAAGCAGGCGCCTGTGTTCAGTGAGGCGCCTCAATGGTCCAGGGCACCCTGGTCAAGAGCCTTATCGGCTGCTGCGAGTTTGGCGCGGAGATAAGCTTTGACCAAACCCTGTGAGGCACCCCATTCATCACAGGCACCCCAATGAAGGCTATAAAAGGGGCTTTGACCCCTTAGCTCGAGACACAACTTCCAACATGATTCGGGAACCATTCTAAGCTTCCCAAGTGATGACAAAGCACTAACGACGAACCTCTACGACCAAGGAGGCTCCAGGAGGAAGTGCGCAGCACTTCGGAGGTCCAGATCGGCGGAGTCTTCAACTCTGTTTTGTTCGGTTTGAATTTACTTTCCGCACATATTTTATCTATTCTTTTGATTGTAAACTGTGCACTGTAAGACGAGTTTCTCCGCCTTCAAAAAGTTCGGAAAGGAGACCATTAGTGGATGGGCATTCCCGTGCTTAGGCCTTGGATGTACTGACCCTGGGCGGTTGGGAACCAAGTAAAAATCCCACGTGCATATTGTGTTGCCCTTTATTTCGTTTTGTTTTCTGCTGTGCTACTAACGCTCTGTTTAGAACGAATATTCGTAAGTATACGATCGGAAGTTTCCGTGAAAGATTTACGGTCGATATTCACCCCCTCTATCGACGGCACTGGTCCTACATAACTTTGTGTTGTAGGCATTGGACTCCAACTTATCATGGCCAAATAATTGATATGTGTAAATGTTTCTGCAATGTGTTGTAAATTAATTAATCCTCGGGGTTGACAAGGCTAGGTAGTATTTAATTTTTGTAATTAAATACGTCACATGTTTAGCCGAGCTTATTATTTTACTTTCGATCTAGATTTCATGTACACTCCTTCGTGAAGTATAGGATCAATGATGTAAATGATTAGCTAGTCATTTCGGCTCGGAGATCCCTCAAGGTGACTTGTGCATAAGCAAGGGAGGAGTGGACGAGGTGATGACACGACTGGCGACGCATTGGAGACAAAGGCCATGAGAAGTTGGAAAATCTAGGATTTTCTATTTTCATTATGTTGGTTATGTGTTTGTCGTGTGAATGTGCTTGTTAAAATTCCTCAAACTAAATTATTAAGTGGGAGAGAGACTCTAAGGGTCCCATGACCTCCATTACAATCCGATAAGTGATGCGAACAAGTCTGCGTGTCGGCTTTGAGTGCCTTCCTCCCCATCGGATGGACTTATTCTGCGGATCACTAGGTCGGAAAAGAATATAGAAAATTATTAAAGAGCGTGTGTACTTCCCCATCGGAAGCACTACAAGAAAAAATGCTTTTAATGACATTGAAAAGTATCATCATATATTACTTATGCTGACATTTTTGATATAGTGACATTAAGTTAAAATGTCCTCTATAGTGATGTCGTCTAAAGTCTTATCACTTATGACAATTCTTAATGTCACTATAAAATAAAAATAGTGACAAAACTAATAGCATGAATAATTGGTATAGTGACAAAAAATAATGTCACTATAAAATTTGTAATGACATTTATACATGTTGTTTTATTATAGTAATGATGACAAATTTATATGTCCTTTAAAATTATTTATCAAGGCAATTATAAATGTCTTGAATTTTATTTATAGTCATAATAAAAAATGTCACTAATGATAATTTATAAAGTTAATTTAAAATGCCATGTTATGTTATTTATAGTGACACATATAAATGTTTACTATATTAGTCTATAAGGACATTTAAAATTATCATTAATAGTTATTTATTATGACATTTTAGAATATCTTCATATGAATTTTATGATGATATTTTTATCTATATGATTTGATGTTCTATTGTGATAAAAAATATCATATATTAATAAATATCTCACCCATTTTTAATATTTTCATGATATAAATATTTACACATATAACTAATTAACATAAACAAAAATAAAAATTTTAAATTGAAATTAAAATACTAATCAATAATTGCCAATTTTTTTACAGTACAAGACTGTCAAATTGGTCACCTCAAAAAATATCTATGCACTAATCACAATCACAAATGTATCCAATGTATTTAGTTTAAAAACTAGCAAAAAATTAAATCTCTCCTAAAGCAAAACATAACCAAACATCCAAACTTTGCTGCATCTTCAATCTTCAACCATCACATCTTAAACAAAATCCAATATTTGTCACCTCTAAAAAAATCATATATTAATTAGTTTGTGTAGATGAAATAAAATTAAAGAAGTATATAATAAAAAAAAATATATATATATATATATAATCTAGATCAATCCCCATAAAGAATGCAACAGATTTTGAGTTTGGGTTAGGAATCAGTATAAAACAATATCAAAAAGTTTATACCTTCACCAAAGTGGACCTTCGAAAATTGAAATTTCAGACAAGGGAGCAAGTTTATTTCTGTTTTCAAGAAAAATAGAGTTACAAATGCAATGATAATTTTCAAGTGCAGAATTAGAAGTATTTCATATTACAAATTCCTTTAATTAAATGAGTGAATGTTGCTCTACATCTTATTTCAAGCTACTGAAACATAATGTTTAGCCTATCTTACCTGGACTTAGGCTTGATTATCCAATGCAAATTTGTATTCGAGTGTTCAACGTGGCTATTTCAAAAAATTCATAGAGATGCCGATGTCCATTCGGGTGCTAGAATGTGCCAAGGGTACAGAGGAGATAAATGACTTGTATGAACGCTGAAGGTTTGAATCTGTAAAATGAATCAAAGGAAATTCTTGATCTGAAAAATAAATAATGATTTTTGTTTGTCATGAATAACAAACGACCCCTCATAACAGTATGTATACATTTATAAATAATTGGTATTATAGAGACCTTTGAAAACAGTCATTTTCAATTCCCTAAAATGTGCTAGGTATGCCATTTTTTCACAAGAAACAGGAATTTTGGCAACACATAATAATCATTGGTTAATTAATACCTTGGTAAGCTTAGATTTCTTTCCTAGATTGTTGATAGTTCTTGTTAATGAAGCTTTCAACCCATCTATATGGGTTCCACCATCAATTGTGCGGATGCTGTTAGCATAACCAAGAATTGTATCGCTATACGAATCAGCACACCTGTTTGACATGTCCATGGCATATGAAAGGAGTTAATTGACACAGATTGACAACTTGTTTATAAATACAACAAAAAAAGTAAAAGTAATAACTTTTCTTGCACTTGTTCTACATCAGAAAGTAATTAACCTGAGCAGCCCCGATGGAATTTTCATCCAAACTTCAAAAACAGAAGCTCCACAAGCAACAGACATAGAAGTCATAGGCTCTGTTGGATACAAGTTTTTCTCCTCCTTGCAGTGAGAATTATTTGGTTGAAATGAGAACAAGAAATTGTTCGAGAAAAATTCTTGATTCATCTAGATTTTTCTCAAACTGTCATTCATTTAGTGAGATTATTGTGAGTTTGGTTCTTATCTTCACTTTTCTAGTAGCTCTTGAAGACATGCCCAGCAGCATATCACTGGAAATTTGATATGCTTTAGCAGATCCAACTCGGACAATCCATATTCAGATCCACCGAATTTGACAATCATGGATCCTGAAAACCATTCTAATTTGCATGCATGCCTCTTCAAACTTGAAGTGAATCGCTTGGATAAGTAAAGATTTTAACAAAAAATTGCAAATGGAGAAACCTTAATGCTCATTAAGGTCAGGACTCAGGATTCAGTACCAGGAAACGCATATAAATTAAATCAAGGGAATTGGAGCGAAGTACAACGAATACCTTATTCGGTTGTGAAGTTTACTCCCACGAATCTAAATCAAAAAAATAAAAGGAAGTCAGATAAAGTTGTAGTAGTGAACTTATGATTCTAAAATATGATACAAGGCTAGTAAGAATAACACATAGAACCATTCCAAACTCAATTGTTGTATTTCAGAAACTTCTTTATGTCTGCAGACAATTCCACTTAAGATAGAATTCACATTCATTTGTTCTCTGTACTAACTCAACTCAAAGAAAGGCATCTTGAATATTAAGAATAGTTTATTTTAAGGACAGTTACATGACTGGAGCTCCAAATATTTGTGGTTGGCTATGTTAACTTGAATAAAATGAAGAACTAGAAAACTTTTCCTCCAAATGTTGAATCATTGACCAAATGGCAGACACTTTAAGAGTGGAAAATAGATCCTGAAGTCTTCTTGTTCTGTAAATGGCCCAGTAAATCACCCTATATATTCTATTGTTGTCATCTCCACTCACCCACAAGCAAATGGGTGCTCAATGCTTACTGTCAGAAGCCAAAATCAGCAACTTTTGAGCATTCCAATTACCTACACCTCAAGCTCATAAAGAATCAAACTGACTTGAGTGCTGAACTCCTGGAATGAATACTATAATTCCAGGACCTGATAACTTGGTGATAGCTGATACTATTGTGGTAGATTTAATATATCTTCTATATCTTCTATGCACGAATTCTTCCAGAATTAAAAACACAAGGCAGTTTGACATATAGTTCTTTGGTTGGCTCTCATATCAAGCAAAGGAAATAAATATAGAATAAGGCAATAAAATATTATAAAAGAGGCTCAGCACCAAACTTCCTCGTTATACATGGTGTAAATTTGAATGCCACATGTGTAGGTTAGATGCAGAAACTACTGCCGACCGTCTTTCTCAATGGCATTTTCCACATTTGGCTAGCCCAGACCCTCCCTAATAGTCATCTACTGGATTTTTTAATCCTTGTAGGAACCTTTGTTTACTTTTCCAATAACATATAAAACATATGAAATGGATATCAGAGCATTATTGCTTGAATGGATTCACTACATTTAGAAAGAATGAACAGAAATTTACATGAGAACTCAAAAAGGGTAGCCCAGTGCACGAAACTCCCGCCAATGTGGGGTTCCGGTGAAGGGTCTATTGTACGCAGCCTTTGCTTTGTAAGAGGTTGTTCCCGAGACTCAACCTGTGACCTCTAGATCACATGGCAGCAACTTTATTGTTGTGCCAAGGCTCCCCTTCTTACTTGAGAACTCAACTGAAAAAAATGGATATCAAGCTATTCATGTTGGCAGGAATGGTATAATATAGTGGGTGATTGTTTAGCTAACAGTCAACTACAAAATATAACTGTACCCTTACACAAATTCACATATATAAGCAATAGAGAGTTATGCTCTCCACCTTCAAAAAGTATGAACATATAAACGAGAAAGGCAGAAATAACAGGCAAGCATTAATTCATGACTGAACATGGCCTCCTTCAGGTATTGCAGGCTTCCAGTCCCGCATCAGAAAGTATTGAGATTGATTTTGCAATAATAGTAGGCATTTCAATTTCGTACCTAAAGGAATGGTCAGTTGCTGTATACATTACATAATGAAAAAACTCAAAATGTGTAACTGGAAGCCTGCAATACCTGAAGGAGACGAGAGACCAGATGAGACCGATAAGGCTCGAGTAGGTGTTAGGATTCCGGATTAGTTTTCGCCACACCATGATCAATATAAGTCTGGCCATTACACTCGCAGGCGGCTTCGAGGTCTTTGCGACTTCATCAGCCTCAGTTTTCGAGTGAAGCTCTGTTGCACTTATAAATCTTCAAACGAAATAGAGCACATAGAAACTTGCAACCTGAAACTTGCAACCTAGGGTTCGGATCGTGAAACAGTGGAAGAGGAAAGAAACTTGCAACCTAGGGTTTGGATCTCGACGGGGAAGACGACGGAGCAGACGACACTGGTAGCCGGCGGAGCAGACGACACTGGTGACTGGTGCTGGTGGCCGACGGGGCAAGCGCCGAGGTAGACGACGCCGGGGAGAGTCGCGCGGCGCTGGTGTCGGTGGGGGAGAGTCGTGAGCACAGGGCCCGAGTGTGAAAAATTAGGGATCACTTTTAATTACTTATGAGTTTAGAGTTTGGGCAGAGAGCGAAATGAAACTTTTGGAGGGAGATTCGAGAAAAAAATGAGTTAAAATGTAAATTTTTAGTGACATTTTTTATAAATGTCATAATAATATACCTAATCAGTTTTTATTTTATTTATTTTTAATCAATGTCATGATATCTATAAATTAACGACACATTCTAATAAATGTCATTAAGAAAGTGTCAGGAAAGCTATTTTTTCTTGTAGTAAAGGCACATAATCAGAAATAATTTTCTTAGTGTCGTGTAATGGTAAACACTTAGATGCGAATAATAGTATCCTCCCCATCAGAGTCACTGCTATTATTTTGCAAGGCCGAAGTGAACCAACTATTAATCTTACTTGTCAAAAAGTTAGGTTGACAAGATAGTAAGATTAATGGGTAAAACCTCCTCTTACGAATGTAGAAATTCGTATACGTCCACACCATCGTGGCATGCAAATTTCTCGGTGTATAGGGGTGTTGGTTGATTTCGAAAATTTATTGTTTTGAGGAATCAATTTATTTTTGATTTCTAAAGTAGTGTATGTTGTGATTCTCAGGATTTTCAAAATGGCCTTTAACCCACTAGCTATCATACTTAAGGAGAACAAACTTACTGAACCCAACTATATTGACTGGAAAAGAAACCTAGACATTGTCCTTACAGTTGAAGAGTACAAATTTGTACTCACTGAAAACTGTCGTGATAAGCCTAGCGACAAATCTAGTGAAGAGCAGAGGGAGCTTTACAAGATATGGGTTAAGGCAGATGAGATGACGCGGTGTTACATTCTAGCATCCATGTCGAATGTATTGCAACATTAGCATCAGGCCATGCCCACTGCTTGTGGCATGATGCTGAACCTGTAGCGACCCGCCTTCTCTACCTTAGACGGACCGTTACTTGTCTACTTCTTGACTCTAATGCACGACTAAAAATGCAGAACTTTCTTTTTTTTTGTATTTAAATCTATCTAAGAATGATATTCTAACTTTAATAGTCATGCATGATACAATGACACACTTCCTTTCTCTAAAATTTGTAAAGAAAAATACTTATTGGACTTGCCCTTAACTTGCTTTATTTATTTATTTTTTCCTCCTTCCTTTTTTTTTCCAAAAAACAAAACAACTTTCATTTTAACTGCTTTGCCAGGATTTGACCCCTAGACCTCTTAGTTGTAACACTAAAGCACTAACCAGCTGCCCTACACAGCTTCTCTTTAATGGTACCAGTCGACTGCTATATATCAGTTGACTGATACCAGGCGACTGACCTTTTGGCAGTTGCCTGGTGCATCGAACAGAAGCTACTGTTCGATAGGGCAGGTGACTGGTCCTGTACCAGTCGACTGGTACGCCTGAAAACCTGCATTTCAGACCTGAAATTCATCTCCATCCATCCACGAAACACATACTTTCAAGCCATACAAAGACATGACACCATTTCTATACTCTATACTAGTTTTCTAAACATTTTAGCCAATCAAAACAACTTCATAAACTTGAAATTAGGACTTTTGCGGAAGTAAATAAGTTATGAAAATCTATATGAACTTTAGACTAGAATTTGTCCCAAATTTTGTATCTATGCAAGGTTTAAACAATTCTAACCATTTAAACTCATCACACAAGGTTCTATAACATTACTAAAGCATTATGGAATATGAATGCAACTTTTCTAAGCATATTTAAAGCAATAAAAACTTAACTCAAAAGGAGGCTAACAACATCTTGGCACATGCATCAAATAGCTCCATCAAAGTATCGATATTCAAAACTACTCACGCTCATACTCATCCAATGCAATCATAAGGATATATATACGAAATAGAATGACATGGAATCTTTACTCGTGGTTTTAAGACATGCAAAATATCTAAACGTAAATACTTGGATAAATGCTATGTGATCTAACTTAAACTAAGAATCTGAGACAAATGCACTTTAAGTCTTTTATTCATCTTATCCCAAGGACCTCTCCAAGGTCAGCCACCACACACACGTCGCTCAGCACCGCCTCGTCGCCTTCCTTCAGAATTGCTTGCCTTTACCTTTTCCTGCAGCAAGAGGAAATACAACTAATAAGCAATAAAGCTTAGCAAGTACTATCTAGCTCACAAAATCTCGAAATGTGCAAGCATGCTTTTTAAACAATGTGAAATCACATGAGATACTTTTATGCTTAGAAGAAACACTAAAACATGTATAACTCAAAACATGCATACTCAAGCATTAATAAGTCTTAACTAACTTTTTCTTGGCTTAACTTGAAACTTTAGCAATTCTTTAACTTTAAATCTTTCTTTAACTTTTAGAAAAACTTCCTTAAACTTTAGAAAACTTTGCTAAAGCATATACTTGAAAATAATAACTCACTTGGATCCACTTAAGACGTAAGTACCATCTTATGCGCGTTCCCTAAAAGGTTGGGGTAGCGAGCCACCAATCCTAATAGAGCAGACCTTGGTCTACCAGGGCCAAGACCTTGGAATTGGACACCTGGATTTCTTTAACGACGCCCTTGGATGCCGGGTACTGGCCTTAGAAAATAAAATACTTACTTTTTCTTATCTTGAATGCCTTGGCATTTTAACGAGCACCTTGTGTGCCCAAATCCCTAAGTCTTGACTTTTGGGGACTTCTTAAGGCCTTGGCCATTTCTTTTCTTATCTTTATCTTCTCTTTTCTTTTCTCATAACTTTTCTTAGACCCTAACCTCATATAGGGTCCTTAATTAAACTAATACAAGCATGGATTAAACTAGGGTTACATGCAAAATCATAAACTAAAGGAAAATTGCATTTTTAACTTTCTAACGGGAAAAACTTACCGAAAACCGCTTCTTACTACGGGTGAGCAGTACTTACATCGATATCTTGGACTTACAACCAAGAACGGCGTTGGAGGTTCAGGAGAAACTCGGAGTCTCGGAGATTTCTTCGCGCTCACGCGTTCCTCTCGTCGCGGGGATCCCGAATATCGGAAAATCTCTCGGAGGAGAGCCTTGGCCGGCCACCGGAGGAAAGCCCTAGGGCTTGGTGTGGTTTCGCCCAAGAGAGGAGAAGAGGGGCGGCGTGCGTGCGGCTTGGGCGAGGAGAGGGCTTTAGTTGAGAGAAAATAAAATTTCTCTCTTTAATTATCTATTTATACTTAGGGTATTTAAGTCCAACATATAACTTAACTTAATATCTCTCTATTTTCTTTCAGCACACCCCTGCTGGGGCTCCTGGTTAACCCGACCAACTTAAGTCGTTGGTCCCATGGGAGGTCTCGGGTTCAAAACTCGTCCAGGCAACTTTTTGCCGAAAACTCTATTTCTTTTAATAAAAATACTAAACGGACTCGAAAAATTCCATAAAAATATTCTACAAATTCCTAAAAATATCTAGAATATTTCTAAAACATTTTTAAATAGTTCTAAGGACTTTAAGAACTTCAATATGGAAATTTCGGGACGTTACAGAACCTTCAGGAGCTCTTCGGGCACCAGAGTCATGCCGCCAGGCAGCTGGTGATGAAGAATCTGATGACGACCATTATGGTCAAAGGGACACCCGTAAGGGATCATGTCCTGAAAATGATGGCCCACCTCAACGAGATTGAGGTACTTGGAGGATCAATCGACGGGGAATCTCAGGTCGATATTATACTCCATTCTTTGCCTAGGAGTTTTGAGCAGTTCCGACTCAACTATAACATGAACAAGCATGAGTATATGTTGGGGGAACTCCTGGGAGAACTCCAGGCCACGGAGGGGCTATTTCGTCAGAATTCGCAGGCCTTAATAACTCAAAGGGTTTCTACTTCTGTGCCGAAAGACAAGAAGAAGAAGAAACAAGGAGGGTTCAAGAAGGCAGCAACATCGCAGGGACCTCCGACTGGCGTGAACAAGCCGAAAGGCAAGTGTTTCACGTGTAAGCAAATTGGACACTGGAAGACAGACTGTCTCCATCATCAAAACAAAGGTATTTCCTCAGGCTTTGTCATTGAAACATATTTAGCGGTATTATCTACCAGTACCTGGTGCGTAGATATGGGAGCCACTGATCATGTATGCAATACTCTGCAGGGGTTCCAGGAAACTCAACGGCTAGCTGATGGGGAAATCGTGGTCTACATGGGCAATGCTACGGAGGTGGCAACAGTTGCAGTGGGAGATTTTTATTTGTCTTTTGAGAGGAATAATGTGTTGGTTCTGAGATATTGCTTATATGGACCCTCGTTTAGAAAGAATTTAATTTCAGTTTCTAAGTTAATAAAGGATGGATATGCTATTGCTTTTAATAATAGAGTTATTATAAAGAGAAATATAGAGATTATCTGTTCAGGTACTATGGTTGGCAATCTGTATACTCTAGAACCAAAGACCCCTACGATGCAAATAGAAGTTAATAACTCATCATCTAACCTAATTAAGAGAAAGGAGCCTTCTATGATGAATCAGACATATCTTTGGCACCTTAGGATGGGTCATATTAACCTTAGTAGGATTCAGAGGTTGATAGTTGATGGGCCCTTGGGTTCATTGGTGGTGGAAGACTTCCTGACCTGTGAGTCTTGCTTGGAAGGTAAGATGACCAAAAGGTCTTTCAAGGCTAAGGGGTATAGGACCAAAGATGTGCTAGAATTGATTCATTCTGATTTGTGTGGTCTTATGTCCATCCAGGCTAGAGGTGGCATTAAATACTTCGCCACTTTCATTGACGATTATTCAAGGTATGGATACATTTAGCTGATGCGTCGAAAGTCCGAATGCATTGATAAGTTCAAAGAGTTCAAGGCTGATGTGGAAAAACATGAAGGTAAATGTATCAAGACACTACGATCTGATCGTGGTGGTGAGTACCTCTTTGAAGAGTTTAGGACCTACCTATCAGAGGTTGGGATTCAGTCCCAGCTAACTGCACCCGGTACGCCCCAATAGAATGGGGTGGCAGAAAGAAGGAATAAGACTCTTATGGAAATGGCTAGGTCTATGATGAGCTACTCTGACTTACTTGATTCATTCTGGGAAATGCTCTGGAAACGGCAGCGTATAAATTGATCTTGGTTCCATCTAAGTCAGCCCCTTCTACTCCCACAGAACTGTGGACTGGGTGCAAGCCTAGTCTAGGACATGTTTGGATTTGGGGTAGTCCAGCACATGTGCTAAAGGGAGATATTGATAAGTTGGAATCTCGTACAGAAGTATGTCTGTTCGTAGGCTATCCTAGAGGAACAAAAGGTGGTCTGTTCTATAGTCCTAAGGATCAGAAGGTACTCATTAGCACGAATGCCAGATTCTTAGAAGAGGACTATGTAAAGAACTATAAGCCCAAGAGTAGACTAGTGCACAAAGAGTTAAGAGGGGACATTTTGACCTTAGGACCAAGTGTACAAGAGGACACACCACAAGTGACTGCACCGCGTGTCACAAAAGATACACAGGTGTGATAGATGTGTATACTGAAAGACATGCTTCTTTTATATATATGAACATCTTTATTTTTGAAAAGAGAATCACAACTACACTAGGTGCTTGTTTATATTAGTACATGCATAAAAGTTCATTACTTTTGCAATGTAGATAACATGGTATGTGGTGTCACACGGAAGATCATGTTATCAGTTCCTTGCCTAGTATAAGTAGAGACTCACAACCGAGATGGAATTGGACAAACCATCGGGATGGTTATAGTGTAATTAGGTATGGTTGGTCTTGACCATAGAATTACACTAGTGTGCTTTGAGTACATTGAGCAGGATCAAAACCAGAGGTCATCCAATTTGTATTGACTTAATAATTGGATAGAACCTCAGATTTATTATGGAGTGCGATTCCTAAATCCTGATATAATAACGGGCACATATAATTAATTATTAGTTCTTTCATTTACCAATGGGCGAGATCTATTCTGTTAGATCGATAGGCCTGGTAAGTTGGGAAATAATATTAATTATATGGTGTGTCGTTGATTATTGACGGAATCCGTGTCCTGATGAGTCGGGATGATGATGCCCCCTTGATGAGCTTGAAAGGTTCATTATGTTAAACCCTGCAGGTGGATTTAATCCAACATGATGATAAGGTTGAGTGGTACTAATCAAGGATCCATAAGTTAATTAATTTAAATTGTCAATAATTTAAATTAATTGACGGACATTCGATATCTTAAACATGGGAGATGAACGAATCATAATAGGTGGAGCTCATATATAAATATTGGGGTTGGTGAGGTAATTCAATGAGAATCCTTTAGTGGAATGGATCTTCATTAATGGATCGGGTTTGATCCATTAGCAGGCTAAAATCCAACTCCTCCTTATGGTCCCTATCGTAGCCATATATATACCCTATAGTGACATAAAACCAAATTGAATAATTGATCCAATTAAACACAAGCAGTGCCAAACAGTAACCAGATCCAACACCCCCTAAATTTCTCTATCTCCTTTACTCTCTCCGTGCGGTGCCGAACAACAAGTGTTGTTCCTTCGTCACGCAATTAAACTACTCCAAGAGTTTCAATTGCTTACGCAACAGCAATTAGAATTGCATGCAAGGATTTTAATTGCCCAATTAAAATCGCATGCAAGGGTTTTAATTGCTCAAGCAAATAAATTGCTCCAAGCGCATGCAAGGATTTTAATTGACCAATTTAAAATGCATGCGTTTCTTCTCCATGCGTTTCTTATCCAATTAATTATTAATTTCATGCGCAATTAATTTGTTTCTTCTCCAATTAATTGCTCGCGCAACTACATAAACCTGTTCAAAGTTGCCTCAAGCAAGCTCTCGAAGAAGAAGAAGAAAGAAATTGCATGTGATTAAATTTCTTTCTCCTCACGGCAATAGTTTAGGAGAGTAGAAGAGGGATTTGTGTTTGGATTATCTTCTTTCTAGGAGCGACCGGCGACATCCCTTTGGTAAGGGATTGGTTGGCGCAAGGAGAAGGTATCAACTTGGTGACCACAGTTCTTGGTAGATCGTCGTCCACACGACTGTTGGTTCTCCCTTGACGGTTTCCAAGATAACTATGTGGTCGTATCCAAGAGACCTCTCTATAACCACGGATTAAAAATTTAATCCGAATAGAGAACCATCTCTATAACGACCGATTCGTCGTCGTGTTAGTTAGTCCAAGTCACAACTTAGCCACAAAGGCTTTGTAACTTTCCGGATTAGCTAACCGCGGAAAAGATGACGATTTGGATCGCTGGTTTTTGTGTTTATCTTCGGGGTCCAGATAATTATTATTATCTAAGATTTCAAGTCTAAATAATAATTAAACACACATGAAATGACAAGGCAAAGCATGATAGCACAATAGAACATAACATAATGAAAACTGAGCCCGGGAGAATTATACCTCGTCGTTTACCTCGCAGTCTTCTATCCTATGTCCCAGCCCACTTGGACGTCGTGTGGGCGACGATCTCCCAAGTTGTGAAGTCACCAAGGCATGCAAACCAATCCTTCTTCTTCTCCTTCCCTTGCGCCAAGAGACAAAACCCTAGGGCTAGGGTTTTGCTTCTCCACCCGGCGACCCTTCAAGGAGAAGATCAAGGTGAAGTCGAGAGGATGGGTTCCTCTCCTTCACCACCACCACGCCAACCTCTTTCTCTTCTTCCTATCTTGTGGCAGCAACACCACAACGAAGAAAACCTCTCGGCACCTCCCTTTTCCTGTGACAAACACCAAAAGAGAGGAACCTCCCTCGCCGGCGCACCTCGCTTTTCTTCCTTTGCTTCCGCACGCCACAGCTGAAGAAGAGGTCTCCTCTTCGCCTTGTGCACATCCTCAATCGAGGCCAGGAAAGAGGGAAGTGAAAAGAAGGAGGAAAGGATTTCCTTACTCCTTCAATGTCGGCGCCGACTCTTACCCTTTGTCGCACGCCAAACTTCTCCTCCCTCCCTTCTTGTCGCACGCCACCAAGGTATGGACAAGCTCCTCCCTTTCTTGGTGATCCGCAGCGACCTCAAAGGAGCGAAGAAGAAGGCACAAGGAAGAAGGGCCGAGCCCTTCTCTTCCTATGGTTGCCGGCGCCCAAGGGTGTAGAGGAGAGGAGGATTAGAGATTAGAGAGAGGGAGAGAGAGAGGTGAGGTTTATATAGGGGTTTGGTTAGTTTAATTGGGAAAAATTTCCAATTAAACTTGGATTGGTTCCTATAAAATTTATATAGAATAATTCCAAAATTAATCTCATGATTAATTCCTTTATTCTATCCAAAATTTTACATATGGAATAATTCCATAATTAATTTCGAGATTTATTAATCCCAAATTAATTCTTTTATTAATCTTTGATTAATTATTCAATTAATTTCGAAATTAATAATTAATTCCTTAATTAATCCGGTCTTTTATCATGACTCTAATGGGGCTTTATTGGGCTTGGATATGGACTATGAGGAGGAGTTGGTTCTTGGCCCTATAATGGATCCAAACCTGATCCATTAAATGGAGATCCATTCCACTAAAGGATTCCATTATACTTCCTCACCAATGCCCATATTTACATATGGGCTCCACCTATTACAAGCCGTCCATCTCCCCGTGTTTAAGATATTGCATGGCTGATAATTAATTCAATTTACTGATAATCAAATTAATTATCTTCTTGATCCTTGGTTAGTACCACTCAACCTTTTCAGCCTGCCGGACCATAGTCCACTTGCAAGATTTGGCATGGCGAACCTCTTGAGCACACCAAGGGGGCATCATCACCCTGACTCACCAGGACACAGATTTCGTCAATAATTCAACGGCACATCATATTATTAATATTATTTCCCAACTTACCGGGTCTATTGATCTAGCAGAATAGATCTCGCCCATTGGTAAATCAAAAAAACAATTATTAATAATATATGCCCACCATTATTTCGGGATTCAGAGACCGTACTCCATAATAGCATCCGAGGTCTAATCCAATTTACTATGTCAGTACAAAAATTGGATGACCTCTCTTTCGGTCCTACTCAATGTACACAAAGTACACTAGTGTAATCCCATGGTTAAGATAAACCACACTCAATTATACTACAACCATTTCGATTGGTTTGTCCAACACCATCTCGGTTGTGAGTCTCTTTCTTATGCTTCGGAAAGGTACCTGATAGCATGATCTTCTGTGCGACACCACGCACCATGTTATCTTCAATGCCATGCATTAGACGTTTAGTGCACATACCAATATAAACATAAGCCTGAACATGCACTGTGTGATTTCTGTTTCTCTTTAAAATGTAGATGTATCCATAACCAAAAGACAAAGCTTTTAGTATACATCCTAACAACGACATCCAAGAGGGGAGGGTCATACGGTAGAAGATCGTAAGGTAACGGAAAGTATATTCTTCCTTGGCTCCTTTCATTCTTATTTGTGTCTTATTCAATAGCATCGTCATTTCATGTTTGTTATTTAATTATTTTGATTGCGAATCATAGTCAATAATTATTTAACTGGACCCCGACCATAAACACAAATGTTGGCGATCTACTCGTCGCCTTTTCCGCGGTCGAACGGTCAAGTAAATTACAAGGCCGATTTTTGTAATAGGCCGAGTTGTGATTTGGATCGTTCGATATGGCACGAGACGGTTGATGGGAGATGGGACTCCATTCGGATTAAATTTTTAATCCGTAGGCATGGAAAGGTTTCTCTGGTCGACCGAGTATTCGCTTAGGAAACCCGCCAAGCCATACCCAATAAGGTGGTACCTCGTCGCAGTGGGAGGGTTGTTAGACAGCCTAAGAGGTTCATGTTTTTGGGAGAGTCATCGGACTTGGTCCCAAGTAAACATGAACCAGATCCCTGGACCTACGATGAGGCCCTCCAAGATAAGGATGCAAATTCTTGGCAAAGGACAACGAACTCTGAAATAGAATCTATGGATTCTAATCATGTCCGGAAGCTAGTAGAACCACCCGATGGTGTAAAATCCATCGGATACAAGTGGATCTATAAGAGAAAGAGAGGATTAGACGGGAAAGTTGAGACCTTCAAAGCTAGACTTGTTGTGAAAGGGTACACTCAGAAAGAGGGTAACGATTATGAGAAAACATTTTCACCGGTAGCCATGCTTACATCTATCCGGGTTCTCTTATCTATTGCAGCTCATAAGGACTATGAGGTATGGAAGATGGACATCAAGACATCTAGTATGCAAACTTAATCGATCCATTTATGGATTGAAGCAAGTTGCACGATCTTCGAACATCCGCTTTGATGAGGTAATCCAGTCGTACGGATTTATTCAAAGCCCGGATGAATCATGTGTATATAAGAGGTGTGACGGAAACGTAGTGGTGTTTCTTTTAATTTACGTAGATGTCATTTTGTTAATTGACAATAATGTCAAAGTGATATCAGACATAAGGGTTTGGTTGTCAAAACAGTTTGATATAAAGGATTTGGGAGAAGCGGGGCACATCCTTGGGATGAAGGTCATTAGGGATGAAAAAAAAATGTTGTGCTTATCCCAAGCTTCATATATTGACACTATCCTGGCTCATTTCAGCATGGAAAACTCCAAGAAGGATTTTCTACCCTTCAGGCATGGAGTTCCTCTATCTAAGGAGATGTGCACGAAAACATCAAAGGAGATAGCGGAAATGAAGGCGGTTCCTTATGCATCAACAGTAGGAAGCCTCATGTATGCTATGTTGTGCACGAGACCAAATATCTGTTTTACCATGGGCATGGTCAATAGATATCAGAGTAACCCTGGACAGGGGTATTGGACAGCAATAAAGCATATATTGAAATACCTGAGACGGACTAGGGATTATATGCTAGTTTACCGGGCACGCCAATTAGTCCCTGTGGGTTATATGGATTCAGATTTCAGTCAGACAGGGACAAGAGTAAGTCTACCTCGGGGTTTGTATTTACTTTAGGATGTGGAGCCATAGTTTGGAGGAGTGTCAAGCAGAAATGTGCGGCAGACTCCACCATGGAAGCTGAGTATGTAGCAGCCTCAGAGGCAGCTAAGGAAGCTGTATGGCTCAGGAACTTCATCATGAACTTGGATGTGATTCCTAGTTTGCTCATATCTATCACAATCTTTTGTGATAACAGTGGTGCAGTTACAAACTCGAAGGAACCACGAGCCCATAAAGCGAGTAAACACATAGAGCACAAGTACCACCTGATATAAGAAATCGTAAAGCGAGGAGAAGTGGCTGTCGCCAAGATTACATCGGAGGACAACCTAGCAGATCCTTTCACTAAAGCACATCCAGCTAGAGCTTTTGATTGGCATGTGGAGGATATGGGAGTCAGATGTATGGAAGTGAGAGAACAACAGAGTTTTTGAGTATAAGTGAGAGATTGTTAGATGTGTATAATAAAAGACTTGCTTCTTTTATATATATAAGATCATCTATATATTTTAAAAAGAGAATCACAACGACACTAGATGCTTGTTTATATTAGTACATGCATTAAAGTCCTTTACTTTGCATTGTAGATAACATGGTGTGTGGTGACACACGAAAAATCATGCTATCAGTTCCTTGCCTAGTATAAGCAGAGGCTCACAGCCAAGATGAAAATGGACAAACCATCAGGATGGTTGTAGTGTAATTAGGTGTGGTTGGTCTTGACCATAGAATTACACTAGTGTACTTTGGGTACATTGAGCAGAACCAAAACCAGAGGTCTTCCAATTTGTACTGGCTTGATAATTGGATAGGACCTCAGATTTTATTATGGAGTATGATCCCTAAATCCTGATATAATAACGGGCACATATGATTAATTATTATTTCTTTGATTTAACAATAGGCGAGATTTATTCTGCTAGATCGATAGGTCCGGTAAGTTGGGAAATATTATTAATTATATGGTGTGTCATCGATTATTGATGGAATTCGTATCCTGGTGAGTCAGGATGATGATGCCCCCTTGATTAGCTCAAAAGGTTCATCATGTTAAACCCTGCAGGTGGATTTGATCCAACATGATGATAAGGTTGAGTGGTATTAATCAAGGATCCAGAAGATAATTAATTTAAATTGTCAATAATTTAAATTAATTGATGGGCATTCGATATCTTAAATATGGGGGGATGGACGACTCATAATAAGTGGAGCCCATATGAAAATATGGGGGTTGGTGAGGAACTTCAATTAAGATCCTTTAGTGGAATGGATCTTAATTAATGGATTGGTTTTAGATCCATTAGCGGGCCAAGATCCAACTCCTCCTCATGGTCCCTACCTTAGCCCTATATAAACCCCATGGGATTATGAAACCAAGTAGAATTAATCCAATACACAAGACCCTTGGCCTCTCTCTATTTTCCTCTCCCTCTCTTCTCTCTCCTAGGGCGCCGATGGCAACTCAAGCGGAGAGAGTTCTCTCCTCTTGTTCTCCACCTCTTCTCTCTCGGTGAGGGTCACAAGGCAAGGGAGGATCTTCCTCTACTCCAGATTGTGGCCGGAGCCACCTAGAGAAGGCTGAGGCGTGGTCGGTGGCGGAGAGAGGGCGCAAGGTGCGCCGTTGGCAATAGGAAAAGGAAGGGAGTTGGCGGCAGGTTTAGGGCTTCTTCATCCTTCTTCTTACTCTTCTTCACCTTCCTCAACCTTTGTTGAATAGAGGACTGGTGGCCGGTGACCTCGGGAGCTCTTGGAGGGCCGAAGGCGCACGGGTGGAAGGAGAAGAAGCCGGCGGTGAAACCCTAGATTAGGGTTTCGGCTAGGACAAGAGGAAGAAGGTGTTTGGAGGCTTTGGTGATCTCGGTTCCCGGTAGCACGTCGCCCACATGACGTCCAGGAGGAGAGGGACATAAGGTAGAAGGCTACGAGGTAATAGGAAGGTATAATTCACTTCCTAAGCTCCTATTTTTCCTTTGCTGCCTTATTGCTTTGCTTCGTCATTTCATGTGTATTAGTTAATTGTTTTGATTTTGTATCATGGTTAATAATTAACTAATTGGACCCCGACCATAAACACAAGAACCGACGATCCACTCGTCGTCTCTTTCGCGGTCGTTCGATTAGGAGAATTACAAGGCACGATCTTTGTGATTGGCCAAGTTGTAATGCGTACCGAACGATATGATGACAAGATGGTCGTCGGGAGATGGGTCTCCATTCGGATTAATTTTTAATCCGTGGACATGGAGAGGTCTCTCAAGGATGACCATGTCTTCGCTAGGGAAACCCGCCAAGCCATACCCAACAAAGGGTTCATAAGTTAAGGTTATATTCTGATATAGTGAACTTGTTTGAGTGCGCAGGAAAAGTTCTAGGTAAGCTAGGCACGAAGTCATGGTTCGAAGAAATGGGCAATAAGTCCTGGCCGAGGGCCAGGCGCCTAAGACCTGACCAAGGGTTGTGCAATAAGTCTTGGTCATGGACTGGGCACGAAGACCTGGTCCGTGAAATTGGGCAATATGCCCTGGCCGAGGGCTGGGCACCGAAGACCTGACCAAGGGTTGGGCAATAAGTCCTGATCGTGGACTGGACACTAAGTTCTAATCCGGAAGATCGGGCAAAAGTCCAACCAGAGGAGTCGGTTGGAAAAATGGTAAATTCTCCTTTGATGAGTAGGCGAGGACGCGTTCCCCGTAGGAGGGAACACTAGGCGTCGGTTTGACCTAGGGTTCCATTTGGGAAGCCCTAAGTCAGAACCAAGACAGCATAGGCTATTAATTGAACCTAATTTATCTATTACTTGTGCTTTGGAACTAACCCTAGTTGCAGGAATGAAGGCTGAAGTTATCTACATCCCAAGAGCTTGAATGGAGTCAGGTGCCCGAGAATACAGAGACTTGTATGGATTCAGGCGACCCAGAAGGTTGTGTTCCAGCAGTCTGTGAAGCTAGCTTCCACGTCAGCAAAGGAGGCACCCGTGATCATACAAGCGCCCCAGTCATCCTAGGCACCCTAGTTGAAGGGATAAGCGCTGGCCAAGTCTGCGGATAAGGATTCGCGCAGAATGGCACACATGTCAGGCGCCCCATTCAACATAGGCGCCCCAGACTGTTAGTAGGAGCCCTAGAGCCAATCATATGATGATTGACTAGGAACTTTTTGTATCATATTCTATCATTAATAAAAGGCATGTTTGGTTATTATACTTACTATGTATTTGTGCCAAATAACTAAGTATAATAATGTCCTTGGGTAGTAGGCTCTTATCTACATTATATCGATTGGTTGAATCAATGGTGAGATAATGTAGAGAACACTACTCTAAACCATTCCTAGTCAAGTATTAATAATATTAAAGGACAATATTAATGCATGGAGACTAGCATGTAGGTCAACTGATGACTTGAGCTCACAAGTCATGGATATGTGTTATCAAGTTGACACATGGGTATACATGGGAGAATGTGTACTGAATTGACCCGCCATGAGAAAGTTTCATAGATTGTCATATGAGTGTCATAAACTTTCTCATGTAACTATTAGTATGAATAGTTCTTAGACCTGAAGTCATTACGGTTCCCTACATAAGAAGTTATGTACTTTGGTATCGTCAAACGTCACCCGTAACAGGGTGGACTATAAAG
The DNA here is from genome assembly GCA_024364735.1 of Boesenbergia rotunda. NCBI lineage: Eukaryota > Viridiplantae > Streptophyta > Magnoliopsida > Zingiberales > Zingiberaceae > Boesenbergia > Boesenbergia rotunda. Next base: position 16,794 of record JAGFNQ010002112.1, on the reverse strand, counting down.
GCGATCACTGGGTATGCAATGAATTATGTAGAGGGATGTGAGTGATGTAGATGGGATCTATCCCTCCCATATGACGGGAGTGATATCTGTGGGCCCCTTGATCGAGTAGGACTGCTAAAACTCATGGTCATGCTCAAATGAGTCAATATGAGATATTGAGCTCATTTGTTTGAGTGAGTCTACTCGGGGATCAAGAAACATAAAGATTGATTGAGGATAACACAGTCTATGCCTCATTGGTCAATCTAGATATCAAGGATAGAAGGACAAAGTCATATATTATCATAGTCACGGAGGTTAAGTCAGATTTAGACTTTTCTTGTTACTTGGGTAGCAATGATGCATTGCTTGATGCCGCTCATTGCTTATATGTCTAAAACGGTTTAGACACATTGCCAACGTTACGAGAACCTATTGGGTCACACACTAAGGACACGATGCTTCGGAGATTAATTGATCTTGGTTTGACTAAGATTTGATTCGAATTGGATTAATTGAGTTAGACTCTAGTAAATCCAATTAGATTATGGGATTTAGTCTAATTTGAGTTAGACTCATCTAGATTAGACTCAACCACTTAATTATGGATAATATTCATTAAAGGGTTTAATAAAATAGTATTTAAGAGGAAGGCTAAGAGATATTATATTCATTAGATGAATAGAATATTAAGAGTCTCAATGGATACCAAGAGGCTTGTTATTCATTGGGTTTTATTAGCATTTAGATGAGAGGAGCTCAAGGGGAATAGACCCTTGGTATTCATTAGATTAGTATAAATACCCCCCCCCCTTGTCAAAGGCTAGGGAGTGCATCTCTCTTTCTCTTCTTTCTTCCTCCTTGTCCATAACTCCCTAGTGGAGGTTCTTGTGCTTTGTGAACCATCCCAAGTAGCTAGCACAACTAAGGTGGTTCCTCCCCGAGGTGTAGATCATGTTCGTGTGGATACGCATAGAGGCATGGACACTTAAACGTGTAAGAGATCCGGCGAACCAAAGGACTAACGGGATAAGCGAAGGGCACGCGACAAAGGTATTCCTATAAGATAGGAATTGTAGATCACTTTGTATGTGTTTTTCTTTCGCATGGATTGCTCAAGGGAACTTATTTCCGTTGTGTTTTGTGTTTTTGGTGCCAGAAGATCCCAACAGTGGTATCAGAGCCACTTGTGAAAGATCGTACAAAGTTTTTGTACTTTTATATTTGATATCGAAGTAGGACAAGATTTATTATGAGTTGCATATGACCGTGTAATATAGAAGTCGGGATCCCGACCTCCCACTCGGGAAGACACGCCTCTAAGGTATACCGAGCCGAAGGCTCCTGAGGTCACCTCGGGAGGATTGACGCTCGGGTCATCCCGAAAGAGGAAACCCTGAGAGCGTCTCGGGAAAGGGGAGTCCGAAGTTCATAATGGAACTATATGGGTCTCAGATTCATGTTGATGAATCTAGGGCAGCGACTCACTCGGGGAACCAACAAAATAAATTTTGTTTCGGGGGTGCTGCCCCCGAGCCCCACAAGGGTGCTGCCCCTTGACCCCGCCCGCTAATCGACTAGCGGGATCACCGTGAGTTTCTACTCAAGGGGCAAAAATTTTGTTTTTGCACTCATAATAAAATCAATGTCCTAAATCTATTGTATATGATTGATGACGCGGTGCATGGTTATGACCTTAACCCCAATGTGATTGGATGTATATATGTGTGTGTGCATGTTGTAATTCATAATACGGCCTGCGTACCATGCCTTGTCTCTATTTTTCCTAGTTGTAAAAATATATTTTAGACTCGAATGTAACTCGAGTTTTCCTACATTGTAATGTACAAAAGGAATAATGGAGTGTCCATTGAAGAATGAAGTTACAAGTTGGATGCCAACCACATATGATGACCGAAGGATGCACTTGGAGAAGATGTTATCCCTAGGTTGACCATCGATCTTCTCATTGGCTTGAGAAGATCGTAGTATACGGGTCATAACTATGTCATTCTTTACTGCTTATATATTGATATATGCTATGTGTGTGTATGTGATGCATGCTTGGATGTTTATCTTAATTAAGTCAACTCAATATGCCTACCAAAGTTTGGTACTCATAAACTACCTCGATCATTTGTTGTTGGGTTTGCCAAAGCAAAGCAACACATTTTATCTTGGTAGAGTGCGAGAGGACAATTGTGATGTCCCGCTATCGAACTTTGGGTGAGACTTAACTAAGTCACCTCAATTGGATTGAGAAAAACTTAGAGGCATATCCCAAAAGTTGGAAAAATTGGGTAAGAGGAAAATTATACTAAGTCTTGGGCGATTAGCCAAAGCTAACTCAAGATGATGTGTAATGTGAATCTTGACCCTTTGATTCAAGAGTTGCATAAGATGTAATTGGTAAAATGTTGCCAACCTAGTTATACCAAGTCTTGGGTGATTAGCCAAAGCTAATTCAAGATGAAGTATAATATGGATCTTGTCCCACAAAAATGTAGTCGCTATTTGGTTTGAAGCTAGTAGTGTGGGCAAATTGAGTTTGCCTACATCCATGACTAGCCCCTACAAAAGCTCTACGATATAGTGGGAGTATCCTTTAATTAAAGGCCTAATTAAATGATTTAGATATGATACTTATTTCTGCATGTTATATTGTTGTAGATTACTATGTCGTCTAATACTTCAAATACTCTCTCTCTACGATCTATCCTTGAGAAGGATAGGCTCATCGGAGCTAATTTCCTGGGCTAGTACAGAAACTTGAGGATAGTCCTCAAATAAGAACGAAAAATGTACGTCTTAGAGCAATCTCTTCCTGAAGCACCCGTCGCTACCGCCACCCGTGCTGAAAAGGATGCTTACAAGAAGCATCAGGATGATGTGTAACGCCCGCTTTTTTTTTCCTAAGCGGCATTACGTTAACATGCTTAGGGCATGTAGACATCATAAGGCAGCGGAATAACTTAACTTATACATGCCCTCTTACCATTCTTAACTTATTGACATGGGAACCTTAGCATATTAACTTGGAACTTAAGCATCATATCATGTCTCACATAACATCATATCATAAGGTTCCATAAGTCATTATTCAAACACATAAGTAAACATATAGTTTCCTGGGCCAAGTCACTACGACACACATGCGTTCTTGCCCTCCTGCTGCTTCCTTCATTGTCCCCTTGAATGATCTGCGGTATAAGGAAATAAGACTATAAGCACACAGGCTTAGTAAGACTCTTTCCTACTCACAAAACCATTCGTCATTCATCATCTCATAATGAGCACATAAAACATTAACATACTTGGTGCTCTACTTAGAACATAACATCTTACGTCACTTGTCGTATACATAGCATAGCATGAACATAAACATAATAACATTCTAATCATGGCATGATACATGGCATAAACATAAACATCATAGACATTCTAAGCATGGCATAATTCATAAACATAGTGAACATACTTCATGGCATAAATCATAAACATAGTAAACATTCTAAGCATGACATAATTCATGGCATAAACATAAACATCATAGACATTCTAAGCATGACATAATTCATAAACATAGTGAACATACTAAGCATGGCATAATTCATAAACATAGTGAACATACTTCCTATCATAACATATGGACATCTTCTTAACATTACCATGGCATAGATCATTTATTCTCATGCATGTTTTTTAACATGAAGCGTAAGCATAAAATCTTATCATCAAAGCATAATGCATAACATGAATGGATGCATGAGTGGAATGCATATACATAAGGGATGCTTAACTTTTAAAACATACTTTTAATTTACTTAAACATAATCATCATAACATCATTTGGGGTCCCCGGCTTGTACCACATACATACATCATAGCGCGCATCCCTAGCAAGTCCGAGGTCGCGAGCCCCAACCTACTAGGGTAAGGACAGCATAGTCGGTAGTCCCCAAACCGAGGCGTTCTTAAGGTGCCCATCACTGTTACCCAGCTCCAGTAGGGCCAGAACTGTGGACAGCTTCGGTAGTCCAAAATCGGGGCGTTCTTAAGGTGCCCATCCCTTGGACCCATACTTCAGTCCGGTACAAGCCAATACATAAAGTAAAATACTTTTCATGTGTCATCATTCATCATTCATTCATAGCATACTTAACATAGCATAACTTGTTACGGCTCGGCCCGTCTACCGGCCCATTTACCGGTCCTCTCGACCGTCGTACCGTCAACCATCGACCGTGCCGTTTAGCATATTTATGCCTTAAAGACATAAGCATCATCTTTCATTCATCATACTTGTCGTTCATCATCATTCATTCATCATACTTGTCATTCATCATACTTAACATCATAGCTGTGCCTTAAAGGCATGTACTTTAACTTCATTCATAAGACATGTCATACATACATCTTATTCATAAATCATGGCATACATATGCATCATTCATAAGACATGGCATGTATCATTCTTATCATGAACATAAACATAACATACTTAACATGGCATCATTTTCATTCTTAAACATGGTATCATTTTCATTCTTAAACATGGCATCATCCTCATTTTTAAACATAAACATAACATACTTAACATGACATCATTCATATCATGAACCTAACATATCATAGCATCATTTTTATCGTGATCATAACCCTATCATTCTTATCATGGCATCATTCATATCCTGAACATAAACTTATCATACTTATCATGGCAACACATAAACATATACTTGAAGTTAAAGGCTCAATCCTAACCCTTGGGTCCTTGAGGTTGGCCGAAATATATGGGGTCTCTAGGGTACTCCAAAAATTCCCAAAAATTGTATTAAACCTCTAGACATCATGAGAGTACATTAAACATCATGATTGGGATTTTTATCATCATTTTAGACCCTTAAACATGGAGGCCGAAACCCTAGGGTGTCCTAGGGTGCTTGCTTAGGTTCCTTCATGTTGGCCGAAACCCTAGGGTATCCTAGGATAGTCCAAAAATTCCCAAAAATTATACTTAACCTCTACACGTCATAAGGGAACATTAAATAACATTATCAAGATTTTTGGCATAATTATAGACCTGTAAATCATGGTGGCCGAAACCCTTAAACTTAGGGTTCCTAGTTTTGTTTCTTTCATGTTGGCCGAAACCCTAGGGTGTCCTAGGTACTCCAAAAATCCCCAAAAATTATACTTAACCTCTACACATCAAAAGGGAACATTAAATAATATTATCATGATTTTTGGCATAATTATAGACCTGTAAATCATGGTGGCCAAAACCCTTAAACTTAAGGTTCTTAGTTTTGTTTCTTTCATGTTGGCCGAAACCCTAGGGTGTCCTAGGGTACTCCAAAAATTCGCAAAAATTATACTTAACCTCTACACATCATAAGGGAACATTAAATAGCATTATAAAGATTTTTAGGATATTTATAGACCTAGAAATCATGGTGGCCGAAACCCTTAAGCATGAGGGTCTTGGTTTTCTTTCCTTTCAACATCAAATTCGAAAACTAACCAATATATCATGCTAAAAATCATGGAAATCATAGGGAACTATTATACCACAGGTGAGGGAGTCTTACCTTGGGTTTCTTGATTTTCCGAACCTTGGAAGAGAAGAAAATGGTAAGATCTTTGGACCCTTGCCTCCTTGTCCTTGTATCCTTGGAAAAACCCTTAGATCTTGGGGATAAAACCTCTTGTGGAGTTTTTCCAAGGGGAAATCCTTCCTTGGGTGTTCGGCTAGGATGAGGGGAGGAGGAGTTTCGAAAATGCAAGAAATGGGAAGAAGAGGTAACTCCCAAAACCCCCCTAATAGCCCATTAAGGAGGCAAATGAAGAGTCTCTCCATGACTCTTCATCTTCTTCTTAATCTTAACTTATATCCACTTCATTTTCTCATAGAAATCCCTTGCTAGGTGAGTTGGTTAAGGCTTACATGGTTGCACAAGAGGTCCAAGGTTCAATCCTTGGCTCATGCACCTTTATTTTTATTTTATTTTTATTTCATTTATTTTATTATTTCTATTTCCTAAATTCCGAAAATCCCCCTAAAATCACCCATAATTATGCCAATATTCCTAAATAAAATTCTTTAATATTTATATTAATTTTACCTAATTTATATTAATTTTACCTAATTAATACCCATTTTTGGAGCCCATTTAAAGCTAATTGGTACTTAGTTTTCTCAATTTAAATGAGAAAACATGGATTTTCTAGGCCAAAGTTCTCCTTAATATTTCTAGGTCCCTTGGAAAATTATTTAAACATGCTTAATATTTTAAGAAAATATTAAGAGAATTTTTCGGGTCGTTACAATCCCCCATACCTCGTGAAAGTTCATCCTCGAACTTAGAATAACTCCGGGTACTTGCGCCTCATCTCGTCCTCGCGCTCTCAGGTAGCTTCTTCGAACCGTTGACTTTGCCATAGGACCTTGACTAAGGGCACTTCCTTACTCCTCAGCTTCTTGATTTCCCTGTCCAAAATCTGGATGGGTCTGCTCTCATAGCTTAGGTCCTCTTGCACTTGCACCGTCTGTGGCTCGATCACTTGGTCCATATTTGGGGTACACTTTTTCAGCAGGGACACATGGAATACGTTATGGATAGCTGACATCTCTGGAGGCAGCTCCAGCTCATATGCCACCTTACCGACTCTTTTCAGAATCAGGTACGGCCCCACATAGCGCGGACTTAATTTTCCTTTCTTCCCAAATCTGGTCACTCCCTTCATAGGAGCCATTTTGAGAAATACCCAATCTCCAGCATTAAATTCCAGTGGTCTACGCCGGACATCGACATAACTCTTCCGGGTCGCTGATGTTCTGCCTTTACTTGCTGGCAGGTTAGGCATGTACCAACACGCTGCGCCACATCTCTCTTCATGTCGGACAACCAGAATTTCTCCTTCAGGTCTTGATACATTTTGGTGGATCCCGGGAGCATCGAATAAGGAAAAATTCTTCCACTCAAGGAACCGATAATATTACTAACATGATTATGTGTACTTTATTCACGACTTCTTAATTGCTTATATCCTTGATGATATAAGTGACATACATGATTGTCATAATTGAGCTAGTGTCATTAATAGCCCTATGATGTAATTATATGCATATATCATAATCATATACTTATTATAATTATGGGTAAACGTAATAATAGTATGGTTCCGAAATATTAGTTCACAACATGAGCTATATGATAAGTGGGATCATATTTATTATATTACCATAAAATAACTTAAGGTAATCTTATATATTATATATAAGATAATAGTGAAACATAGTTGATAATACTAATATTTATTTATTATATTACCATAAAATAACTTAAGGTAATCTTATATATTATATATAAGATAATAGTGAAACATAGTTGATAATACTAATATTTATAATTAGTATGAAAATATAGTGGACACATAATCTATAATAGGTGTTAATATAATTAGGACACTACCCTATGCGTATCATTTTAGGTTATACCGTATGACTTATATCATTAACTATATTAGTATTAGTATAATGGAACTAATACTATACGCTAACATAGGTGAGAGTGTTATAATCTTATGTATGTAGGCTATCATATAATTCCCTACCTGGGACTATATTATAGGTTATACATAATATCATAAATCATAATTACTTATCATATAAATTATAGGTATAATACTTATAATTGCTTATGGAATAATATGTATAGGTAATAACTTATAGGTTGAGATGATACATGTCAACCTGTATGTAGGCTCATATTAAGAACTTATATGATAGGTGAATTATGACAATACTTATATGATAAGGAATTAGTATTATAATTATATTTATAATAATCTGATATTAGCACACCCTCTCATATTATTACCATTTGCCTTATATGATATAATATAATTATGTTATATGATGGATAACTAATATACTGTACAGGTTATATAACATTATGTTAATACTAGGTTCACCTTAATTAGTAATATTACGATGGCGCTCAATTAATACCATGTTTATGAACATAAGGTTGAGTCACACTTATGACTAATTGTATTATGACTAACTTAGACCCAATGTATAAGGTAGGATACTTATACATGATTGTCTTATGATGTATAAGGTAGGATACTTATACATATCGTAACGTACATTTCATCATAAATATCATTCATACTGGCATACCTTAAAATCATAAACATCTTCAAAGAGGTACTTACTTGGAAGCGGCAGGAAGAGGGCTTGATGTGTGTGTAGTGAGATGGTTACTGCTCTGATACCAACCTGTAACGCCCGCTTTTTTTTTTCCTAAGCGGCGTTACGTTAACATGCTTAGGGCATGTAGACATCATAAGGCAGCGGAATAACTTAACTTATACATGCCCTGTTACCATTCTTAACTTATTGACATGGGAACCTTAGCATATTAACTTAGAACTTAAGCATCATATAATGTCTCACATAACATCATATCATAAGGTTCCATAAGTCATTATTCAAACACATAAGTAAACATATAGTTTCCTGGGCCAAGTCACTACGACACACATGCGTTCTTGCCCTCCTGCTACTTCCTTCATTGTCCCCTTGAATGATCTGCGGTATAAGGAAATAAGACTATAAGCACACAGGCTTAGTAAGACTCTTTCCTACTCACAAAACCATTCGTCATTCATCATCTCATAATGAGCACATAAAACATTAACATACTTGGTGCTCTACTTAGAACATAACATCTTACGTCACTTGTCGTATACATAGCATAGCATGAACATAAACATAATAACATTCTAATCATGGCATGATACATGGCATAAACATAAACATCATAGACATTCTAAGCATGGCGTAATTCATGCCATAATTCATAAATATAGTGAACATACTTCATGGCATAAATCATAAACATAGTGAACATTCTAAGCATGGCATAATTCATGGCATAAATATAAACATCATAGACATTCTAAGTGTTAGTGAGAGCCCTAGAGCCAATCATGTGATGGTTGTTGTATGAACTCATTGTATCATATTTCATATATATATATAAAGGCATTTGATTATGGTTATTATACTTACTTGTATTGGTGCCAAATAACTAAGTGTAATAACGTCCTTGGTAGTAGGTTCATATCTATATCAATCGATTGGATGAATCGATAGTGAGATGATATAGAGAACACTACTCTTAATTATTCCTAGTCAAGTATTAACATTCAGGGACAATGTTAATGCATAGAGACTAGCATGTAGGTCAACACGATGACTTGATCTCACAAGTCATGGATATGAGATATCAAGTTGACACATGAGTATGCATTGGAGAATGTATACTGAATGACCCACCATGAGAAAGTATCATGGATCGTTATATGAGTGTCATATACTTTCTCATGTGACTATTAGTATGACTATTAGTCCTTAGACTTGAAGTCACCATAGTTCCCTATATAAGGAGTTATGTACTTTAGTTTCGTCAAACGTCACCCGTAACTGGGTGGACTATAAAGGCGATTACTGGGTATGTAACAAATTATGCGGAGGGATGTGAGTGATGTAGATGGGATCTATCCCTCCTATATGACGGGAGAGATATCATAGTCTTGATAGAGTGAGATCACTAAGTGCATGGCCATGCCCAAATAAGGCAATATGAGATATTGAGCTTATTTGATTATAGTGAGTCTACTTGGAGTTCAAGACACATAGATTGATTGGAGGATGACACGGTCTATGCTTCATAGAAGATCAATCTAGATATCGACGATAGAAGGACATTGTCACATATTATGAAAGTCATAATTAGTAGTCACATTGGTGATGTTGGATCTCAACATTCTTGTAACTTGGGTAGCAATGATGTGTTGCTAGATACCGCTCATTGCTTATATTTCTAAGAGGTTAGAAGCACTGCCAACCTTACAAGAACCTATAGGGTCACACACAAAGAACAAATAGATGGAGAAAAAATGATGTCAAGTTTGACTTGGCTAAATATGGAAAGTCCATAAAAGACAAGTTTGACTTGACCCAAATCCAAATCAAGTTTGACTTGACTTGGTTCCACTTCAAGTTAGACTTGACATGGGAGAAGAAATGGAGTCAAGTTTGACTTGACTAAATATGGAAAGTCTATAAAAGGCATGTTTGACTTGACCCAAATCCACCTCAAGTTAGACTTGACTTAATGCCACATCATGGTGATGAATTGGCATGGAGCCAACCATTGATGATGCTCCACATCATCAAGAGCATTAAGTGTGGATGCCACCTCATCAAGGAAGATTAATGGTCAAGTTTGACTTGACCAAAAGGCCACCTCACCTTGACTTGACCAAGTGATGACTTGGCTTGGTATTTGACCAATGATGATGCTCCACATCATCTCCAAAGGTTGTAACCCCCCATTTGAATTTGAATTCAAATTAAAAAAGGGGTTATGGCTGGCCACTTAATGGCCATTAATGGCCATTATGTGGCCGGCCACAATGAGAGAACAAAACCAAGTTTTGGTTCCATTTTTCTAGTTGTGTGTCTTCTCTTCTTCCTCCTCCAAGTGTTGGCGCTCTTCTTCTTCTTCTCCTCTTGGCCGAACCCTTGAAAGGTGCTAGCACACCTAAAGGGTTTCCTCCATCCACTTTGTTCGCGTGGATACTTCTAGAGGGACGGCACTTGACGTCCTAGAGATCCGACATCCAAAAGGAGCGAGCGGGATTAAGCGGGGCACGCACCAAAGGTAAAATAGTTTATCCCTCTTTAGATCTAGGAGTAGAAGTTTTGAGCATGAAATGAATATGTGATTTTTGTTTCGGAATTTTTCTTCGCACGAGATCCATGGCTTTGGGTTCTCGGGGTTTCCGCGACACGAAAAGGCGGTTTTCACGGCCCGAAAAACACAACAGTGGTATCAGAGCCACGTGCGAAGCACGTATTTATTTTTTTTTGTATGTGATACAAAATTTAGAGTAGTTTATGATTCTATAATTTTTCTAATTTTTAGGATTTTATGAGTATTTTTCTCGTAGAGGCGAAGCAACGAGTACGAAGCACTTGTACACTTCGACCACCGAGAAAAACTTCTCCAAAACGGCAAGTTTCGCCCAAATAGATTTTGAGACAGCAGGTTAGGCACTGTTAGATCGCGATACGACACTCACGAAATTAATTTCGTGAGTAGGGGCGCCGTCCCTAACCCTGCAAGGGGCCTTGTCACGTGATTGTTCCCGAGACCCGCTTAACGAGACCGCCGTGGAGTTGTGACTCATAAAATTCGTACAATACATAGAAAAATTAGATAAATTTCTGTAAAATACATAATTTTGAATTATGTACAGTAGTGTGATGGTCATGGCCCAAGACCCTATTTTAATTAGATTAAAATATGTGTGTAATTCATATTACGGCCTGCGTGCCGTTATTTGTGTTGTGTGTGTTGTATTGTGATTGCGACCTGCGTGTCGGCCTTTTATTTATTATTTCTGTTAAAATTAGTTTAAGACTCGAATGCAACTCGAGTATAAATTTTGTAATGTACAAAATTGAAGATGAAGGAAATTCTGGAGAAGACGGACTCATGGGAAGCAAGCCGACAACACATGGGGTTCTGGAAGGAGGAGCTTGGAGAAGCTGCTGCCTAGACCCTAGGTTGACCAAAGGATCTTCTCATTGGCTTGAGAAGATCTTAGTAGGGCCATGATTAATCACACTTTAATTTTCTTATATATTTTATTTTTCCTTATATGTATGTGATGCATGTTAGTATAGAATAGAATATACATGAGTGTATGTGATGCATATGTAATGTGGGAACCACATCTTGATGTGCACCTAATACACATTTAGGTTAAATTAGATTTAATAAATGCCTAAATACGATGCACATCATCATTTAGATTAGATCTAAATCGAAATCAACTCGTATATGCCTAACGAGCCTTGATACCCATCACTACCACGATCATATGCGATTGTTGAATATGCCAATGCAGAGCAATGCATTTAATCTTGGTGGGATGCGGAGGGACAACCTTGGTCCCGCCTATCACGCTTGGGTTAGATTGAGCTCAATTAGATTGAGTAACTAGTTAGCTCAATTGGATCGAGCCTAACTATAGGCATACTCCAATAGTTGGAAAGGTAGGACAAAATCGCATTTATCAATAGTCTTGGGAGATTTTGTAACGCCCCAAAATTCTCATTTTTAGTTCTTAAAGTCCTTAGAATTATTTAAAAATAGTTTAGAAATATTCTAGATATTTTTAGGAATTTTTAGAATAATTTTATGGAATTTTCCGAGTCCGTTTAGTATTTTAAAAAAAAAAGGGAAAGAAAAAGAAAAGGAAAAATTTTAAAAGTGCAGCAGGGAGTTCGAATCCGCGACCAGCACAGTGACCAGGCGCGCGCGTGACCAGCTGGGCTGGTTGGTTTTGTTGAAATAAATTGGGCGAAACAATAGATAAGGTATAGTTAGGTCAATCCGCCCCATAAATATAAATAGATAAGTTAAGAGAGGAAATTGGATTTTTTTTTGTTTTCTCTCTTCCTCACCCTAGCCGCGCGACCCTTCCCCTCTCCTCTCTTGGGCGAAACAACACCAAGGCCAAGAGGGCCGGCCAAGGCTCTCCTCCGAGAGATATTCCTATATTCGGGATCCCCGCGACGAGAGGAATGCGTAGGCGCGAAGAATTCTCCGAGATCTCAAGTTTCTCCCGAACCTCCGACGCCGTTCTTGGTTGTAAGTCCAAGATATCAAGGTAAGTACTGCTCACCTGCAGTAAGAGGCGGTTTTTCCGCGAGAATTTCCTTTAAAAGTTTTTAAAAGAGATATTTCCTTTTGTTTGAGTTTTTGTGCATGTGATCTTAGTTCATTATATGCTTATATATGTTGATTAATACCCTATGTGAGTTTAGGGTCCAAGAAAAGCTATGAGAAAAGAAAAGAAAAGATAAAGATAAGAAAAGAAAAGGCCAAGGCCTTAAGAAATCCCTAAAAGTCAAGACTTAGGGATTTTAGCACGCAAGGTGCTCCAGAAAATGCCAAGGCATTTACAGATAAGAAAGAAAAGAAAGAAAAGCTATTTTATTTTATAAGGCCAGTACCCGGCGTCCAAGGGCGTCGTTAAAGAAATCCAGGTGTCCAATTCCAAGGTCTTAGCCCTGGTAGACCAAGGTCTGCTCTATTAGGATTGGTGGCTCGCTACCCCAACCTTTTAGGGAAAGCGCATATGAGATGGTACTTACGTCTTCAGTGGATCCAAGTGATTATTATTTTCAAGTATATGCTTTAGCAAAGTTTTCTAAAGTTTAAGAAAGTTTTCAAAAAGTTAAAGAATAGCTAAAGTTTCCAAGTTGAGCCAAGAAAAGTAAAATGAGATTTATTATTGCTTGAGTATGCATGTTTTGAGCTATACATGTTCTTAGTTTTCTTTCAAGCATATTAGTATCTCATATGATTTCCATATTGTTCTAGAAGCATGTTTGCACATTTCGAGATTTTGTGGGCTAGATAGTACTTACTAAGCTTTATACTTATAGATGCATTTCCTCTTATTGCAGATAAAGGTAAAGGCAAGCAATTCTGAAGGAAGACGACGAGGCGGTGCTGAGTAGAGTGTGTGTGGTGGCTGATTATGGAGAGATCTTTGAGACGAGACAATTTAGTTATTTGAATTGCAATGTTTAAGTTTATTCAAATTTTAAGTTCTTGCTTATGGAGATTATAGAGTATTTGAGTTTTGGATAGTTTTACATGCTCAATTTCTTAGAGTAAAGATTCCATGTCATTTCATTTAGCATACATATCCTTATGATTGCATTGGATGAGTAGAAGTGTAAGTAGTTAGAGATATTGATACTTTGTTAGAGAAAAAGATGTTTGTGCCAAGATAGTATCAATTTCCCTTTGAATCAAGTTTTTATTGCTTAAAAATGTTTAGAAAAGTTGCAATCACATTTCATAATGCATTAGCAAGGTTGTAGAACATGTATTTGGCGTTATGAATGCATAGGAGTCAAGATTGGTACAAACTCTATTGTTAAAGTTTATATAAACTTGTTTAGTTTATTTTCTTCCATAAAAGTCCTAAATTCAAGTTTATGGATTCGTTTGATTGGCTAAATTGTTTAGGAAACTGACATAGAGTATAGAAATGGTGTCGTAGTTTGATATGGCTCGAAACTGAATGAATGGTGGACTTAAGAAGCAAGAGCCGAAAACCTGTAATTCTGATTATAGGCGTACCAGTCGACTGCTACGTCACCAGTCGACTGGTACGGGCAGTTTGAGTTGGGTGAGGCTTGTTTCAATAAGTATCAACTACGAGTTTTGAGAAGGAAAGTGTGATATGGTAGCATGCATGACTACTTAAGTTAGAATATAATTGTTAGAAGAATTTAAAAAAAAAAAGATTTCCGCATTTTACTTTTAGTCATGTATAAAAGTTGAGAAGTAGAGGAAAGTAACGATCCGTCTAAGGCAGTAAGAAGGCGGGTCGCTACAGATTTAGCCAAAGCTAACTCAAGATTATTCATAAATGTTAATTCTTGATCCTATAAACAAGAGTTGCATAGAGATGTAATTGGTAATTAGTACCTACCGATCATACTAAGTCTTGGGCGATTTAGCCAAAGCTAACTCAAGGCGTAGTATGATGTGGATCTTGACCTACGAGAATTATAATTAGTTGGTGTGGATCTAGTAGTGTGGTTTTACCACATCTATGACTCGATTCTACCAAAGCCCTATAATTCAGTGGGAGCATCATTTAATTAAAGGCCTAGTTAAATGATAAATAAAATATGATATAATGGTGGATATTTATTTTCTGCATTTTATGTTGTAGATTACCATGTCAAACACGAACACTCTCTCTCTACGATCTGTTCTTGAGAAGGACAAGCTCCTAGGAGCTAATTTCCTGGACTGGTACAGGAATCTAAGGATAGTCCTCACGCAGGAACGTAAGCTGTATGTTCTGGAGCAAGCAGTTCCTGATGCACCACCAGCCTCTGCCGCTCGTAGTGTTAGAGATGCTCATCAGAAGCATCTAGATGACGCGTTAGACGTGTCATGCCTAATGCTATGCTGTATGTCTCCTGAGCTTCAGAAGCAACACGAGAAAATGAATGCTTTTGATATGATTGGCCATCTCAAGCAACTATATCAAGGGCAGGCAAGGCATGAGAGGTTTGAAGTGACTCAGGCCCTCTTTTCATGCAAGATGAAAGAGGGAACCCCTGTAGAAACTCACGCACTCAAAATGATTGGGTACGTCGAGAACCTCGAGAGGTTCGGGTTCCCTTTGGGCCAAGAGCTGGCTACCGATCTGATCCTGCAATCGTTGCCGGTGAGTTACCGTCAATTCATCATGAACTACAACATGAACGAATTAGACAAACCACTGCCCGAGATACTCAACATGTTAAGAACTGCTGAGCCTAATCTCACCACTGCCAAGTCCAGTACCGTCCTAATGGTACAAAAGGGCAAGGGTAAGGGCAAGTGGAAGCCCAAAGGTAAGGGTAAGACCCAAGCCAAGGGCAAAGCCAGCTCTTCAACACTCAAACCTAAAGGTGGGGTTGCTAAGGATGCTACCTGCTTCCACTGCGGTAAGACTGGGCATTGGAAGCGGAACTGCAAGCTATACCTGGAAGATCTGAAGAAGAAGAGAAGTGAGACTTCTACTTCAGGTATAAATGTTATAGAAGTCAACCCTTTCTATTTCTACATCATGGGTATTAGATACTGGGGTGTGCTTCTCACATTTGTACTAATGTGCAGGCGCTGAGAAATAGCAGGGCATTGGCCAAGGGCGAGGTGGACCTACGAGTAGGCAATGGAGCAAGGGTTGCTGCTGTTGCTATAGGACTTACTTTCTATCTCTACCCTCTGGGCTTGTACTGGAATTGAATAACTGTTGTTATGTACCTGTACTAACAAAGAATATCATTTCAGTTTCATGTTTAGATAACAAAGGTTTTTCATTCATAATAAAGGACAAATGTTGTTCTGTTTATTTAAAGGATATGTTCTATTGTAGCGCACATCTGATGAATGGCCTCTATATTCTAGACTTAGAGAGCCCTATCTATAACGTGAATACCAAGAGGTTGAGATCAAATGAGTTGAACCCAACCTATCTCTGGCACTGTCGCTTAGGCCACATAAATGAGAGTCGCTTGTCCCAGCTCCATAAGGATGGTTTGCTGGACTCATTTGATTTTGAGTCATATGAGACATGCGAGTCATGCCTTCTAGGCAAGATGACTAAGACTCCCTTTAGTGGACATAGCGAAAGAGCGACAGACTTGTTAGGACTCATACATAGTGATGTATGTGGCCCTTTCAATGTCGCTGCCAGAGGTGGTTACAGGTACTTCATCACATTTACTGATGACTTCAGTAGATATGGCTATGTGTATTTGATGACACATAAGTCAGAATCCTTTGAAAAGTTCAAAGAATTCAGAAATGAAGTACAGAACCAACTTGGCAAGAGTATTAAGATACTTCGATCAGATCGAGGTGGAGAATACTTGAGCCATGAGTTTCGTGACTACCTAGCTGAGTGTGGGATTCTATCCCAACTCACTCCCCCTGGAACACCACAGTGGAATGGTGTATCCGAAAGGAGGAATCGTACCTTATTAGATATGGTACGATCTATGATGAGTCACGCAGATCTTCCTATATCCTTTTGGGGATATGCTCTAGACACGGCAGCGTTCACACTAAACCGTGTTCCATCAAAGGCTGTCATGAAGACACCATATACGATATGGACAGGGAGGAGTCCCAAGATGTCTTTCATGAG
>JAGFNQ010002111.1:65016-85194 GCA_024364735.1 Boesenbergia rotunda | reverse complement strand
TTAAAAAATTAGAACGCTTTAAAAAGCCGTGCACAGCGGAAAAAATAAAACACGAACGAAAAACCAATACAAACGACACAGGTAGTTTTACTTCATTCGAAGCCTTCGCCGACTCCTACTCGAAGGCCGAGGTCCCTTGGACCTTTCCGTTGGGCAATCCACTAAAACTCTCTACCGGTGAACCCCGATAGAGTAGGCGAGTACAAAAGAATTTAAAGTGTGACAACCCCACACTTTCAAGTAATTAAATGCAAGAAATAAAAATTACGTTACCCAACAACTTAGATTTATCTGAAGCAGCTCGGGTGTTGGGAGCGATCTTCCAGCAGCGGTCGGACAGCGTCGAGTCAGAGCACAAACCGCAGCAGAGGAGCGTGGAAGCTTTGGTACAATGTTGATGTGAAGCTTGGGGTCGAGGGGTGCTATTTATAGGACCTAGGGCGCCCTGGACGTCGGGGGCGCCCTGCCACGTGTCAGCCGATCCGCGCTTCGCTCGGTCAAGCGTTATCCCACCGGAATAGGGATGAGATTTGACCTCTGGGGCGCCCTGGTCGCAGAGGGTGCCCTTGGCTGACTCTTCCGGCATGGAACTCGGCTGTGGATAAAGCTGGCCTCGCAGTCTAGGGCTTGGAGGCGCCCTGGCTGCTGAGGGCGCCTTCGCTGACGAGGGCCCCTTCGCTGCTGAGGGCGCCTTGCCCAGTAAGCAGCCGAAGCTCTTCTTGTTTCGCTTGGTTCTGGTTCACCTTGAGGGCGCCCTGGGCACTCAGGGCGCCTTACTCAGCTGCTGCCTCGCTCCTTTGAGGCTCTCTGAGTTGCAGACACACGTTCCTTCGATCCTGCATCCAGGGTTAGTCCAAAACACAATAACCCGATTAATTATTTTATACAGCCTTAGCTGCCTTGGTTCTGACTTTGGTCTCCAAAATGGAGTTCTAGGTCGAACCGACGCCTATTGTTCCCTCGACGGGGAACGCGTCCTCACTGGTTCGCTCCTCCAGTGACTTACCTCACTTACCTCGTGCAGCTCTACTTGACTTCTTGACCCACCAGGACTTCTTGCCAAGGCTCAACCACCCTGGTCTTCCTGCCAAGTCTCAACCAACTTGGTCTTCAGCCAGTTGTCAGGTCCCGCGGACCCAACTGGACTTCCCGCCAGGACTCAACCATCCTGGACTTCAGCCTGGTGTCTGGTCCTAAGTCTTTCAACCCTGCACACTTAGTAAAGAGGTTAAAAACCAACAACCCTAACTTTAACCACTTTGTCATACATCAAAACCCGAGTTTGACCGTTAGTGCAAACTGCACCAACAATCTCCCCCTTTTTGATGTATTGACAACTCAGGTTAAAGTTAGAAAAAAAACAGCAGATATGAACTTGCATAAACATGCAAACAATATAACACAAGCATAGATATGAAAGTTGCAACACACAAGAAAGCAGAGGTAAATAAATGTGAAATAAGCATGCTGTTTGCAATTTTCTAACCCTTTTACCCTACTCTCCCCCTTTGTCATTCATCAAAAAAGATATAAGCATAACAAGTTTAAGGGAGTAGAAATATAGGCTAAGTGTTAGAACCAAAACTAGTCTTAAATCTATTAACTTAGCTTTCAAAAAAAATTTGCTTTAATGAAAAAAAAACTCAGGTTTTTTTTTCAGAAAATATAATATCAATCTTAATCAAAAAAATATTTTTAGGGATTAGCTGGAACCCCTCTCAATCTTTATCAACTTTTATCAAAATTTTCAAATGTGTTTTGTCAAAAATGACATTTTGAAAAAGTATTTTGACCTCTGCTCCCCCTCGACCAAGTAATGATTGTGGTCCCTTTTCATGTATCTAACCCTAGTTACTGACTAACTATCTAGATGATAGTAGTGTTCACTGGGTTAGTCAAGTCATGTAATAATGTCTAGCTCAGATTTTAGTGCAAGACTACTTGACTTGATCACTGTAATGTTGGTATTTTACGCCCAGACTTACTGTGATGCACTGACATAAGCATTCGGAAGTCCAGACAGTATTCTATGCATCTCACAACCGTTCTATGTTTTTGCAAACATAAACAAGTTAATCTTAATGTGTTTTGTGAGATGCGGCTACCTAAATCTATAGGTTCATGCAATTCTAGGGGTCACGCTTAGGCTAAGTCTGCCAGTTTTGAAAATCAAATTTTGAAAGACAATAAAGTTCTTGAAACACCAGTTTGAAAAGTCCGTGTTTAAGTTAACTTTTGAAAGACAATAAACTTTTGAAAAACAGGTTTGAAAAATCCATGTTTTTAAACTTACAAGCTTAATTAGTTAAACCAAAAGTCAACTTAAGCTTATCAGGTCAGTCCTAGTCTATAACACACATTCCTATTAACCTTCATAAGTTGCTAAATTTAGATTCAGGAAGTGGTTTGGTAAATATATCAGCTAGGTTAGACTTAGATTCAACATGGTTAAGTTCAATTTCTCCTTTATTTACATGATCTCTGACAAAATGGTGTTTGATTTCTATATGTTTGGTCCTAGAGTGGTGGATTGGGTTTTTGGTTAAATTGATTGAACTTAGGTTATCTATAAAAATTTTGACTTGTTTAAAATCTAAGTGAAGGTCCTTTAGGGTATGCATCATCCAGAGTAGTTGGGCTACACACTCACCCATAGCTATGTACTCAGCTTCAGTGGTGGATAGGGCAACACAGTGTTGTTTTCTACTAAACCAACTAACTAGTGAGGGTCCTAGAAGTTGGCATCCACCACTGGTACTTTTTCTGTCTAATTTACAGCCAGCATAGTCTGAGTCAGAATATCCAATAAGCTCAAATTGGGCTGTTCTCGGGTACCAAATTCCTAATCTTTCTGTTCCTTTAAGGTACCTAAATATTCTTTTAACTAGGGTTAGGTGTGACTCTTTAGCACATGTTTGATACCTAGCACACATACTAACTGCAAAAAGAATATCAGGTCGACTTGGAGTTAAGTAAAGTAGGCTTCCTATAGCACTTCTATAGTACTTAAGGTCAACAGGTTTGCCTTTTGGGTCACTATCTATAGTTTGATTGGTAGCCATTGGTGTCTTAATCTCTTTTGTATTATCCATTCCAAATTTTCTAAGTAGTTCTTTTGTATATTTTTGTTGATAGACAAAGGTACCCTCACTGGTCTGTTTTATTTGTAGCCCTAAAAAGAAAGTTAATTGACCTACTAAACTCATTTCAAATTCAGTTTCCATTATCGTTGTGAAATCTTGTAAAAAGTCTGAGTTAGTTGAGCCAAATACTATATCATCTACATATACTTGGGCTACAAAAATATCATTTTTTAGGGTTTTAACAAATAGTGTTGGGTCAATTTTGCCTTGGTTAAAACCTTTTGAAACTAAGTAGTTAGACAGTCTTTCATACCAGGCCCTAGGTGCTTGCTTAAGTCCATATAGGGCTTTCTTAAGTCTAAAGACATAGTCAGGGTGTTCTAAGCTTTCAAAACCAGGGGGTTGACCTACATAAACCTCTTCTTTAATTAGGCCATTTAGGAAGGCTGACTTAACATCCATTTGATAAAGCTTAAATCCCTTATGGGCTGCATAACTTAAGAGCATTCTAATGGATTCAAGTCTAGCTACAGGGGCATAAGTTTCATCATAATCAAGACCTTCTACTTGGCTAAACCCCTTAGCTACTAGCCTAGCCTTATTTCTTATTGTTTCACCTTGTTCATTAAGTTTATTTCGAAAAACCCATTTGGTTTCAATAAACTTTTTGTTTTTAGGTAAGGGTACTAAATCCCAGACTTGACTACGTTTAAATTGAGCTAACTCCTCTTGCATGGCAATGATCCAATCAGGGTCAAGTAAAGATTCTTCTATAGACTTAGGTTCAATTTTGGAAATCAGAGCTATCTGACTAAGATTTCTAAAGGCTAATCTAGTCTGAACCCTTAGTTCTGGATCACCTATGATTTGATCAGTTGGGTGGGCTGAGCTAACTCGAACAGTTCTGGGTTGGTTAGGTTCAGTTTCAGGTGTGGGTTCAGTTAAATCATCGTTTTGGTCCTCAATTGGCCTTTCATCAGGGTTAGTACTGGATCTAACAAAGTCAATTGGTTGGTAGGTGGTTTGATCAGAGTTATTTGGGTCAGATTTTTCATCAAATTTTACATTTGTAGTTTCTTCAATTTTTAGGGTAATTTTGTT
Source organism: Boesenbergia rotunda (assembly GCA_024364735.1). Lineage (NCBI taxonomy): Eukaryota > Viridiplantae > Streptophyta > Magnoliopsida > Zingiberales > Zingiberaceae > Boesenbergia > Boesenbergia rotunda. Next base: position 81,010 of record JAGFNQ010002111.1, on the reverse strand, counting down.
ATAAACTCTATAGGCTCTACTGGTAAGGGAATAACCTACAAAGATACCTTCCTCAACCTTAGAAGTAAATTTTCCTAAGTGATCTCTAGTATTTAAGATATAGACTTTACATCCAAATACTTTAAGGTATTTAATGTTAGGTTGTTTGTTATAATAGATTTCAAAGGAGGTCTTTTCTAGGTTTTTAATTATAGTTATTCTATTTTGTACATAACAAGCTGTACTAACAGCCTCAGCCCAAAGGTATTTAGGTGAGTTGTATTCATTTAGCATTGTTCTAGCTGCTTCTTGTAGTGTTCTATTTTTTCATTCTACAACTCCATTTTGTTGAGGTGTTTTAGGGCAAGAGAATTCGTGATGGTAGCCATTTTCTAGATAAAATTGATTAAATTTGTGATTTTTGAATTCTCTGCCATTATCGCTCCTAAGTCTTTTGATTTTAATCCCTTTTTCATTTTCTGTTAATTTACAAAATTGAGTGAGTGTATCAAAAGTTTCATCTTTATTTTTTAAGAATTTTACCCAGGTAAATCTTGAATAGTCATCTATAATTACTAGGTAGTATAGGTTCCCATTAATTAATTTAACCCCATGTGTGTCAAATAGGTCTAGGTGAATTAATTCCAGAATTGACTTGGTTTGAGTTTGATTAGTTGGTTTATGGGTTGACCTAGTTTGTTTTCCTTGTTGACAAGCATTACATAAGGTTGACTCAAGGTTAGATAACTTTGGTAGGCCTCTAACTAAACCATTTAGTTTAGGTAGTTTTCTGAAGTGAGTGTGTGAAAGTCTCCTATGCCAGAGCCAAGTCTCATCCTTATGGGTTAAGAGGCAGTTTTCTAAGAGACAGGTTAACTTAATTTCATAAATGTTATTGTGCCTAAGTCCTCTAAGTGTGATGTTTGGGTTGTCATTGTGTTTGATCAGACATTCATTGGATAGGAACCTAACCTTATAACCAGTGTCACACAATTGGCTAATGCTTAGTAAATTGAAGTTGAAATTTTCAACAAGTAATACATTTGTTATTATGAAATCAGACTCAAGTTCAATATTGCCTAGGCCAATTACCTTAAGTTTACCGTTGTTTCCAAAAGCAACGATCCCTAGTCTTTTGTACTTGAGTTCTATAAATTTGGTGGGATCCCCAGTCATGTGTCTGGAGCATCCACTGTCAATGATCCATTTGTTTTCCTACAGTTAAGTAAATGGTTTAGACCTTAGGTTAAGTTTTTGAAATTTAAAAAAAAATTAAGAAGATTTAAAAACTTGAGTTTGAATTTTAAATTTGAGTTATGTTAATTTTGATTTTGAATTTGATTTTTATTTTTGAATTTGAATTTGAATTTGAATTTTTGAATTTGAATTTGAATTTTAATTTTTGAATTTGAATTTTATTTTTTTGAATTTGAATTTGAATTTTATTTTTTTTTTGAATTTGAATTTGAATTTTAATTTTTGAATTTGAATCTTAGTTTGAAGGTTGAGTTATCAATCAATAATTTGAATTTGGTTATCCTTATTCATCTCACTCGGTCTAAGTCATCAATCAAGGGAGTCCTATGATTTTGTGAGATGATTTTAAGTTTGTTTAGAAAAGTTAACTTGACCTTGTGTTAGATCCAAGTTTAACAAGTAGTAATTTAAAAGTACACTTCAATAATTGGCTTCCAGGCCATGGCGAGGCACAGTGGCCTTCTTTGGCCGAAGCCTTATTGGAGCAACAACCATTTTCTAGGCAAAGCCGCTTAAAGAAGTTGGACTTTTAACTTACTCATTGAAAACCCTGGTACTAAATAGTACAAGAGTCAAATTAACTTTGAAGCTAGTCCTAAGTGCCCACCTGGGCATAGGCTGATTTTGAGGTGCCAACTAGTTTGCAGCCTCCCCCTAAATTGTAGACTGGGTGTCTAGGGTCAATGTAATGGATGTCCCTTTTTGGGACATAAAATTGATTCTGACCTACTTGCTTTGTTAGATAAGCTTTCGGAACCCACGCTTTTCGTTGATTTTTGCGGGGGTGGATAAAGGAGATAAAGGATCTTGGTTCGATCTTGATTTATATCCTATCCCAGATTTGTTGTACATGCCCTTTTGTGATCCAAGAATAAGGTCAAGGTTCTTGGATCGGGTTGTGAAAGTTGCTAGTAGATCCTTAAGTTTTAGGACTTCGCCCTTTAGGGTTGAGTTTTCAGTTTCAAGCTCAATTAATTTTTGATTTTGAGTTTGTTCAGTTAATGTTCTGGTATTAATTAATTGCTCCTTATGGTCTTGATTTTCCTTAAGGAGCTGGTCATTTCTAGATTCAGATGCAAGCAATTTTTTATTTAAAGCAGAGATAATCTTAAAAAATTTTTGATTAACTGAATCTAAGTATGCCTTAGTCGAGTCGTCCGAAAAGAGTCCGATCTCTTGACTCGACTCGTATTCGGAATCTTCGTCGTGCTCTGAGTCTGACCCGGGTCCGGTTGCCATTAGTGCGAGATAGTTTGAGTTCCTTGGTGGTTCATCATCGGAGTCGTCTGTGCTGTCGTCCCAAGTGGCTTGAAGAGCCTTCTTCTTCTTATTTTTCTTGGGTTGATTCTCCTTTTTGTAGGGGCATTCGTGTTTGAAGTGTCCTTTTCTGTTGCAGCCGAAACATGTTATTTTACTTTTGTCTTCACTACTGGTGGGCTTCATTATCCTCTGGAGGTCCTTTCTTGAGAACTGGCTTTTCTTTTTGGCGAAGACCTTTCTTACTAGGTTGACCATTTGTTCCTCATCATCTGAGTCTATGTCTGACTCTTCTTCTAATTCTTGAATTTTCTTCTTTGACTTGCCTTCTTTTGAGGAACCTGCAAATAAGGCAAACCCTTTCTCGGCCTTGGCGTTAGTCTGTTCGTGTAGTTCTAATTCACAAAACAATTCATCTAAATTAATTTTAGAAAGGTTCCTAGAAATGATTGCAAGTCTTGCTGCCCTTGATTATATTGCTAGAATTGAGGTTCGAAATGCTGAAATGGTTGCTGAAAATTAGGATTAGAAGGCTGAAATTGCTGAAACTGGGGCTGAAACTCTTGCTGAAAATTTTGTTGATTGGGCTGAAAATTTTGGAAAGGCTGCCCATTCTGAAAATTCTGGAAAATTGGTTGAATTGGCTGAAAATCTGGCTGAAATTGTTGGAATTGTGGTTGAAATGATTGTGGTGGCTGAAATTGATGACATGGTAGCTGAAATTGCTGAATTTGTTGATCGAAACTCTGAAATTGTGGCTGCCCTTCCTGAAATTGTTGAAAATTTGGTTGACTTGGCTGCTGAAATTGGAAGGGCTGACTTGGCTGACAATTAGGTTGAAAAAACTGGTTTGGTTGTTGAAAATTTGCACAGGAATGTTGGAAATCTTGATTTGGTTGCTGGTTTTGTTGGAATTGTTGACACGGCTGCTGATAAGTAGATGGAAACATTCTGAACTGGCAGTCCTGTCACAAAACAAACAAGAAAAATGACAGTAACCGTATACGAAAGATAAAACAAAATAAAACAGAACCCAATGAAATGTCTAAAAGTATACAAGCAAAAATCAAACAAATCAACTAGTTGCTTCCCCGGCAATGGCGCCAAAAATTTGACTAGCCCAGATATACTAAATTAAATTGTCACGAAAGTGGGCTCATCAGATTTAAAATTTATAAATGTATATGAATTGCTGGAAACCCTTTTACAATCAAAAGCATGAAAATGCAATATAGGGGCCACAGGTCGTATTTTTCTCGGGGCTAGTTGACGTTGTTTGATTCGCGCTTGTATTTAGGTGTCGTTTGTTAAGATTGGGTTTCGAATATGATTTGGTTTTTCGGTTCAAATAAAAAATGGAAATACAATGAAGAGGAAGAACTTAACCAACCAAATTAAACCAAGCAATGGCAATCCATGGGCTCAACCAGTTTGGAACTTAAATGCAACTAAGCTCAATTTGGAAAACAAATCAATTATGGAATCAAACCAGTTTTGAGTGATACTAATGCAAGGAATTGCTTATGAATTACCACTCCAAGACCAAACCAATACGAAACAATCCAATAATAAACTGATACAAAATCAGTGCCACAATTTCAGTTGACACCAAATGCAGAATTGCCATTTCTGTCCCAATGCAGGAACGATTTCTGATCAAATCAGTTTGAAGGACACACCCATCAGAAAAGCTCCATGTATAAATGAATGAAGGAAATCAGGGTTAAGTGAGAAATTAGACAACTTGGCACACAAACTGCAGAAATTGCAGTTTCTCAGAATTAACTGCAGTTAACTTGCAGATAACTTGCAGAAACAAGCTGCAGATTTTTTTGGAAGTGCTGGAAGGAAATTCGGCTGCAAGTTAGATGCAAAGTCTTGCAAGCTACTGATGTAAAGTAATTTAATATGAGCAAACAAATCGGATGTAGAATCAGGAGAAAATGAGTGCAGAACAATGAGAAATGCAGAAACCACTTGATGTGCCAAAACAGAAATATGATAAGTGCCAAAATAGAAATCTGATTCTGAGTAGCAAATCGATCACTGATAGCTGGAATTACACTGATTGGATCAGCTGGAAGGGTAGGATATCAGTGAGTAAGCTTGCAAGAATTAATGAAGAACATTCACCCACAGCAATCGGCTCAATGAACTGCACACCATGTGCAGAAACGAGATGCAGAAAGACAGAGTTGTGTGCAGAATTGAATTTCAGAGATGCAGAAATTCATGCTCAGGTAACAAGAGTTAAATGCAGAGTTTCAGATATCACAATTTGAATGCATAGACAACAGTTGCACGCTGAAACAACATTGCAGAAACTGGTTCGAATTGCAGGTATGAAAAGGCAGGAATTCAGCAGTTCAAATGCAGAATTTAAGAGAGTGAATTGAGTTCGAATTCATTAATCTAAGTTCAGAGAAACAAGCTGAATTCGACTAGTTTTATTTGTCTCCAATGCAGAAAGGAAAAGCTGAAAAATGGTTGAATGGAGTTGACACGCAAGCTGAATCTGAGAAACAGCATGTGCAGGAAATAAAATGTGCAGAAATGAAAATGTGCAGAGTTTGCACAAATGGATCAGATGCTCAACTAACAAATTCGAATTAAATCCAAGCCACTAACCTAAGTTCAGACGACTAAAAAAAAAACTAAAGATGACTTGACAAAAACTAATGCAGCTACCAGAAATAGGGCTAAAACTACTGAAACGCTGAAATTGAAATTGGCACGCAAGCACCAAGCTGATACGCAAGAATGGAAGTGGCACTCAACAAATAGACAGAATTTAGGCTGTAATTAAAAACTATTGTGCACTAAACTAACTCACTAACTAATTTACTTGCCAAATTGAGACTTAACTACTGCAAAAACCATTCCAAACGAAAACTAAGTAGCTGAATCTAATTACAGAAACAGAACAGTGGCAGAATTGAAGATTACAGCTACAAATCAAAATTGCAAATAGAAATCTAAACCCCAATCACTCCATTAGCTCAAAGTCTTCTTGGTTGTCAATCAAGAGCTGGCTTCGAACCCCTAGGCTCAGCAATTCACTGAGGAACTGAATTGGTGGTCGAATTTAGCTCAAAATTGTTCAAGAAGGAAAACCCATTCAAATTCTTCAATTTGGCCTTGTCTGATTGAAACGAAGGTGCGGGAATTATCCAAGCTTGTCCGAGAACCCCTCCAGATGGGTTGGATTGATGTAGAATCTGACAAAACCGAAATCGAACCCTTCAAATGCAAAGCTGCCGAAACCCTCAAACAACCTTGCTCTTGCCCAATTCCGAGCTGAAAACTCCACAAACTACTCTCCCTAGTGACCTCGACTTGATCTGATGAAGAATGGAGGTGGTCGCGCCCCTTGGATTGAAGAATTAAGCTAGAACTGAAGAAGAAACGAAGAAGACGACTGTAGCGGCGGAGACGCGACGAGGAGAAGCTGGGCTGCGTTTTTCCTTAAATAATAACCAATGGACGGCTGTGATTGATCGGATGAAATCCAACGGTAGATCTTGATCTGATTTGAGCCAAACTTTTATGATGATGATCTGGGGTCAGGATCTGCCTTGTGGTAGCTCGGATCCTCCAGATATGCAACGGATGGTCCAGATCAACTCTATCTGTGATTGGACGCTCTAGAGCCCTCCTTGCTTGATCCAACGGTTGATTTAGCTCTGATTGGGATGAAACCTTCAGATCATGATCATAGAGCTTGATCAACCCTAATCCTAGCTCGGATTGCTTCAGATCGTCTCGGATGGCTCAGATCTAGCCGCTCTTGAATCGGACGGCCCGGATTAATCGTAGGCTTGATAATTCGATCCGGTTCACATCCGACTCAGGTTTGACCCAGTATGCCCTAGGTCCATGATCCTTTCATGCCTACAAAAATATATCAGAAAATTATTGGCCAAATAATCCAAAAATTGTGTAATTTTGAAATTAAGTCCAAAATAAGATAAAGTTCCAAAACCTAGGGTAAAATCATAATTAAGCAATAAAAACATGGGTCAAACATGGATTTTAGCAATTAAAATAATCAATAAAAATGGTGCTTATCAGTTCTAATTCACAAAACAATTCATCTAAATTAATTTTAGAAAGGTTCCTAGAAATTTTATAAGCATCTATAATAGATGCCCATAGTGAATTTATAGGAAACGCATTTAAAGCATACCTTATGATATCTCTATTTTCTTATTTGTGCCCGATTAGGTGGAGTCCATTTAGTATGTCCTTGATCCGGGCGTGAAGTTGTCTTGCAGATTCTCCTTCCTGCATTTTTATGTTAAATAACTTATTTAAAAGTAAATCCCTTTTTGTTACCTTTGCATCAGAGGTGCCTTCATGTAGTTCAATCAGTTTGTCCCAGAGCTCTTTGGCAGATTCAGTTGGACAGATACGGTTCAATTCCTCTTTTGTTAGTCCGCACTGGAGGGTGTTCTGCGCCTTGTACTCAGTCTGGGCCTTTCTCTTCATATCAAGGTTCAATCTGTCAGGCTTCAGTGGTGCATTGTTTCCCTCATCCATTGGTGGTTCGTAGCCAGATTGCACCGCGAACCATTGATCCATGTCTGTCTTTAGGTACACTTCCATTCTTCGTTTCCAGTAAGGGAAGTCTTCCCCATTGAAGAGTGGAGGACGGGCAGTGCTAAACCCTTCACCCTGAGCCATCTGAAATAGACCACACAAAAACTTGTCCCAAGACTAGGTCTTGGATTAGTAGTGTGGTAGGAAAAGGAGAAGAAAGAGAAAGAGCGACTCGAAATGGTGTTGCACCAAATTCGAGTAAAATCAAACGAACGAAAAAAATAATCCAAATCTAGGCAACAATACCTAATTTAGATCATGTGTAGCGAAAAACCAAAAATCGAAAAAAGAACTGGATTTTCCCCGGCTCTTATGGTGGTTGCACCGATACAGAGCGAACCTGGCTCTGATACCACTTGTAGGATCGATGCACGTGAGAGGGGGGTGAGTCACGTGACTTTTTAAAAAATTAGAACGCTTTAAAAAGCGTGCACAGCGAAAAAAATAAAACACGAACGAAAAACCAATACAAACGACACAGGTAGTTTTACTTCGTTCGGAGCCTTCGCCGACTCCTACTCGAAGGTCGAGGTCCCTCGGACCTTTCCGTTGGGCAATCCACTAAAACTCTCTACCGATGAACACCGATAGAGTAGGCGAGTACAAAAGAATTTAAAGTGTGACAACCCCACACTTTCAAGTAATTAAATGCAAGAAATAAAAATTGCGTTACCCAACAATTTAGATTTATCTGAAGCAGCTTGGGTGTTGGGAGCGATCTTCCAGCAGCGGTCGGACAGCATCGAGTCAGAGCACAAACCGCAGCAGAGGAGCGTGGAAGCTTTGGTACAAAGTTGATGTGAAGCTTGGGGTCGAGGGGTGCTATTTATAGCACCTAGGGCGCCCTGGACGTCGGGGGCGCCCTGCCACGTGTCAGCCGATCCGCGCTTCGCTCGGTCAAGCGTTATCCCACCGGAATAGGGATGAGATTTGACCTCTGGGGCACCCTGGTCGCAGAGGGCGCCTTGGCTGACTTCTTCCGCGTGGAAATCTCGGCTGTGGATAAAGCTGGCTTCGCAGTCTTGGGCTTGGAGGCGCCCTGGCTGCTGAGGGCACCTTGCCCAGTAAGAAGCCGAAGCTCTTCTTGTTTCGCTTGGTTCTGGTTCACCATGAGGGAGCCCTGGGCACTCAGGGCGCCTTACTCAGCTGCTGCCTCGCTCCTTTGAGGCTCTCTGAGTTGCAGACACACGTTCCTTTGGTCCTGCATCCAGGGTTAGTCCAAAACACAATAACGCGATTAATTATTTTATACAGCCTTAGCTGCCTTGGATCTGACTTTGGTCTCCAAAATGGAGTCCTAGGTCGAACCGACGCCTACTGTTCCCTCGACGGGGAACGCGTCCTCACTGGTTCGCTCCTCCAGTGACTTACCTCACTTACCTCGTGCAGCTCTACTTGACTTCTTGACCCACCAGGACTTCCTGCCAAGGCTCAACCACCCTAGTCTTCCTGCCAAGTCTCAACCAACTTGGTCTTCAGCCAGTTGTCAAGTCCCGCGGACCCAACTGGACTTCCCGCTAGGACTCAACCATCCTGGACTTCAGCCTGGTGTCTGGTCCTAAGTCTTTCAACCCTGCACACTTAGTAAAGAGGTTAAAAACCAACAACCCTAACTTTAACCACTTTGTCATACATCAAAACCCGAGTTTGACCGTTAGTGCAAACTGCACCAACAGATACAACCTGAAGGTTTCACATCGGTTAATAAAACCAAAGTATGTAAGCTTCGACGATCCATATATAGACTAAAGCAAGCATCCAGGAGCTGGAACATCCATTTTGATGAGGCAATCAAAGAGTTTAATTTCTCACAAAATCCTGACGAACCTTGTGTGTACAAGATGGTTAGTGGGAGTGCAGTCGTATTCCTAGTGTTATATGTCGATGACATATTGCTTATAGGAAATGATATATCAGTCTTACAGTCAGTTAAAATTTGGTTGTCCAAAACTTTCTCCATGAAAGGCCTGGGAGAAGCAACCTATATCCTTGGGATTAGAATCTATAGAGATAGATCAAAATGATTGCTTGGTCTTTCGCAGTCTACATATATAGACCGAGTGCTAGAAAGGTTTAGCATATCGGAATCCAAGAAAGGTTACCTTCCCATCAGGCATGGGATCAACCTTTCAAAGTCTATGTGTCCGCGCACAGAAGACGAGAGGATTTGCATGAATAAGATTCCTTAAGCATCCGCGATAGGATCTATCATGTATGCTATGTTATGTACTAGGCCCGATGTATCGTATGCTCTGAGTGTCACAAGCAGATACCAGTCTGATCCAGGAATGGATCATTGGGCGGCTGTCAAGACAATCCTCAAGTACTTGAGAAACACTAAGGATGTGTTCCTAAAATATGGAGAAGGTGATATGGTAATACGTGGGTATACAGATGTCAGTTTCCAGACAGATAAGGATGACTCCAAATCTTAGTTCGGATACGTATTCATATTGAAAAGAGGAGCAATAAGTTGGAAGAGTTCCAAGCAAGACACCATAGCGGATTCTACCACGGAAGCGGAATATATTGCAGCTTCGAAAGCAGCAAAGGAAGCAGTCTGGATCAAGAAGTTTGTCTCAGAACTTGGTGTGGTTCCAACCATTGATGAAGCAATACCGGTTTACTACGACAACAATGGAGCTATTGCACAAGCGAAGGAACCAAGGTCTCATCAACGATCCAAACATATGCTTCGCCGCTATCATCTGATCAGAGAGATTATAAGTAGGAATGATATACAAATTTAGAAAGTTCCCACTGAAAGGAATTTAGTGGATCCTTTAACTAAGGCCTTGCCTCAAAGCACGTTTGAGGGTCATGTTAGAGCCTGTGGTATTGGGTACCGTAGCAATTTGCATTAGGCCAAGTGGGAGTTTGTTAGTGATATGAGAGAAGTGTCCTAAGGCAATCGTCTTATGATTGCAATCATTTATTTTAATAAATGAATATTCACTATTTGAGTATACATGTTTGTGTATTTGATTGAGATCTTAAACTCATTTACTGAATGTCCGCAATACAATTCATAGCATGAGAGAATTTATGATGAATTCACAACTAGTGATTATCTCTACATATGCAATTGTGAAGTATTGAAATTGTCCCTAGTTGATGAATTGATAAATACGGACACTCTCAATTCTGTTGAGACTAGCATGGGTTATTCTCTAATCAGTGATTCTCACTGGCTGATGACATTGAGATGTCCGGAGATAAACATGAATGCTAGTTAAGGGAACTAGTTCATTGGAGTGACTGGCTATAAAATTTCATATGGTAGTCTACATATATATATGTCAGTGAAGTTCTTACTGTAGCTTAAGTGCGATGTTCCTTTGACTTGCGGTGTTCAAGTCATCTTGGTCATGGAGACTTATACTTTGACATCTTAAGCAAGCATCTCCAAGGAGGTGTGGACCCAGGATGATTGGGTATAAGCCGAAGTGCCCGAAGATGTTTGAACAGCCTACAGAGGATTCACCACTCCTTGCGAGGAGATGTATACCCGAGGCCTATCGTTGGATTGTTACTCAAAGCCTCTGGCCAGAGCATGACATGTTCAGAGTATGAATCTCTTAAGTACATGAGAGTAATTAGAATCCGTAGGACGAGAAAACGTTACTTGGGCTAGGTGTGACGGAATCAGCCTAGTGGGGGCTGACACACATAGACCATGCCCTGAACCAACTAGGTATAAGATGGTGAAGGGAATGGGGCACGATTCATTATAGCTGCTGAAAGGTTTTAGTATTGTATCTGAGGTCAACCATTGATCATTCGATTAATTGGGGATAATGATGTACTACTAGGTGCCACTCATGATCATTTTATAATTGATTAATTATAGACGGCCAACATAAATCGAAATCCTATTTAGTCACACGCACTATGAGTAATCCGAGAGATTTAAAACGAGTTGAAAATTGGATTTTCCAATCAAGAGAGATTAAGATTGGTTGAGCCAAATGATAAGTCGAATCTGAGTTTTTCAGAGACGCATCGGAAGCGTAAAATGGCTAAGTCTTTTAAAGACTTAATAGATGAATTAAATAAGTTTAATTCATTGGGGCTTGGCTTGGATTGGCTGGCCAAAGAGGGCCTCCATCCTCTTTGCTTGGCCGACCACAACAAAGGGAGAGAACCAAGTTTTTGGTTCAATTTGTAAAATAAACCAAGTGTAGTTTGTTTTATAAAATTATGGATGTTATAAATTTTTATATGATAAACCAAGGATTGGTTTATTTTTCATGGAAATTAAAATGAACCATGGATTGGTTTATTTTATAAAATCAATCATGGATTGATTTACCATGATAAGGAAATTTATTCCATAGGAGAGAAGAGACTTGATTGTTTTTATCATGAATTAAAATATGATTTTAACCATGATATAAAATCAAACTTGGCATGATGGAATAAGTTATTCCATATTTGAGAGGCTTGATGGTTGAGAGGCCACTATATAAATGACCCAAGGCAAGGCTTAGGTGATAATCGAAGAGATAAAGGCATAGGCTCTCTCCCTCTCTTTCTCTCCTTTTGTTCTCCCCTTCTTGCCGTGCGCCAACCAGCCCCAAGAAGGAGCACCAGCCGGCCATCCTTTTGTGGTTAGTCTTCCGACTTCTCTCTTGGTTTTTCTCGTCGCGTTCTCGGAGAATCTAGTAGTTCTCGAGAATACGAAACTGGTGGCTTTGCGAAGTGATCCCGAAGATACTCGGCGTGGACGCGAATAGAGGCGGAGCTTCCAAGGGACACTTACAGTTGGATCTCGTCCCTTCCTTCGAGTTACGCAAGGTAATACGTAAATTAGTTTACATTTCTACAAAATTTTAAATATATGATCATGTCTACACAAGATTAAATTGCATGCTTAGATGTGTTGTTAAATGATTTGAGAAATTATTTATGCTAAACCTTCCGCTGCACGTAATTAATTTTTAAAATTACGAACTCGCATCCATGTCATCATGCACCCGGTCCCAATAGCCTTAGGGGTCGAGCCCCTTTTATACAGCTCCTGGGGGCGCCTGACACGTGCCTTCGGATATGAGAAACCTCATCCGAAGCCCGGTCAGCGCTTATCCCTCCAGAATCGGCCTCGGAGCTGACGGGGGTGCCTGAGACATTGGGGGTGCCCTGGTTGACTTGGTCTGCTGGCTTCTTGGATGAGTTTGCTTCGATCACAATCCGGCTTGGACCCAGGGCGCCCGTGACATATAGGGCACCCAGGACCATCAGGGCGCCCGGGAGCATCAGGACGCCTGACCCAGTAAGCTTTCGAAGCGATTCTTGCTTAACTGCTCATTTGGCTTTGACCTTGGGCGCCCGGGACCTCCCGGGCGCCTCGCCCAGCTACTGCACCTCTCCTTTGAGGTGTTTTGAGCTGCAGAAACACATTTCTTTATTCCCTCCTGTAGCGACCCGCCTTCTCTACCTTCAGACGGATCGTTACTTCTCTCTACTTCTCTACTTTTGATACATGACTAAAAATGCGGAAATCTTTTTTTTTTTCAAACTTTTAAATTCATCTAACAATTTTATTCTAACTTAAGTAGTCATGCATGATACCATGTCACACTTCCTTTCTCAAAAACTCATAAAATGATACTTATTGAAACCTGCCTCACCCAACTCATCCTTCGGGTATCAGTCGACTGATACTGTATCAGTCGACTGATAGGCCTGAATTCTGAATTTACAGGTTTCGACACTTGCTTCAAAGGTCCACCAATCATGTATTTTCGAGCCATATAAAACTATGATACCATTTCTATACTCTATGCCAGTTTTCTAAACAATTTAGCCAAACAAAATCAATCCATAAACTTGAAATTAGGACTTTTGCGGAAGAAAACAAACTATTCAAGTTATATGAACTTTAACACTAAAGTTTGTACCAATCTTGACTCCTATGCATTCCTAACACCAAATACAAGTTTTATAATCTTGCTAAAGCATTATGAAATATGGATGCAACTTTTCTAAACATATCTAAGCAATAAAACTTGATTCAAGAGAAATTGATACTATCTTGGCACATGCATCTATTTCTCTAACAAAGTATCAATATCTCCAACTACTCACATTTCTACTCATCCAATGCAATCATAAGAATATGTAGGCTAAAAGAAATGACATGGAATCTTTACTCTAAGAAATTGAGTATGTAAAACTATCCAAAACTTAAATGTTCGCTAAACTCCCTAAAACAAGAACTTGAAATTTGAATAAACTATAACTTTGTAATTTGGATAGTTAAATTGTCTTGTCTCAAAGATCTCTCCAAAATCAGCCACCACACACACTTTTCTCAGCACCGCCTCGTCGCCTTCCTTCAGAATTGCTTGCCTTTACCTTTATCTGCAATAAGAGGAAATGCATCTAGTAAGCAAAAAGCTTAGCAAGTACTATCTAGCTCACAAAATCTCGAAATGTGCAAACATGCTTCTAGAACAATATGAAAATCATATGAGATACTAATATGCTTGAAAGGAAACTAAGAACATGTATAACTCAAAACATGCATACTCAAGCAATAATAAATCTCAATTTACTTTTCTTGGCTCAACTTGAAACTTTAGCTATTCTTTAACTTTTGAAAACTTTCTTAAACTTTTAGAAACTTTGGTAAAGCATATACTTGAAAATAATAATCACTTGGATCCACTGAAGACGTAAGTACCATCTCATATGCGCGTTCCCTAAAAGGTTGGGGTAGCGAGCCACCAATCCTAATAGAGCAGACCTTGGTCTACCAGGGCCAAGACCTTGGAATTGGACACCTGGATTTCTTTAACGACGCCCTTGGACGCCGGGTACTGGCCTTATAAAATAAAATAGCTTTTCTTTATTTTCTTTTTATCTGTAAATGCCTTGGCATTTTCTCGAGCACCTTGCGTGCTAAAATCCCTAAGTCTTGACTTTTGGGGATTTCTTAAGGCCTTGGCCTTTTCTTTTCTTATCTTTATCTTCTCTTTTCTTTTCTCATAACTTTTCTTAGCCCTAATCTCATATAGGGTGCTTAATCAACTTATACAAACATATAATGAACTAATATCACATGCCAAAAATCATAAACTAAAGAAACTATCTCTTTTAAAACTTTTTAAAGGAAATTCTCGCGGAAAAACCGCCTCTTACTGCAGGTGAGCAGTACTTACATTGATATCTTGGACTTACAACCAAGATTGACGTCTAGAGCTCGGGAGAAACTTGAGATCTCGGAGAATTCTTCGCGCCTACGCGTTCCTCTCGTCGCGGGGATTTCGAATATTGGAAGATCTCTTGGAGAAGAGCCTTGGCTGGCCCCCTAGAGCTTGGTGTTGTTTTGCCCAAGAGAGGAGAAGTCGGCGTGAGGGTTTGGAGAGGAGAGAAATAAAACTTCTCTCTTTAATTACCTATTTATACTTATGGGGGCGGATTAACCTAACTACACCTCAAATATATTTCTCTCCATCCTTTGCTGTGCTTGATACCCTAGCCCAGCTAGTTGCGCTCGTTTCTGGTTCCGGGGTGGTGGCGGGTTCGAACCACCAGTTGCCCTTAAGTGGGTTTTCCCTTTTTTTTCTTTCTCCTTTTTTTTTAAAATACCAAACGGACTCAGAAAATTCCATAAAAATATTCTAAAAATTCCTAAAAATATCTAGAATATTTCTAAACCATTTTTAAAAAATTCTAAGGACTTTAAGAACTAAAAATGAGAATTTTGGGGCGTTACAATCCCCCATACCTTATGAAAAGTTCGTCCTCGAACTTAGAATAATTCTGGATATCTCTCTCTCATGCTGTCCTCACGTTCCCAAGTAGCCTCTTCATGCTTTTGATTCTGCCAGATGACCTTTACTAGTGGCACTTCTTTGTTTCTTAATCTTTTAACTGCCTTGTCCACTATCTGTGTCGGTCTGCTCTCATAACTAAGATCTTCTTGGATCTGTACTGACTGAGGCTGAATCACTTGGCTAGGGTCGTGAATACACTTCTTTAGCATAGAGACATGAAATGTACTGTGGATAGCTGACATATCCTCTGGTAAGTCCAGCTCATAGGCTACCTTCCCAACTCTCTTTATAATATTATAGGGTCCTATGTAGCGAGGACTCAACTTGCCCTTCTTGCCAAATCTCATCACTCCCTTCATAGGAGCGACCTTGAGAAATACTGAATCTCCAACTTGGAATTCAAGTGGCCTACGGCGTGTGTCAGCATAACTTTTCTGTCTACTCTGGGCAGTCTCAATCCTCTGGCGGATCGTCTGGATAGCCTGAGTGGTCTCATCTATAAGCTCAGTCTGGCTGTCTAGTTCTGACTCCATCTCCTTCCTCTCACCAGCTTCTTGCCAACATATAGGTGATCTACATTTCCTGCCATACAATGCCTCATAAGGCGCCATCCTGATGGTGGCCTGATAGCTATTGTTGTAGGCAAACTCAGCTAAGCACAGAAATTTGCACCAACTGCCTTTAAAGTCCAACGCACAAGCCCTGAGCATGTCTTCTAAAATCTGATTTACTCTCTCTGTTTGTCCATCTGTCTGGGGATGGAAAGCTGTGCTGAACTGAAGTCTGGTGCCTAGGGCGTCCTGAACACACCTCCAAAAATGGGAGATGAATCGCCCATCTCTGTCAGAAACGATCGACTTCGCGACTCCGTGAAGCCTGATTACTTCTTTCACATACAGCTGTGCTAATTGCTCTACCGAATGCGATAACTTGATGGCTAGGAAGTGGCAGACTTGGTCAATCTGTCCACTATCACCCAAATTGCATCGTGTCCATGGGTGGTTCTTGGAAGACCTGTGATAAAGTCCATGGATATTTCTTCCCACTTCCACTCTGGAATGGGAAGAGGCTGTAGAACTCCTCCTGGTCTCTGGTGCTTGGCTTTGACCCTCTGGCAGGTC
>JAGFNQ010002111.1:0-62995 GCA_024364735.1 Boesenbergia rotunda | reverse complement strand
ATCTATTCTAGGAAGGGGGTACTTGTTCTTGATGGTTACCTTGTTCAGAGCTCTGTAGTCTATGCACAGACGCATAGACCCATCCTTCTTCTTGACGAAAAGTACAGGAGCTCCCCAGGGTGAATGGACTCGGGCGGATGAAGCCCTTGTCTGGTAGCTCCTGGAGTTGCTCTTGTAATTCCTTCAACTCTGCTGGAGACATACGATAAGTGCCTTCGAAATTGGGTTGGTTCCTGGGGCCAACTCAATTTCAAACTCAATTTCCCGATTGGGAGGGAGTCCTGGTAACTCTTCAGGAAACACCTCAGGATAGTCACAGACTACCCTCACTTCTTCTCTCTTCAATCCTTCTCCTTGACTCGCATCCACTATATGAGCTAGAAACTAGAGCACCCCTTCTCTGACATTCTCTGAGCTTGTAAGGTAGGTAGGAACCTATTTATCTTTCTCCTTGGGTCTCCAATAAACTCAACCGAAGGTTCTGCTTCTGGTGTGAACTTGACTTTTTCTTGCGGCAGTCTATAGAAGCATTATACTTGCTCAAGAAGTCCATTCCTAAAATGACATCGAAATCCTTCATCTCAAGGACTAACGAGTCACTGTAGAGCTCTCGGTTGGAAATCTAGATTGATACTGCCCTTAGCCTCTCAGTAGAGGCTATTACTTCCCCTGACGGTAAGGTTGTTAAGAACTTCATCGTTCAACCTTTCTGGTGGCCTTTATACTGTTTAAGTAGTGCTCAGTGATCAAAGCACTACTTATTAGTTCCTCGGAGGTTTGCAGCCTCTTAACACCGCTAGCCCCCCTTCAACGCTATCTCAGGCCTTAACATCTTGAGCATTAGCCTAACTATCTCTTTTTCTGTGCTAACTAGCTCTGGGCACAGATGAGCTAACCGCTTAAACATCTTCACTGCTTCATCCACGGATAGTTCTCCTTGTCTGAACTCCGTGAATTCATCATAATGCTTGTTGGTTACTTGCATGTGAGAGTATTCTTCGAAGAACTCAGTCTCGAAGTCGGCCCATGTCATCTGGCTGACATTTCTCTTGGCCTTGACTCTCTTCCACTATATTCTAGCATCTCCCGTAAGGCAGAAAGATGCACACTTTATCTTCTCTACCTCATGCCAGTCTAGTAGCCCTACTATTCTTTCCAACGTTTTGAACCATGCTTAAGCATCCCATGGTTTGCTTGTCCTGGGAAGTTCCCTGGCTTCAGTTTCTCCTACTGAATGAGGTACGCTTCTTGCCTTCTAGGAGCTTGCTCCTCGTTTTGGGCCTTTCTAGGACGTCCTCAAATGTATAACTTAACACTTAATGATAATGTTCCCAAACTTGCTTTAGGATATAACAAGACCTTGGTCTTGATTCTTATCTCATTTCATAGTCCTAGAACTCGTTCTAGGGCTTAGTAAGACCTTGGTCTTACTCAAAACTTTTATCAAGCACCATGCGTGCCATAATCCCAAAACTTACTTTTGGGCAAATCAAGTAAGTACTTAAGCATTTCTCTAATATCCATTCTAGGGATTAAACATGATTCCGTGGTACTAAGGTATTAAACATGCTTCCTTGTTCTATGCACATATGAGTAAGTACTTAAGCATTTCTCTATACTGAAGTTAAGTAAAGGAGCAATAGAAAAACTGAAACTTAAAGCTTTCTTACTTGAAGACGGCAAGGTTGATGCTGATGTGTGTGTGATGCTGGAGAATGGGAACTGCTCTGATACCACCTGTAGCGACCCGCCTTCTCTACCTTCAGACGGATCGTTACTTCTCTCTACTTCTCTACTTTTGATACATGACTAAAAATGCGGAAATCTTTTTTTTTTTTTCAAACTTTTAAATTCATCTAACAATTTTATTCTAACTTAAGTAGTCATGCATGATACCATGTCACACTTCCTTTCTCAAAAACTCGTAAAATGATACTTATTGAAAACTGCCTCACCCAACTCATCCTTCGGGTATCAGTCGACTGATACTGTATCAGTCGACTGATAGGCCTGAATTCTGAATTTACAGGTTTCGGCACTTGCTTCAAAGGTCCACCAATCATGTATTTTCGAGCCATATAAAACTATGATACCATTTCTATACTCTATGCCAGTTTTCTAAACAATTTAGCCAAACAAAATCAATCCATAAACTTGAAATTAGGACTTTTGCGGAAGAAAACAAACTATTCAAGTTATATGAACTTTAACACTAAAGTTTGTACCAATCTTGACTCCTATGCATTCCTAACACCAAATACAAGTTTTATAACCTTGCTAAAGCATTATGAAATATGGATGCAACTTTTCTAAACATATCTAAGCAATAAATCTTGATTCAAGAGAAATTGATACTATCTTGGCACATGCATCTATTTCTCTAACAAAGTATCAATATCTCCAACTACTCACATTTCTACTCATCCAATGCAATCATAAGAATATGTAGGCTAAAAGAAATGACATGGAATCTTTACTCTAAGAAATTGAGTATGTAAAACTATCCAAAACTTAAATGTTTGCTAAACTCCCTAAAACAAGAACTTGAAATTTGAATAAACTATAACTTTGTAATTTGGATAGTTAAATTGTCTCGTCTCAAAGATCTCTCCAAAATCAGCCACCACACACACTTTTCTCAGCACCGCCTCGTCGCCTTCCTTCAGAATTGCTTGCCTTTACCTTTATCTGCAATAAGAGGAAATGCAACTAGTAAGCAAAAAGCTTAGCAAGTACTATCTAGCTCACAAAATCTCGAAATGTGCAAACATGCTTCTAGAACAATATGAAAATCATATGAGATACTAATATGCTTGAAAGGAAACTAAGAACATGTATAACTCAAAACATGCATACTCAAGCAATAATAAATCTCAATTTACTTTTCTTGGCTCAACTTGAAACTTTAGCTATTCTTTAACTTTTGAAAACTTTCTTAAACTTTTAGAAACTTTGCTAAAGCATATACTTGAAAATAATAATCACTTGGATCCACTGAAGACGTACGTACCATCTCATATGCGCGTTCCCTAAAAGGTTGGGGTAGCGAGCCACCAATCCTAATAGAGCAGACCTTGGTCTACCAGGGCCAAGACCTTGGAATTGGACACCTGGATTTCTTTAACGACGCCCTTGGACGCCGGGTACTGGCCTTATAAAATAAAATAGCTTTTCATTCTTTTCTTTCTTATCTGTAAATGCCTTGGCATTTTCTCGAGCACCTTGCGTGCTTAAATCCCTAAGTCTTGACTTTTGGGGATTTCTTAAGGCCTTGGCCTTTTCTTTTCTTATCTTTATCTTCTCTTTTCTTTTCTCATAACTTTTCTTAGCCCTAATCTCATATAGGGTGCTTAATCAACTTATACAAACATATAATGAACTAATATCACATGCCAAAAATCATAAACTAAAGAAACTATCTCTTTTAAAACTTTTTAAAGGAAATTCTCGCGGAAAAACCGCCTCTTACTGCAGGTGAGCAGTACTTACATTGATATCTTGGACTTACAACCAAGATTGACGTCTAGAGCTCGGGAGAAACTTGAGATCTCGGAGAATTCTTCGCGCCTACGCGTTCCTCTCGTCGCGGGGATTTCGAATATTGGAAGATCTCTTGGAGAAGAGCCTTGGCCAGCCCCCTAGAGCTTGGTGTTGTTTCGCCCAAGAGAGGAGAAGTCGGCGTGAGGGTTTGGAAAGGAGAGAAATAAAACTTCTCTCTTTAATTACCTATTTATACTTATGGGGGCGGATTAACCTAACTACACCTCAAATATATTTCTCTCCATCCTTTGCTGTGCTTGATACCCTAGCCCAGCTGGTTGCGCTCGTTTTTGGTTCCGGGGTGGTGGCGGGTTCGAACCACCGGCTGCCCTTAAGTGGTTTTTCCCTTTTTTTTCTTTCTCCCTTTTTTTTAAAATACCAAACGGACTCGGAAAATTCCATAAAAATATTCTAAAAATTCCTAAAAATATCTAGAATATTTCTAAACCATTTTTAAATAATTCTAAGGACTTTAAGAACTAAAAATGGGAATTTTGGGACGTTACACCTCCATCCAAGGTTAGATCCACAACAAACTTGGCAAGAATGTTAGTTAGTTTTTATAGCTGTAGCTGTCTTGGTTCTGACTTTGGGTCTCCCAAATGGAACCCTCGGTCGAACCGACGCCTACTGTTCCCTCGACGGGGAACGCGTCCTCACCTACTCCTCTCAGGAGAGTTTACCGTTTGTCAACCGGCTCCTCCGGTTGGACTTTTGCCCAGCAGTCCTTCGCCAGCTGCGTAGCAGCCCTTCTCCAGGTCTTCGGTACAAAGCAGTCCTTCGCCAGGTGCCTAGCAGCCCTTCGCCAGGTATTAGATTCCCAGCAGCCCTTCACCAGGTGCCTAGCAGTCCTTTGCCAGGTCTTAGACTCCTAGCAGCCCTTTGCCAGGTGCCCAGCAGCCCTTCGCCAGGTCTTCGTATTTCGATGCCTAGAATTCCTTTGCTGGGTGCCCAGCCGCCCTTCGCCAAGACTTCTTTCTGCACACTCAGTGAGCACATTAGTCCAAAATAATATCTTAACTTTTGAACCCTTTGCATTATCAAAATCGAGGTTCGACTTAGGTGCTATCTGCACCGACAATCTCCCCCTTTTTGATTTATGGCAACCCGGTTCGAAATGTTAAGTTTAAACAAAAATAGGTAAAGTGCCAATTTAATTTCCTCCTCCTGGAAGGAATCTCCCCCTAGGTTTTTCAAAGATTTGCGAGGTTTGAAAAACTTTCTAAGTTTAAAAGGGAATTGATTTTTCAATACTTAGATCATTTTCAAAAAAAATGTAAGTTAGAAAATATTTTCCAAAAAAAAATTTGAGTAAAAAAAATGTAAGTTAGAAACTATTTTCCAAAATCAATTTTTGGGTTTGGCACTTGGTAAATTTACTCTTAGAGAATTTACACTTAGAAAATTTTCAAGTAAATACTTAGTTTTCGCACATTAGAAAATTTTCTAAACTTCTTCTGAAGTTTTTAATACAAGAAGAATTTTTTCCATATTTTTGAGTTGTGAAAATTTTTTCCAACCTCTTTAGCCCTTTAGAAAGTTTTCAAGAAAATTTTGAAATTAAAACTTAGAAAATTTTCTATTAGAGAAATTTAAGATAAGTATTAGAGAAGTTTTGAAAAATAGTTTGAGTCAAGTACTTAGAAATAAATTTGAGAATAGCTTAAGTGAAGTACATAGAAATAAATTTGAGAATAACTTAAGTCAAGTACTTAGAAATAAAATTTGAAAATAATTTAAGTCAAGTATGAGGCAATTGACTTAAGGAATTTTACTTTTTGAAAAAAAGAAGAGATAAATAAAGTTTAAAAAAAATTAAAAAAAAATTAAACCTTCTCTCCTTTCCAATCTCTCCCCCATTGTCATATATCAAAAAACAAAAACCATATAGTAACACAATATAGCAAAAGAAGAAAGGTGTTGTACTGAACCAATTCGAGGTATAAACTGGACCAAATCAATTTGAATTAACTCTTTCGGGTCCTGTCTAACCCAATTAGCTTCTTACTAACTATTATAAACAGTAGCTTTCGCAAGGGTTAGTAAAGTTAAGTGTTCTATTCAAGTTAGATATTCTAAACTTGACACTTAACTTGATTACTGTTTAATTTGTATTTAGTACCCTAATTACTGCAGATGCACTGACTTAAAGCATCTTGAATTAAGGCAAAGACCTAAGCATCTCATCCCATTCTTGGTTATCAATCAAAAGTACCCTAAGGTGCTTGTGAGATGCTGACTTCTAGATCTATAGGTTCATGCAGTTCTAGGGTTAGGGCCTAAGCTAAGTCTATTTGCGAAAAAGCCCTAGTTTTGAAAGGGATAATTTTTCTTAAGAAAAACTAAGTAAAAAAAAAAATATTTTAAAAATGCACAAAGAAAATGATTTTTCAAAAATTAAGTAGGAACTGATAAGTAATAAAACAGTTTTTCCAAAACAGAAGTAGAGCAAACCTATTCTATCAAGCATAACCCTAACTGATAATGATCAGATAGTAAAAAAAAACAACTAGTCAACTAGATAAGTCAACTGGTCAAAGCGAGGACCTGCATAGTCACACCACAGTCAAATACAAGTCAACCCTACTGAGTAGGGATAGTCAACCAGTCAATAGTACAATATCAATATGAACTAAGAGGAAGGACCGGGATGATCTGATGAGCTGGGCTGCCAGGATCAAAATAATGACATCATTTCATTATACCGTGCGTCGCTAGTCTCTCAATCGGCTCTGTGGGCATCCATATACTCTGCGTGATTGGCTTCTACTTCCTCCCTGAGACTGTGTACCTCTGTCTGAAGTAGAGCTAGCCTCTCGTCAATTGTCAGAGATGGGGGCACATCCATCTGCTCTCGAATCTCGGCCGCCAGATCTGCGACATCAACCTCTATCTCCTCATCAGAGTCGATCTGGGGTCCAGCTCGCTGACGTCTCCATCATAAAACCCCGGTACCCGAGACCTCTATGCCCACTAGGGAAAAGTTTCTAAAACCTATTTCATCAAATTCGGTCATTGTGGTCATCTCTCCATCGGTGATATTACGACCGTGATGATGAAGAATGGAGGTGATGATGTGGCAATAAGGGGTGCGTACCCACTCTTGAGTAGTAACACTGGACGCATATAGAATCGTGTGAAATATGTGGAGTCCAATGTCGATATCTAGGTGATGGATCAATGCATACAGTAAGAAGGTGTGGAATGGTCGCATGGTCGCGACATCCCTAGTGGACAAGGGTAGAATGCAACGGACTAGGACTCTATAGAGAGCGTAGTCCTGGACCTGAAAATCTACAGACTGAAATCGTCTAGTCAAAGGGTTTCGGGCATCTCTATAAAAATAGGAATATAGGGTGTCCAGGTCAATGTGAGAGTAAGGAGCATCAAAGGGAGGATCTCTAGAAGGATAATAGCAGAAAGTGGACTGAGAAAGTCGTAGTCCAAGAAATCTGTTGAGCAACGAGGGTGTTATTGTCAAGAGCATCGCTTGTACTGTGGTGACAAACATAAGGTCATTTTGTCTGATTATATTGTTGTAGAATTCTGCACATAGGGTTGTGTTAACGGGATGAGTGCAGAAGACAAGGTTATCAAGTTGATAGAAGTTTATGACATTCATAGCTAACGAACAGGATTGATTAAAAAACTGTCTATTTAGGAAACTCATTTTTATAGGTTTATACGTTGTCCTAGCAAATTTATTGCAAAGTTCCGAGGTCGGAAACCTAGGGTCGGGGCTAGGTTCGATCCCGGGGTTTGGTTGATTTGGACGACATTTTCTAAAATAATAATAAACATGCGTTTAAGAGAAAAGATGGTACGGAAATTAATTCTAAGTGCAAAAGAAATGATACCGAGTCACCATACGGGGAGGAATGGTTGAGGTGGAGTGGTCGAGGGCACGAGAGGGTCGTTCGGTCACCTTGGAAGGAGAAGAGTTAGAGAGGAGAAGTTTTTGGGTGTGGCAAAAGAAGGGAGTTTCGAGTGGTTTATATAGAAGATGTTAGGTCGGGCGCCCGGGACATCCCGGGCGCCTGGGTCAGAGGGTAGCTGCCTTTGGCAGTTTTTCTGCCTTGACCTGGTGCTGGATGGGGGAGCCCGTGATGGCATGGGCGCCCGGAGTCAGATCAAAACTGCCATATACAACTTTTTATGTTTTGTCCGTGTCCTTGGGGGCGCCTCGCGTAGACAGCTTTTCTGTTTGATCGAAGAGAAAGAGAGAGGGGGTGCCCGAGGGGTCACGGGCGCTCGGTTTGACTATTTGACCAGGTTTGATTGTTTGTCCTGGTTTGACTGTTTGACCTGGTTTGACTGCTTGACCCGGTTCGACTATAATTACCAACAATCAAGACAATTCAATTCTAAATTCAACAATATTATTGAAATCAGATTTTATATTAAGTTAATTCCTAACTATCTCACCCGGTATCTAGTTATCAATCACGTTAACCTTATGGGTTTTTGTGAGACAGGTTTTAGTAGAAAGATTTATTTTGAAAAGACCATGATTAATTTTGAAAAGTTAAATTAATTTAAAACAGAATTTAAATTTATTTTGAAAGGGGATATTTGAATCTAAGATTAACTGAATGTTTGTGTTAGATTCAAATTTGACAAATAATAAATTGAATTTGAATTTCAAGAATTGGCTTCCAGGTCTTGGCGAGGCACTAGGCCTTCTTTGGCCGTAGTCTTATTGGATCATCAACCCTTTCCTTGACAAAGCCTTTTAATGAAATTTCATTTTCAAAATTATTTTTTAAAAAATTCTGGTCTAACTAGTTTGGGTCTTGGATCGGTAGCTTCGGCTAGTTTCACCAGTCTAAAGAGACCAAGTAGTGTATACTTGACCTTATTAGAGAAGGCTTCCCTAACGTACTATCATCTCACCGCCACCCAATACTATGTTATTCAAATTTCAGTTAATTGGTTTAGTCCTTAGTTTAACCAGTCCTAGGGCTAAGTATGGTGAATTGCAGAAAATAAATAGACAAGCAATCATGCAATTTTTAAACAAGAAAAGAAATTTATTTTACTATAAAGATTATTTTTAGGTTGCCTCCCCCTAGACTAAAGCCACGATAATGGTTCGGCAAGATGTGAATCTTGTCCTTGTGGATCCAATACTGATTTGATCCAGTTTAGTTGTTCAGGCAAAGTTTGGGTACCCATGCCTGAACTTTAGGTCTAGACTGATTCAGTATAGCATAGTATGACCTTTGTCTTGCCTTGGTTCGATAGCCTAACCCGGATCGATTTAGAACCGACTTTTGTTTTCCAAGGATCATGTCAAGACCCTTGGAACCAGAAGTGAATCATTCTAATGTTGCTCTAAGGACCTTGACTTGAGTTTTCAAGGAGTTCTCTTTCTCAAGTTTTTCAACTTGAGTAGAGGTTTCTTCTTGAACCTTCTCAGTTAAGGATCTTGAGTCAGCTCCCTCTTTCAGGAGTTTTACTTCCTGTCGGAGGGGCTCGACTCAGATTTTGGCGTTCATCAAGTCGCGAGATAGATAGGCAATTAATTCGGATAATTGAATTCTAGAAAACCCACTTACAGTGATTTGGCCGTCCTCTGAAAATGTAAGCTTTTCGTCGTCCGACTCCGATTCTGATTCGGTCTCGATTTCTTCTGAAGCAGTCAGGGCGAGCAGGTTCAACTGTGGGGCCTCTTCTTCTTCTTCAAAGGAAGACTTGTCCCACATTTCTTGAAGGGCCTTCTTCCTTCTTGTCTTCTTCGTCTCCTTCAGATTGGGGCATTCCATCTTGTAGTGACCCTTCTTTTTGCATTCGTAATAGGTCACATTTGGTTTGGTCTTTTCATTTGAAGGATCAGCTGGTTCTTCCTTTCTTTGGCTGGCTTTCCTTCTGTTGGTCTGGTTTTTCAGCTCCTTGTAGTAGTCTCGGGCTAGCCGAACCAGCTTGGGTCGATTTCCTTCACTGTCTTCTGAGTCTGAGTCTGAATCAGACTCGGGTGCAGGTTGACGCATCATCTTGGTCATCTTTCCAGTTTTACCTGTAACAAAAGCAATGCCTTTCTCGGCCAGGGTGCAGTTAGTCTGCTCATGCAATTCAAGTTCAAAAAACTGCTCATCTAATTTAATACTAGACAGATCTCTTGAAACTTTGTACGCATCTACCATAGATGCCCACAAATTATTTCTTGGGAAAGCGTTAAGGGTGTACCTGATCAAGTCACGATTTTCTACCTTGTGACCGATTGAATGTAGACCGTTCATCATCTCCTGGATTCTGGCATGGAGCTGGGCTACGGATTCGCTGTCGTTCATCTTAATTGTGTACAACTTGTTTAGCAGTAGGTCCCTCTTGCTGATTCATGTGTCGGAGGTTCCTTCATGCAACTCAATTAACTTACCCCAGAGTTCCTTTGCACTGTTGAATGGTCCCACCCGGTTCAGTTCTTCTTTGGTTAGGCTGCATTGGAGTGTTTAAGTCACTTTAGCATCGACCTCGATCTTTCTTTTCAGTGCGGTATACCATTCGGTGTAATATTGTGGCACTCCTTCAGCGTTTTTCGGGATTTCCAGTCCAGATTGGATAATTATCCATATGTCCACCTGAGTTTTCAAGTGGACTTCCATCCGACTCTTCCATTAGGAGAAATCCTCCCCACTGAAGAGTGGTGGTCTGGCTGTACTGAACCCTTCTTGCATGGTCATTTAGATGTTCTATAATAAAATTAAAAGAATTTGTCCCAAGACTTGGTCTTGGATTAGCAGTGCGAGAAGAAGATATATATATATATATAATTATTGAGTGGTGTTGCACCAACCTCGATTAACGATAAAAATTTGATCGAAAAAAATAAAATTTTCGAAGAAAAATCCGAAAAACTCCCAAATTGGTGGTTGCACCAAATTTGAGCTTCCCCGCTCTGATACCACTTGTTGGATCGAGAAAACACGATAGAGGGGGGGTGAATATCGTGAAAACATTTTCGGATAAGATTGAGAGAAATTACACAGCGGAAATAAAAACAAACACAGCAGAAGAACACAAGCACTTTTACTTGGTTTGGAGTCGCGGTCGGCTCCTACTCCAAGGCCCAGGGTTCTTGTCCATTTACTGCGGGCAATTCTATATGTGCGCAAAGGTTTACAGGAATCGTTACAATAGTAGTGCAGTAAATAAATAATTATACTCTTCGTTACCGACGCCCGATGTGGATCGTACTTCGGAGCAGAGGGTCGTTGTCGGCGCTAGAATGTCGAGCACGGAGTTTGCCGGAGCAGAGCGCTTGAACGAAGAGAGTAGATGCGTTGAAAAAATTATTGTAGAAGCCTTAGGGGTCGAGCCCCTTTTATACTGCTCCTGGGGGCGCCCTGGACGCTGGGGGTGCCTGACACGTGCCTTCGGATCCGTGAAACCTCATTCGAAGCCCGGTCAGCATTTATCCCTCCAGAATCGGCCTAGGAGCTGACGAGGGTGCCCCCAGCGTCCAGGAGTTGGTCTGCTGCTTATGTCTCGTGCTCACTTGGTCTGCTGGCTTCGTGGCTGAGTTTGCTTCGATCACAATCTGGCTTGGACCTAGGGCGCCCGGGACATACAGGGCGCCCGGGAGCATCAAGGTGCCTGACCCAGTAAGCTTTCGAAGCGATTCTTGCTTAATTGCTCATTTGACTTTGACCTTGGGCGCCCGGGACCTCCCGGGCGCCTAACCCAGCTGCTGCCCCTCTCCTTTGAGGCGTTCTGAGCTGCAGAAACACATTCCTTTGGTCCCTGCATCCAAGGTTAGTTCCATAACAAACATGACAAGAATGTTAGTTAGTTTTTACAGTCGTAGCTGTCTTGGTTCTGACTTTGGGTCTCCCATATGGAACCCTAGGTTGAACCGACGCCTACTGTTCCCTCGACGGGGAACATGTCCTCACCTACTCTCTCAGGAGAGTTTACCTTTTGCCAACTGGCTCCTCCGGTTGAACTTTTGCCCAGCAGTCCTTCGCCAGGTGCGTAGTAGCCCTTCGCCAGGTCTTCGGTACCAAGCAGTCCTTCGCCAAGTGCCTAGCTGCCCTTCGCCAGGTCTTAGATTCCCAGCAGCCCTTCGTCAGGTGCCTAGCAGTCCTTTGCCAGGTCTTAGACTCCTAACAGCCCTTTGCCAGGTGCCCAGCAGCCCTTCGCCAGGTCTTCGTGTTTCAATGCCTAGCAGTCCTTCGCTAGGTGCCCAGCAACCCTTCGCCAGGACTTCTTTCTGCACACTCAGTGAGCACATTATACCAAAATAATATCTTAACTTTTGAACCATTTGCCATTATCAAAACCCAGGTTCGACTTAGGTGCTGCCTGCACCAACAGATACTTTTACCTTGACGTTTCTCCACATCAGGCTTAAATTCTTTGAACTTATCAAAGCATTTAGACATGCGACACATCAAGTAAAAGTATCCATACCTTGAATAATCGTCTATAAAAGTGTCGAAGTATTCAAAGCCACCTCTAGCCTGGATGGACATAGGACCACACAAATCAGAATGAACTAGTTCTAACACATCTTTGGCTCTATATCCCTTACCCTTGAAAGATATCTTGGTCAACTTACCTTCCAAGCAAGACCCACAGGTTGGGAGGTCATCCACCACCAATGAACCCAAGGGCCCATTGGCTATCAACCTCTGAATCCTATTAAGGTTAATATGTCGAAGCCTAAGATGTCAAAGATATGTCTGGTTCATTTCAGAAGGTTCCTTTCTCTTATTTTGGTTAGATGATGTGTTATTGGCCTCTATTTGCATTGTGGGAGTTTTTGGTTTTAGAGTATACAAATTGCCAATCATAGTACCCGAATAGATAATCTCTCTATTTCTCTTTATAACAACTCTGTTATTAAAAGCAATAGAATATCCATCCTTTATTAATCTAGAAACCGAAATTAAGTTCTTTCTAAAAGAGGGTACATATCAGCAATTTCTCAAAACTAACTCTTTATTCCTATCAAAAGATAAATAAATGTCTCCCACTGTAACTGCCACCACCTGTGTTGCATTGCCCATGTAAATGATGATTTCCCCATCAGCTAGCCGTTGGGTTTTTTGGAACCCTTGCAAAGAGTTGCAGACATGACCAGTGGCTCCCGTATCTATGCACTAGGTACTGGTAGATAGCACTGCTAAGCATGTTTCAATGACTAAGCATGAAGAAATACCTTTGTCTTGATGACGGAGACAGTTCGCCTTCCAATGTCCAGTTTGCTTACACGTGAATCACTTGCCTCTTGGCTTCTTCAAGCCAGTCCGAGGTACCTGCAATCCTGCTGCCTTCTTGGACCCACCTTGTTTCTTCTTCTTCCTGCCTTTCGGCACAGAAGTAGAATCCTTTTTAGTAATCAAGGCCTGTGAACTCTGACGAATCATCCCCTCCGCCGCCTGGAGTTCTCCCAGCCGTTCCCCCAACGTATACTCATGCTTGTTCATGTTGTAGTTGAGTCGGAACTGCTCAAAACTCCTAGGCAAAGACTAGAGTATAATATCGACCTGTGTTTCCCCATTGATCAGTGCTCCAACTACCTCAATCTCATTAAGGTGAGTCATCATCTTAAGGACATGATCCCTCACGGGTGTCCCTTCGACCATTGTAGTCATCATCAAGTTCTTCAACGTAACCTACCCAGCAGCCCAACCCTAGTGCCCGAAGAGCTTTTTGAGGTTTAACATCATATCACAAGAAGTGGGCATGGCCTGATGCTAATGTTGCAATACATTTGACATAGATGCCAAAATATAATAATGCGCCATCTCATCTGCCTTGACCCACTTCTTGTAACGCTCCCTCTGCTCTTCACCAGAGTTCCCACCAGACTTTTCAAGACATTCATAGAAGAGTACATATTTGTACTCTTCAGCAGTAAGGACAATGTCCAGGTTTCTTTTCCAGTCTATGTAATTGGGGCAAGTAAGTTTATTCTCCTTAAGTATGGTCGCTAGTGGGTTAAAGGTCATTTTGAAACTACCTGAGAATCACAATAATCACAACTTTAGATTTTGAAAATAAATTAATTCCTCAAACAAAAAATTTTGAAATCAACCAACACCTCAAAACACCGAGAATATCGTATGCCACGTTAGTGTGGACGTATACGAATTCTACATTCATTAGAGGAGGTTTAACCCATTAATTTTATTATCTTGTCAACCTAACTTTTTGACAAATAAAATTAATAGTTGGTTCACTTCGGCCCTACAAAAAATAGCAGTAGCAAACTCAAATGAACCACAAGCCCATAAGGCAAGTAAACACATTGAGTGCAAGTACCAACTGATACGAGACATCGTAGAGCGAGGAGAAGTTGTTGTCGCCAAGATTGCATTAGAGGATAACCTGGCAGATCCTTTCACTAAGGCCCTTCCAGCGAGTGCTTATGATAGGCATATGGAGGGGATGTGAATTAGATGTATGGCAGTTTATTGGTAGCATAGTCTTTTTGTATAAGTGGGATATTGTTAATGTAACGACCCGACCCATTTGGCGACCCCTCATTTTTCTGTGGGTCGTCGACCGTCGACCGTGTCGTTACCTTACTAGGTCTTCCCACCCCCTGGACAGTGAATTTTTGCCTTCTCAGGATTCGAATCCTAGACCCAGGCTTAAGTACTAGTTTTTTATGAATCCTGGTAACCAATTGAGCTAGGCTCAATTGGTTACCAGGATTCATAAAGAACTAGTACTTAAGCCTGGGTCTAGGATTCGAATCCTGGGAAGGCAAAAATCCACAGTCTAGGGGGTGGGAAGACCTAGTAAGGTAATGACACGGTCGATGGTCGATGACCCACAGAAAAATAAGGGGTCGCCGAATGGACCACCAAATGGGCCGTGTCGTTACAATAAAAAAGGCGCCTTTTTATTGTAACGACCCGGCCCATTTGGTGGCCCATTCGGCGACCCCTTATTTTTTTGTGGGTCGTCGACCGTCGACCGTGTTGTTACCTTACTAGGTCATCCCACCCCTTGGACAGTGGATTTTTTGCCTTCCCCAGGATTCGAACCCTAGACCCAGGCTGAAGTACTAGTTCTTTATGAATCCTGGTAACCAATTGAGCAAAGCTCAATTGGTTACCAGGATTCATAAAGAACTAGTACTTAAGCCTGGGTCTAGGGTTTGAATCCTGGGGAAGGCAAAAAATCCACTATCCAGGGGGTGGGATGACCTAGTAAGGTAACGACACGGTCGACGACCCACAGAAAAATAAGGGGTCGCCGAATGGGCCACCAAATGGGCCGCCAAATGGGCCGGGTCATTACAGTTAAGATGTATACTAAAAGCCTAGCTTTTGTATGAACATTTAATTTTGGAATAAGAATCACATGGTCATTGTTTGCATTTTATATTTATTATATGTGTGCAAAATCTCTATTACATTACATTGTAGATAACATGGTGTGTGGTGCCACACAGATGATCTTTTTATCAATCCCTTGTAAAGTATAAGTAGTGGCTCACAACCGAGATGGATTTGGACAAACCATTGGGATGGTTGTAGTGTAATTTGGTATTAGTCTATCTTGACTATAGAATTATACTAGTACACTTTGTGTGTATTAAGCATGATCGATTAGAGGTGATTCGATTTATATTGACTATATAATCGAACCAACGTCTACTGTTCCCTCTTCCGGGGAACGCGTCCTCACCTACTCCTCTCAGGAGAACTTATCTTTTGTCAACCGGCTCCTCCAGTTGGACTTTTCCTCCGCCTCCGAGACTGTCGGATCTCAAGATGTTCGTACCTCGACTCGCCTCTACTTCTGTTCGCAATCCTCACTCGGCTAAGACTCCTACCCGATCTTCCGAATCAGGACATCGGTGCCCAGTCCACGACCAGGACTTCTTGCCCAATCCTTGGCCAAGTCTTCTTGCTCAACCCTGCAGGTCAAGATTTCATGCCTAGGTAAACTAGGACTTTCCTGCAGACTTGGTAAATCCATTAGATCACAATATAAACATAACTTTGAACCCTTTGCCATTATCATAACCAGGTTTGATCTGGTGCTTCCGACACCAACACCTGAGAACTCAGTATATAAAGGGGTTCAAGCCCTCACTTCAAAACAACAATTTCTATATCCACTAAAGCAATCTATGCAAATCAAAAGTGCTCAAGGTGAAGCTCTGCGACCGAGGAGGCTCCAGGAGGAAGTGTGAGATGCTTCGGAGTTCCATATTGGTCGAGCTCGTCAACTTGTTTGGTTTGATTTAATTTACAAGTACTTTACTATTTATTTATTTGCATTTGTAAAAACAAATTGTAAGACGGGTTTCTCCACCTCCAGAAAGTCTAGAAAGGAGAACATTAGTGGACTCACACTGAGTACTTAGGCCTTGGATGTACTGACCCTGGGGGTTGGGAACCAAGTAAATCCCACGAGTCTTTCTGTTATCTTTCTTTTCTTTTATTTTATATTTCCGCTGCGTACCAACTCTGATGGAAAGATGATCGAACGAAGTTTTCCAACGAAATTATTCGAGTCGATATCCCTCCCCCTCTATCGATTGGCACCGATCCTACACCTATTATTTGGGTGGGGTGAGCTGATAGTATGTTAGGAAAACCTATCTAAAGAGTTAGGTAAGGTAAGGACTACCCTATTTGGTCTTTTTAGCCCGGTGGAACTAGCCGAAGCTACTTCACCAAATCCTCGTCTAGTTAGACCAAGGTTTCTCAAAGAGTAACTTTAAAATATAATTTATTTAAAAGGCTTTGTCTAGAAAAGAGTCGTTGCTTTAATACTCAAGAAGGCCCCTGTGCCTCGTCAAGACCTAGAAGTCAATTATAGAAATTCATTTTCAATTTATTACTTGGCAAACATGAATCTAACTCATGGTTCAATCAAATCATAGTTTTTCAATTTAAATTTAAAGACAAAATTTGACACATTTCACAAACACATATATCGTCTGTTTTTTCACTTAGAAATGGGTGAGATGTTTACGATGTAAAAAGCTAATCCAATCCAACTGACTAGTAAACTTAATTAGTTTTACATTTAATTTATTAACTTAATTTAAGATATTTCCCCTAATAAAATTCTTACATAAAATACTTAATTAATTTTTCAAAATCAACCTTATCGAATTCAATATAACTTAACTTGTTTTTCAAAATCAACCTTCCTAAATTTAATTCAACTTAATTAATTCTACAAAATCAATCTTATCATGCTTAATTCAATTTAAATTAATTTTTTGAATCGATTTTTTTCAAATTTAATTTAATTAAAATAATTGTTTTATCAAATTTAACATAAGTTAATTATTTTTTTCAAAACACAAACTCAAACATTTAACTTAATCAATTCTTTTTAATAAAAAATTTTAAAATTAACATAAGTCTTCAAATCAAACTTAACTTAATTTTTAAATTTCAAATTCAAATTAATTTTTCAAATCTCATGTTCAAATTCACCCTTTTAAATTTTAAATTTTAAATCTAATTTATTTTCAAACTCAATTTGATTCTTAAACTATTTTAATTATTTATTTATAGTAAATATTGCCTAAATACTTAGAAATAACTTCAAATCTATGCTTAAAGTTTGTTCTTCAATTTTGTTTGGAAAGTATATTATTTCTCCATATACATTTCTTTAACTATCATTTTTAGTAAGATTTTAAATCTACTCTCTTTTAATTAAAATTTCTAATTTTCAATTAATTTTCAAAATAATATTTTAATAAATCTACTCTCTTTTAAAGGCTTGACTAGTCCTTTAAAACTCTTTGAAAATGCTTATTTTCCATGAAAATGTATATTTTCCAAAACATCAGGGGGAGTGAATAAATACCCCATTTTTTTTAAACTGCCAAAACTTAAATTCCTACTTAGCATGTTATGATGTATTTTTTTTTAGAGGAGAGAGTAACACATTAAGGAGAAGCATGATTAAAAAAAAAGTGCCCCCGCGGGCATGGCGCGATTGCTAACGACTCACTTGGGTGATGCCTCATTTCTCGGGTTTGATTCCTCCTTGGTAGAACGTGCACTATGCTGACGAAAGAAATTGCCATAGGCTGCTGTATGGTTGGGCCATCGAGTACCGATATCATCAGTGGTGAAGTTGCCACATGTCTCCGCCCTACAATTTACCCTCATTGACTGATAGGGACTCATGTTGAAGGTTGTGGGGCAAGGCCGGTCAGCCAAGCAGATTAGTCGGGCGTAAGCCTGGATACCCCCTGTAAATTAAAAAAATGATTAAAAAAAAGTGGGCAAAATCTATTTTTTAAATTTAAGTTAACAAATATTTTCAAAAATACTTTTCTTAGAAAACTTTTCAAAAAGTCTCTTTTACGTAGGATTTATTTTGCTAATTTGAAATAATAATCTATTTACTCAGAAAATTTATCCTCTTGTTTAAGAAATTTTATATTTTGAATATTTTTTCCTTGATAATTGTATGCTTACTCAAATCGATCTTGGACTCAAATGGATGAATTAACTTGATTCTAAAATTGTTTCTCAGTTAATTTTTTTGGATTAATAATTTGCTTAACTTAAATAGTTGATTAACTTTTCTACTTAACATAAAATATTTTTTTTACTTTGCATTATCTACTTGCTTCACTTAAATTATTTTTCTAAATTTACTTGCATTTTCAAAAACCTCACGAGCTCTGATACTTGAATATTTCATTTTCTATTTTTTTTTTCTCCTTAACCAAAATATTTTATTTTAATATATGGAAAAGGGGGAGAGAAAGGAAATGTGGAAAAGTTAAAAAGAATATTTTCAAGAAGAAATGTTTCTCCTATGTAGCAAAAGAATTTCTTTTAGGGGTGTTTTCAAACATCTACTTAGTACTTAATTTCACAAGTTTTTCAAATTTTACCTACCACATTGTTTTTTTCAAAATTCTATTTTCAAAGGAGAAGAGAAAGGAAAAAGTTGAAATTTTCATTCAATTTTAATTATAGTATTTCAAAGTTTATACTAAGAATTTTTTAAAGTTTACTTATTTTTCAAAAAGCCTTTCAAATTCAAAAAATACACATGTTTCCAAAACATCAGGGGGAGAGTTTCATATCAAGGGGGAGCTTCATGCATTTTTTCAATTTTGCAAGTTATTTGCACTTTGAAATTAAACTTTAACTCAAATTGCAAATATTCCAAAACTTAACTTATAAAGGGGAGATTTGCATGTATTTTTTTACAAATATTTCTAACTTTGAAATGATACATTGGAAAATTGATACAACTTTGTAAAATGTTATACTATGTTTCATTAAATGCATTTGCTACATGCTTAAATGCCTATTTTAACTTAACATTTGAATTAGGTTGTCATAAATCAAAAAGGAGAAGATTATTGACGCCGAAAACACTAGCTCGAACTTGTTTTTGATAATGACAAAGGGTTTAAAGTTATGTATTGTTTTAGATCTAATATGTTTCACTAATTGTGCAAGAAAGTCCTAGTTTACCTAGGCATGAAGTCTTTGATGGTGCCGAATGCACCAGATCGAACTTGGATTTGATAATAGCAAAGGGTTTAAAGTTATGTTTATGTGGTATGCTAATGAATTTGCTAAGTGTGCAGGAAAGTCCTAGTTAACCTAGGCATAAAGTCTTGACCTGCAAGGTTGAGCATGATGTCCTAGTTGAGGACTAGGCATGAAGTCATAGTCGAGGGTTGAGCATCGTTGACCTGACCGAGGGTTGGGCACGAAAACCTGGTTTGAGGAATTGGGCACGATGTTCTGGTCATGGATTGGGCACCAAAGACCTAATCCGGAAGATCAAGCAGGAGACTTATTGTTGGGACCGGGTGCATGTCGACAAGGATACGAGTTCGTAAAATTCAAAATTTTTACGTGCAGCGGAAGAGTTTGCATAAAATAATTTCCTAAATTATTTTAACTTCGTATCTAGCATGCAACCCTATGGTGTGTTGACATAATCATACAATAAAATTTTGCAGAAAGGTAAACTAATTTACTTTTATACCTCGCGTAACTCGAAGAAAAGGGACGAGATCCAACCGTAGCGTCCCTTGGAAGCTCCGCCTCTATTCGCGTCCACGCCGAGTTCTCTTCGGGATGACTTCGCAAAGTCACGAGTTTTGTGCCGACGAGAACTACTAGATTCTCTATAGGCACAACAAAGAAGATCAAGAGAAGAAAAGGAAACTAACCAACGAAGTAACGGAATCGAATTCCGAGAAGAGAGGAGTCGCTATCCGCTTCTTCTTCTTCTTGGTTGGCTTCTCCTTCTTCTTGTAAGCTCACGCCAACCTCAAGGGGAGGAGAGGGTTGCGCCGGCCCTAGATGGAGGAAGGTGGGCGCCGGCCCTAAGTCTCCAAGTGGGCGCCGGCCCTAAGGGAGGAGAGGGGAGGAAGAAGAGAGAAAGAGGGAGAGCTCTTCACAACTTGATTAGTTGATGTAGGAATAAGGGCTAGCCTTTGGTTCCTTTATATAGTAGCAACTCCTTTGCTAAGTCTCCCTCTAAACTGAATTAACGGAATTAACGGAATTAGTTATAAGAAATTTATCTTATAAATTTTCTTATTAATTATTCCATTTAAATCGAGTCTTTATTATAAACCAATTTATAATAAAACAAATTAATTATCATAAGAAAATTTATCCTATAAATTCTCTTATGAATTTTATTATAACTAACTTTATAATAAAACTAATTAATTATCATAAGAAATTTATCTTATAAATTCTTATGAATTATTCCGTTTAAACCGAGTCTTTATTATAAACCAATTTATAATAAAATAAATTAATTATCATAAGAAAATTTATCCTATAAATTCTCTTATGAATTTTATTATAACTAACTTTATAATAAAACTAATTAATTATCACAAGAAATTTATCTTATAAATTCTTATGAATTATTCCGTTTAAACCAAGTTTTATTATAACTAATTTATAATAAAACAAATTCTTCTTCTCTTTAAATTATAGAATAAATTTTATAAGAAATTTATAAACTTTCTTATTATGGAAAAATCAATTCATAATTGATTTTATAAAATTAAAATAAACCCAATTCATGGATTATTTTAATCTTCCATAAAAGAATAAATTTCTATAAATTTATTTATATAAATTTCTTTATACAAATTTATTTATCCATAATTTATAAAATAAATCGCGCTGGATTTATCTTATTAATTAAACCAATTAAATTGGTTTTTCTCCCTTTGATGGCCGGCCACCCAAGGAGGGTTAACACCCTCTTTGGCCGGCCAAAACTGACGCGAACCGATCGCGAATTAAACTCATTTAATTCGCCCAAAAAGCATTCAAAAGACTTAGCCATTTTTAGCTTCCATTGCGCCTCTGACTAACTCAGATTCGTCTTATTTCTCTTGATTGGAAAATCCAATTTTCAACTCATTTTAAATCCCTCGGATTACTCGTAGTGCGTGTGACTAAATAGGCTTTCGATTTATGTTGGCCGTCTATAATCAACAAATTATAGAACGATCATGAGTGGCACCTAGTAGTACATCATGATCCCCAATTAATCGAAAGATCAACGGTTTGACCCCAGAAGAAATTATTCTAAAACCCTTCAGTAGCTCTAATGAATCGTGCCCCATTCCCTTCACCACCTTATACCCACTTGGTTCAGGACACGGTCAATGGTGTCAGTCCCCACTAGGCTGACTACGTCACGCCTAGCCCAAGTAATGTCTTACTCGTCCTTTGGATTTCTAATTACTCTCATGTATTTTAGAGACTCTCACTCTAAACATGATATGCTCTGGCCAGAGGCTTTGAGTAACAATCCGACGATAGGCCTGGGTATACATCTCCTCGCAAGGAGTGGTGAATCCTTTGTAGGCTGTTCAAACATCTTCGGGCACTTCGGCTTATACCCGATCATCCTGGGTCCACACCTCCTTGGAGATGCTTGCTTAAGATGTCAAAGTATAAGTCTCTATGACCAAGATGACTTGAACACCGCAAGTCAAAGAAACATCGCACTTAAGCCGCAGTAGGATCTTCATTGACATATCTACATGTAGATTCCCATATGAAGTCTTACAGCTAGTCACTCCAATGAACTAGTTCCCTTAACTAGCATCCATGTTTATCTCCGGACATCCCAATGTCACCAGCCAGTGAGAATCAGCTGAATAGAGAATAACCCATGCTAGTCTCAACAGAACTGATAATGTCCGTATTTATCAATTCATCGACTAGGGATATTTCCAACACTTCACATTTGCACATTTAGAGATAATCACTAGTTGTGATCCCATCACAAATTCTCTTATGCTGTGAACTGTATGGCGGACATTCAGTAGATGAGTTTAAGATCCCAATCAAATACATAAACATGTATACTCAAATAGTGAATTATCATTTATTGAAATAAATGTTTACAATCATAAGGCGATTGCCTTAGGACACTTCTCTCATATCACTAACACTTATGTGGGATCGATTTGAATCGATAGAGGGGGGGGGGATTATCGATCGACAATTTTTCGAAAAAACTTAGAGTAGATTGCGTAGCGGAAAAGCAAAACAATGATAACATGTTTGTTTTTACTTGGTTCAGAGTCGTAGTCGGCTCCTACTCCAAGGCCCACGGTCCTTGACCATTTATGACGAATAATTCTATATTGCGTAAAATTATTACAATCTAATGTTTGAATATAGAATTTAAAAATACAACACATAACAAAACTTATACCGACGACCGAAAGATTAGAATGTCGGAGCCGTGGGTCGTCGCTGTCGGTTGAGTCTTGAGCACGGAGTGTTTGGAGCAGAGCGCTTGAAAGAATGCATAAAAGAAAGTTGTGTATGAAGCCAAGGGGGTGAACCCCTTAATATAGTCGTCGTTGGCGTGCCTGTGTTGAAGGGGGCGCCTAACACGTGGCCCATTCTGTGCGAAACTCAATCCGCAGACTTGTCCAGCACTTATCCCTTCAACTGGGGTGCCTGAGCTGACTGGGGTGCCTGTATGAACACAGGCGCCTCTGTTGCTGTCTTGAGGCTTGCTTCGAAGTGGCTTGGAATCACCCTTTGTCTGGGGCGCCTGCCTCAACATAGGCGCCTGGTCAAACAGGCTCCTCACACCATTGAGGCGTCTGGGAGCAGAAACCTTTCACCCTTCGTTCCTACAACCAGGGTTAGTTCCAAAATATAAATAATAAACAAGATAATATCATTTAAGCATGATTAACAACCTGAGCTGTCTTGATTTTGACTTGGGGCTTCTGAAATGGAACCCTTGGTCGAACTGACGCCTAATGTTCCCTCCTACGGGGAACGCGTGCTCACCTACTCCTCTCAGGAGAGTTTACCTGTTTGGCAACCGGCTCCTCCGGTTGGACTTTTGCCCAATCCCTCGGATTACGTCTTCGTGCCCAGTCCGTGACCATGACTTATTGCCTAGTTTCACTCACCAAGTCTTCGGTGCCCAGCCCTCGGCCAGGACTTATTGGCCAGCTTCACTCACCAGGTCTTTGGTGCCCAGTCCAAGACTAGGTCTTATTGCCCAACCTTATGTCAGGACTTAGGTGCCCAGACCGCGGCCAGGACTTAGTGCCCAATTCTTAGAACCAGGACTTCATGCCTAGTGTACTTAGGACATTTCCTGCACACTTGAGTAGCATTGTTAGATCACAATAAAACCTTAACTTCTGAACCCTTTGTCATTATCAAAACACAGGTTTGACTTTGGTGCTTCCGACACCAACAATCTCCCCCTTTTTGATTTATAGCAACACTGTTCAAAAAGTTAAGTTAAAAAGAATTTAAAGGGCATGTCTAACAAGAAAAAATAATCACTTTTTATAAAACTATTAAGCTCCCCCTGAAATATAACATTTTCCCTAGAAATTTTCAATGATATGCAGTTTTTCAAAAAATATCTAAGTATTAACTTTTGACTAAGTATTTTTCAAACCAAAGTAAAGTATTTGCAAAAGAAAAATTTTGCACTTAGACAATTTTTAGAAAAGGTTTGCAAGCACAAATTTTACTTAGAAAAATTTCACCAAAAAAACTTTGCAACTTAAAACAAATTTTTTTTGCAAACTTTTTACTTAGAAAAATTTCTGTTAAGCCAATTTTTGCACAAAATTTTTACTTAGAAAAAATTCCACCAAAAAAAACATTGCAACTTAAAACAAATTTTTGTGCAAACTTTTTACTTAGAAAAATTTCTGTTAAGCCAATTTTTGCACAAAATTTTTACTTAGAAAGTTTCAAATTTTGCACAACAGATTTTGCACACTTGAAAATTTTTTGCATAAAGTCCATTTTGTGTACTTAGAAAAATTTACTTT
Source organism: Boesenbergia rotunda (assembly GCA_024364735.1). Taxonomy (NCBI): domain Eukaryota; kingdom Viridiplantae; phylum Streptophyta; class Magnoliopsida; order Zingiberales; family Zingiberaceae; genus Boesenbergia; species Boesenbergia rotunda. The sequence continues at coordinate 39,183 of JAGFNQ010002111.1, read as the reverse complement.
AAGAACAGTTTGTGCATTCGTAAAATACTTTGTGCACTTTGAAAAAATTTGCTTAAAATATTTTGTGCACTTTGAAAAATAGTTAGTGCATTTGTAAAACGCTTGTGCATTTTGAAAAAAAAAATTACTTGGAAAAACTTTTTGAGAAATTTTTCTCTGTTCACTAATATAAACTTTTACTTAGAAAAACTTGCCCAAAAAAAATGTACTTAGAAATTTTGAAAAAGTGCTCTTAAAGGTTCATCTTTACTTTTTGAAAGAAGAAAAATTTTAAAATTTGAATATTTTCTGTCTTTCCTTCTCTCTCCCCCTTTGCCATATATAAAAAAAATAAAAAACTAATTGCAAATTACTTTTGAATTAGAGTTAGTAACAAAAATTTTCAGTCTGTATTGAACCAACTCTAGTGAACTCAAGCAACAAAAATGACCAAACCAATTAAACCGATCTTGTTCGGGTCCTGTCTAACTCAGTTAGCTACTTACTAACTGTTATAAAATAGTAATTTTCACTCGGGTTTGTCAAGTTATGTGATCTGATCAAGTTGGATTTGCTAAGCTTGAACACTTTACTTGATTGATGTTCAATTTGAATTTATTGCCCCAATTATTGCAGATGCACTGACTTAAAGCATCTTGACTCAAGGCATAGACCTAAGCATCTCAACTTAGTCTAGATTATCAATCAAAGTACCCTAAGGTGCTTGAGAGATGCTGGCTGCTAGATCTATAGGTGCATTCAATTCTAGGGTTAAGACCTAGGCTAAGTCCATTTGCAAAAAAAAACCCTTGTTTTGAAGGGGGTATGTTTTTGAAAAATTATAAGTCAGAAAACAGTTTCAAATTTCAAGACTTAGTAAATGAAATGATTTTTCAAAAAAATATTAAAGGTTAATTTTGAAAAAAAATATGAAAAAGATTTTTAAAAAATAATCAGAATAGTCCTATTCTACTAAGCACAACCGTAACATATGATTCAAGTATGAAGTAGATAACTTAGCAAGCAAATAAATTGCCAAAACATGAAGTAGATAACTCAGCAGGTAAATAAATAGCTAGTAGATAAAATGGCCAAGTAAAGGTCAACTGGTCAACACAAGGACAAACAAAGTCAATAACAAGTCAACCCTACCAAGTAGGGAAAGTCAAATAGTTAGGAATACAATCACGAAAAAAAAACCTCTCATGTGTGGGATCAGAATGAATCGATAGAGGGGGGGGTGAATATCGATCGATAAATTTTATGGAATACTTAGAGAAATTGTGCAGCGGAAAAGCAAAAATAATCGCTAACACTTTTGTTTTTACTTGATTCGGAGTCGCAGTCGGCTCCTACTCCAAGGCCTATGGTCCTTGGCCATTTATGATAGGCAATTCTATATTTGCATAAAAATGATTACAAGTTGGAGTTCCGAATATAGAATTGAAAATAATTACAACACTTTAAGAAAAAAGGATTTATACTGACGACCAGAAGATTTTGGAATGCTGGAGCCGCAGGTCATTGTTGGCGCTTGACTATTGAGCACGGAGCTTGTCGGAGTGGAGCGCTTGAATGAATGCATCGAAAGCAATTGTTGTTGCCAAGGGGGTGAACCCCTTTATATAGTCATAGCTTGGCCGCCTGTGTTGAAGGGGGCGCCTGACACGTGGCCTTCTCTGCGCGAACCTCAATCCACAGACTTGGCCAGCGCTTATCCCCTCAACCAGAGCGCCTGAGCTAACTGGGGCGCCTGTGTTAACACAAGCGCCTCTGTTGTAGTCTGGAGGACTTGCTTCGAAGTGGCTGGAATTCACCCTTTGTCTGGGGCGCCTGTCTCAACACAGGCTCCTAGCCCAGTAAGGCGCCTCACTCCATTGAGGCGCCTGGGAGTAGAAACCTCCATCCCTTTGTTCCTGCAACCAGGGTTAGTTGCAAAACACAAGAAACATACAAATAAGATAGATTTAATCATGATTTACATCCTGAGCTATCTTGGTTCTGACTTTGGGCTTCCAAAATGGAACCCTAGGTTGAACCGACGCCTAATGTTCCCTCCACAGGGAACGCGTCCTCACCTACTCCTCTCAGGAGATTTTACCTGTTCGCCAACCGGCTCCTCCGGATGGACTTTTGCCCAATCCCCCATATCAGGTCATAGTGCCCAGCTTCACTCACCAGGTCTTAGTGCCCAACTTCACTCACTAGGTCTTCGGTGCCTAGTCCACGACCAGGACTTAGTGCTCAGCTTTACTCACCAGGACTTATTGCCCAACCTTATGTCAGGACTTAGTTGCCTAGCCCGTGACCAGGACTTAGTGCCTAGTGTACCTAGGACTTTTCCTGCACACATGATTAGCCTTGTTAGATCACAACAAGACCTTAACTTCTGAACCCTTTGCCATTATCAAAACACAAGTTTGACTTTGGTGCTTTCGACACCATCAATCTCCCTCTTTTTTATTTATGGCAACAAAGTTCAAAAAGTTTAGTTAAAAAAACATTTTATAGAACATCTAACAAGCAAGATTATCTTAAGAAATACTTGAATAGAAAATATGTAATTAGCTCCCCCTGAAATAAACATTCTCCCCCTAAAACTTTCAATGATATATAGTTTTTTGTAAAACTTCTAAGTGCTTTAAGTTTTTGACTAAGTGTTTTTCAAACTAGAGCAAAAGTATTTATACTCACAAAAACTTCTTATACTTTCTTATACTTAGACTATTTTCCTTTTTAGAAAAGTTTTGCAAGCCTAAATTTTGATAAAAAAACATTTTTCTTAAAAAGGCTTTGCAAGGAAAAAAAATTTACTTAGCCAAAATTTCCCTTAAAAAGTTTCAATTTTTACACACTTAGAAAAATTTGCCTGGAAAATATTTTATGCACAAAACATTTTTACTTTGAAAAATCTTTTAACAAGTTTTTGCGAAAATTTGTTCACTTAGAAAAACTTCCCGTAGAAACATTTTCCAAAAAAAAATTCCAAAAGATTTTTGCTCAGACAAATTTTGTTTACTAAGGACTATTTGTAAAAAGATGCACTTAGAAAAAATTTTTGATGTTACTTAGAAAAATTATGAATTTACTTAGAAAAATTTTGAAGTTACTTAGAAAAATTTTGAACTTACATAGACACATAGAGATTTTTTGAAGCACTTAGAAATTTTACTTTACTTTATGAAAAAGAAAAAAAATTACTTTACTTTTTGAAAAAAAAAACTATCCTTCTTTTCTCTCCCCCTTTGCCATATATATATATATATAAAATAAGCATTGCAAGTCAATTTCAAATTAGAGTTAGTTAAAAAAAATTGTAAATCCGTATTGAACCAACTCTAGTGAATTCAAGCAAGAAAAAGGACCAAACCAATTAATCTAAACTTTTTCGGGTCCTGTCTAACCCAGTTAGCTACTTCCTAACTGTTATAAAATAATAGTTTTCACTAAGGTTAGTCAAGTTAAGTGATCTGATCAAGTTAGATTTGCTAAACTTGAACACTTAACTTGATTGTTGTTCAATTTGTATTTATCACCCCAATTATTGCAGATGTACTGACTTAAAGCATCTTGAATCAAGACATATGTAACGACCCGGAAAATTTTCTTAATATTTTCTTTAAAATATTAAGCATGTCTAGATAATTTTCCAAAGGATCTAGAAATATTAATACGAACCTTAGCCTAGAAACCCATGGTTTTCTCATTTAAATTGAGAAACTAAGTACTAATGGACCTTATATGGACTTTCTAGTGCCATTATAATGGGTGGATTTTAGGTAGGAATTAATATAAAAATAGATGGATTTTAATGAAAAATATTAACATAATTATGGGGGAATTTTTAAGGAATTTTCGAAAATAATAGGAAATGAAATAAAAATAAAATAGGAAAATTAGTGCATGCACCAAGGATTGAACCTTGGACCTCTTGTACAACCATGCATGCACTAACCAATTCACCTAGCAAGGGAGTGCTATGAGGGAATGAAGTGAATCTTGGTTAAGGCTTGGGAGAAATGAAGAGTCATCAAGGGAAGAGACACCATGACTCTTCACTTACCCCCTTTTTAATGTAGATTAAAGGCTTAAGAGAGAAGTTACCTTGCATTTCTCTCATTCCATCAAGTCATTTGTTTCTCTTCTTCTTCCTCCCCTCCTAGCCGAAAACTCCAAGCTCCCTTCCCCCTTGAGAAAAGTTCACACAAGCCTCCATTTTGAAGATCTAGGGTCTCTTCCAAGGCTACAAGGGCAAGGAGAGATCAAGTGTCAAAGGGGTTTACAAGTTCCTTCTCCTTTAAGGTCTAAAAACCAAAGATAACCCAAGGTAAAACCCTCTTACCTGTGGTATGATAGCTTTCAAAGTTATTTGTCATGATCTAAGTCTTATTGGCATGATATGTTGGAAAAAAATCCATGAATAGGGCTCATGAAGGTTTCGGCCAAGGCATGCTTTGGGCTAGAAATGATGTTAAAGACTTGATTTATATTTGCAAATGGTTACCCATGATAGGTGAAGTATAAAAGCATGATGTTTGAAGTTTTATGGCACCCTAAGAACCCCTTAGGGTTTCGGCCACCTTCAAGATTAGGGTTAGATTTAATCTTCAACTCTCCAAGCATGCTTAGTATGTCTTGCTATGATATAGTATGGATGAAAGTAGTGATTTGTATGAATTTTCTATGGTCTTGTTACCCTTATAGGTTTCAGCCAAGCCATGTACTAGGGCTAAGGCTTAGTGTTAAGTCCAATCAAGAGTTCAATTGGTCTTCCATGGCATGATATGCAAGGGATAGGATGTTAATCTTAACCTAGGCAAATTTTCTATGAATTTAGATCTCCTTCAAGTTTTGGCCAAAACCCAAACCTAGGGTTTGGATTGGGTTAAGGTCTCAAGGATGCATGTTTCTAAGTTACCATGATACTAGTAAGTAGTTAAGCATGAAGAAAGGATCTTTATGTTACAAAAATCTTAGTTTATGTGTGGTATAATATGAATTTTGTATGTTAGATCTTAAGTGATGCTTTACTCATGAACATTTAGATCATATACCATGAATATGTGAAATTGATGTAGGATATAAGTTATGATAGATAGAATGATGCATGTATAATGATAAATGTTTGTAATAGATTTATGGTTTATGAAGGTATATGCATGTTTTAAGGTAAATGCCATGAACCCTAGTAGTATGTGTCATGTTTATATGTAGCTTACCATCCATGCTTTATGATGAATACTAGGATTATGTATGCTAGATGAAATGTATCATGTATGAAGTGCACGTTTATTTATGTATTATGATCATGCAAGTTTTACGAACCAAGATAATGTTTATGGCTAAAACACATGATTATGCATGTATGTCCTATTACGTGAATAAAGAATGATAAGTATGAATGAAGATGATGGTTATGCCTTAAGTATGAATGATAAGTATGAATGATGAAGGCATAACGATGATATGAAATAAGCATGAATGATAAGTATGAATGATGAATCATGTATATTTATTTTTATGAATGAGGCTTGTACCGGACCGAAGTAAGGGTCCAAGGGATCGACACCTTAAGAACGCCCCAGTTCTGGACTACCGAAGCTGTCCACGGTTCTGGCACTACCAAAGCTGTGCAACAGGGATGGGCACCTTAAGAATGCCCCGGTTCTAGGACTACCGACTATGCTGTCCTTACCCTAGTAGGTTGAGGCTAGCTACCTCATATTTACTTAGGGATGCGCACTTATGATGTATGTATGTGGTACAAGCCGGAGACCCCAATGATGTTATGTTTATGTTAAGCATTTAAAAGTATGATTTTAAAACTAAGCATCCTTATGTAGTAATTGCATTTGACTCATTCATACATCCATGTTATGCATCACGCCAGGGTAAGTATATTTTATGTTTGCGTTTATGCTCATATCTTATGTCATGTATAAGTATGCCTTATGATCATGTATGCTAAGAATTATGTCATGTATAAGTATGCCTTATGTTCATGTATGCTAAGAATTATGTCATGTATAAGTATGCCTTATGTTCATGTATGCTAAGAATTATGTCATGTATAAGTATGCCTTATGTTCATGTAAGCTAAGAATTATGCCATGATAAGTATGCTTTATGTTCATGTTTGCTAAGAACTATGCCATGATAAGTATGTCTTATGTTCATGTATGTTTAGATTTATGCCATGCCAAGTAGGTTGTAGATCTATGGTGATGTTAGGAATCATGCTAAGTTAGTTGTTCATATGCTTATGACTTATGCCATGACTAAGCTTATGTGTATGTTCAAGGTTATGTTATGTCAGATGCTTGATATATTTATGTTTAAGTGACGTATGGTTTTAGTGAGTAGGAAAGGATTTTACTAAGCCTATGTGCTTATAGTTTTATTTTCCTCGTACCGCAGATCAAGCAAGAGGCTACTAAGGGAAGCCGCAGGAGAGGCAGAAGTATGTGTGTGTGTGTAGCAGTGACTTGGCAGAAGGATTCCTCTTATTTACATATGTTGCATGTCATGGGTTTTTGGAAACGCCTCTTTAGATTTATGTCACGTTTATGATGGTTATGCCTGATGAATGACTTAAAACTCATAATGCTATGGTTATGGTTAAGTTACATGCTACTTATGATAATGATGAATAAGTTATGGAACGGTTAGGTCATGATGCTATGCATGTAAGTTTATGAATGACAAGTTTAGGTATGTATAGATGTTTCATGTATTGGTTGCATGGTTAAGAGTATGTTTAGAAAAAAAAAAATGATTCCGCTGCATTAAGATGTTCTCTAAGTCCATGTATGTTTAGCGTAACGACGCCTTTCTCGCCACACCATAAGGGGTGGGAAAAAGGCGGGCGTTACAACATAGACCTAAGCATCTCAACCCAGTCTAGTTTATCAATCATAGTTGTTGGGACCGGGTGCATGTCGACAAGGATACGAGTTCGTAAAATTTTAAATTTTTACGTGCAGCGGAAGAATTTGCATAAAATAATTTCCTAAATTATTTTAACTTCGTATCTAGCATGCAATCTTATGGTGTGTTGCCATAATCATAAAATAAAACATTGCGGAAAATGTAAACTAATTTACTTTGTACCTCGCGTAACTCGAAGTAAGGGACGAGATCCAACCGTAGCGTCCCTTGGAAGCTTCGCCTCTATTCGCGTCCACGCGAAGTTCTCTTCGGGATGACTTCACAAAGTCACGAGTTTTGTGCCGACGAGAACTACTAGATTCTCGGAAGGCACAACTAGAAAAACAAGAGAAGAAATAGGAAAGAGTGGAAACTAACCAACAAAGAAATTAAACGGAATCGAATTCCGAGAACAGAGGAGTCGCTATCCGCTTCTTCTTCTTCTTGTTTGGTTTCTCCTTCTTGTTGAAGCTCACGGCAACTCACCCATGGGAGGGAGGTGATTCGGCCCTAGGTCCTCAAGAGGGCGCCGGCCCTAGGTCCTCAAGAGTGCGCCGGCCCTAATTGGCCAAGAGGCCGCCGGCCCTAGGTGGGGGAAGGGAAAGAGAGAAGAGAATTAAGAGAGAGAGAGAGAGCTCTATATCGATTATCCAAATCTTAGGAATCCAAGGCTTGCCTATGGTTCCTTATATAGTTGCTTCTCCCTTGCCAAGTCTCCTCTTAACCGAATTAACGGAATTAATGGAATTAGTTATCATAAGAAATTTATCCTATAAATTCTCTTATGAATTATTCCGTTTAAACCAAGTTTTATTATAACTATCTTTATAATAAAACTAATTAGTTATCATAAGAAATTTATCCTATAAATTCTCTTATGAATTTTATTATAACTAACTTTATAATAAAACTAATTAATTATCATAAGAAATTTATCCTATAAATTCTCTTATGAATTATTCCGTTTAAACCAAGTTTTATTATAACTAACATTATAATAAAACTAATTAGTTATCATAAGAAATTTATCCTATAAATTCTCTTATGAATTTTATTATAACTAACTTTATAATAAAACTAATTAATTATCATAAGAAATTTATCCTATAAATTCTCTTATGAATTATTCTATTTAGACCAAGTTTTATTATAACTAACTTTATAATAAAACTAATTAATCTCTCCTTTTATTATGGAATAAATTTTATAAGAAATTTATAATCTTTCTTATTATGGAAAAATCAATTCAAAATTGATTTTATAAAATTAAAATAAACCAATTCATGGATTATTTTAACTTCCATAAAAAGTATAAATTTCTATAAATTTATTTATATAAATTTCTTTATACAAATTTATTTATCCATAATTTATAAAATAAATCGCGCTAGATTTACTTTATTAATTAAACCAAAATTAATTGGTTTTCTCCCCAATAAGTGGCCGGCCAACCAAGGAGGGTTGACACCCTCTTTGGCCGGCCCAAACCGAGCCGAACCAACGCGAATTAAACTCATTTAATTCGCCCAAAAAGCCTTCAAAAGACTTAGCCATTTTTAGCTTCCATTGCGCCTCTGATTAACTCAGATTCAACTTATTTCTCTTGATCGAAAATCCAATTTTCAACTCGTTTTAAATCCCTCGGATTACTCGTAGTGCGTGTGACTAAATAGGCTTTCGATTTATGTTGGCCGTCTATAATCAACAAATTATAGAACGATCATGAGTGGCACCTAGTAGTACATCATGATCCCCAATTAATCGAAAGATCAAAGGTTTGACCTCAGAAGAAATTATTCTGAAACCCTTCAGCAGCTTTAATGAATCATGCCCCATTCCCTTCACCACCTTATACCCACTTGGTTCAGGACATGGTCTGTTTGTGTCAGTCCCCACTAGACTGACTACGTCACACCTAGCCCAAGTAGTTTCTTTCTCGTCCTTTAGATTTCTAATTACTCTCATGTATTTAAGAGACATTCACTCTTAACATGATATACTCTGGCCAGAGGTTTTGAGTAACAATCCGACGATAGGCCTGGGTATACATCTCCTCGCAAGGAGTGGTGAATCCTTTGTAGGCTGTTCAAACATCTTCGGGCACTTTGGCTTATACCCAATCATCCTGGGTCCACACCTCCTTGGAGATGCTTGCTTAAGATGTTAAAGTATAAGTCTCCATGACCAAGATGACTTGAACACCGCAAGTCAAAAGAACATCGCACTTAAGCCGCAGTAAGAACTTCATTGACATTTCTATAGATAGATTCCATATGAAGTCTTACAGCTAGTCACTCCAATGAACTAGTTCCCTTAACTAGCGTCCATGTTTATCTCCGGACATCCCAATGTCACCAGCTAGTGAGAATCAGCTGATTAGAGAATAACCCATGCTAGTCTCAATAGAATTGATAGTGTCCGTATTTATCAATTCATCGACTAGGGATATTTTCAATACTTCACATTTGCACATTTAGAGATAATCACTAGTTGTGATCCCATCACAAATTCTCTTATGCTGTGAGTTGTATTGCGGACATTCAGTAGATGAGTTTAAGATCTCAATCAAATACACAAGCATGTATACTTAAATAGTGAATTATCATTTATAAAAAATAAATATTTTACAATCATAAGGCGATTGCCTTAGGACACTTTTCTCATATCACTAACAATAGTACCCTAAGGTGCTTGTGAGATATTAACATCTAGATCTGTAGGTGCATGCAGTTCTAGGGTTAAGGCCTAAGCTAAGTCCATTTGCGCAAAGACCCTAGTTTTGAAGGGGGTAAGTTTTTTTTTTAAAAAACCTAAGTCAGAAAATCATTTTAAATTTCAATAACTTGATAAAAGAAATGATATTGAAAAAAATATTAAATTCTAATTTTCAAAAAAAAATAGAGAAAATAGAAAGGATTGTTTTTTAAAAAAAACCAATATAGAACAGTCCTATTCTACTAAGCACAATCCTAACTGTCTTCTTAGTAAGCTAAACTCAGATTTAGGTAAGGGTTTGGTAATAATGTCACCTAAATTAGATTTTGAGTCCACATGCATAACTACTATTTCTCCCCTGGCAACATGACCCCTTACAAAATGATGTTTGACTTCAATATGTTTGGTTCGGGAGTGCTGAATTGGATTCTTAGTTAAATTGATTGAATTAATATTGTCAATGAATACTTTAGTTTGGGTGTAGTCTAGCTGGAAATCCTTAAGAGTGTGCATCATTCATAAAAGTTGTGCCACACACTCTCCTAGGGCATCATATTCTGTCTCGGTTGTGGATAAGGTCACGCAGTGTTGCTTTCTATGGCACCATCTGACTAGACTATTTCCTAACAACTGACAACTTCCACTTATACTCTTTCTATCTAATTTACAACCTGCATAATCAGAATTAGAATATCCTGATAATTCAAAAGTGGAAGTTCTAGGATACTAAATACCTACATTTAGGGTACCCTAAATGTATCTTAGAACTCTTTTTAGGGCTGCTAAGTGGGATTCCTAAGCACAGGTTTGGTATCTAGCACACATTCCTACAGAAAATAAGATATCAGGTCTACTAGCAGTTAAGTATAGTAGGCTACCAATCATACTCTGGTATAATTTTAAGTCAACTAGTTTACCCTCAGGGTCATTATCAATTTTGACATTAATAGCCATAGGAGTACATAAGCTTTTAGAGTTGTCCATTTTAAATTTCTTTATTAATTCTTTAGCATACTTGGATTGGTGAACATAATTACCATCTCTAGTTTGTTTTATTTGTAGCCCTAAGAAAAAGTTGAGCTCACCTACCATACTCATTTAAAATTCGATCTCCATGATTTTCACAAATTCTTTTAGAAAATTATAATTGATAGATCCAAATATTATATCATCAACATAAATTTGTGCTAAAAATATCACTTTCTAAGGTTTTAACAAATAGTGTGGAGTCAATTTGACCTTGATTAAATTCCTTAGAAATTAAATAGGTTGATAAGCGTTCTTACCAAGCTCTAGGTGCTTGTTTCAACCCATAAAGTGCTTTTCTAAGTTTAAATACATGTTCAGGTTTCTCTAAGTCCTCAAATCCTAGGAGTTGCCCTACATAAACTTCTTCTTTAATGAACCCATTATGAAAAGTGGATTTGACAACCATTTGGTAAAGTTTAAATCCTCTATGGGCTGCAAAAGCTAATAATATTCTAATTGACTCAAGTCTAGCTACTGGGGCATAGGTTTCATCATAGTCTAACCCTTCAACTTGACTAAACCCTTTAGCTACTAGATGGGCTTTATTTCTAACAATTTCCCTTTGATCATTCAATTTGTTTCTAAAAACCCACTTAGTATCTGTAACAGATTTTCCCTTAGGTTTTGGTACTAATTCCCAGACTTGGTTTCTTTCAAATTGGGCTAACTCCTCTTGCATAGCTATAATCCAATCTGGGTCAAGTAGGGCTTCTTCTATAGTCATAAGTTCAATTTTTAAAATAAGTGCGATCTGACTATGATTTCTATAAGGTGACCTAGTTCTGACTCCTAAGGATGGATCACCCATAATTTGATCAGAAGGATGATTCAGTCTGGGTTTCTTTGTTCTTCTAGAACTAGGTTCAGCCTCAGGTCCTTCTGGATGGTCTGGTTCAGTGTTTGGTTCAACTACTTGAGTTGGTTCAGTTGTTGGTTCAGTGCCTTCGTTAACAAGATGTGATTGGTTTAACTTTTGATTATCTAATTTTGGTTCAACATCTTTGTCAAAGATTAAATTGGTAGTTTCCTCAATTTTGTGGGTTTGTTTATTATAAACCCTATAAGCTCGTCTAGTTGTTGAATATCCTAGGAAGGTCCCTAGGGTTGACTTTGATTGGAACTTACCTAGGTAGTCCTTAATGTTCAAAATATGAACTCTGCACCCAAAAACTCTTAAATAGTGTAAATTTGGTAATCTATGATAATAGAGTTCATAGGGGGTTTTATTGTGCCTTTTATTAATTAAGACCCTATTTTAGATATAACATGCCGTATTTACCGCTTCTGCCTAAAATTGGTTAGCTAGGTTGTATTCATTAGCAACGTCCTAGCAGTTTCCTGAAAAGTTCTATTCATCCTCTCAACTATCCCATTTTGTTGGGGGGTTCTAGGACAGGAAAAGTCATGGATATACCCATTAATTTTACAAAACTTCTCTAATTTTTTATTTTCAAACTCTCCCCCGTGATCACTCCTAAGTCATTTAATTTTAGTATCATTTTGATTTTCAATCATTTTGCATAAGTCTATAATAAATTAAAGGTTTCATCCTTAGTTTTTAGGAACCTAACCCAGGTAAACCTAGAGTAGTCATCGATGATTACTAAGCAGTACCAATTCTCGCTTAGTGACTTGGCTCCATGAGAATCAAATAAGTCATGGTGTAGGAGCTCAAGTGTGGTTTGGGTTAAGTCTGACTGGGTTGGTTTATGAGTCGACTTAGTTTGTTTGCTTTGTTTACATGAGTTACAAATTGTATTTTCAAAATTCTTGATTTTAGGCACACCTTTAATTAACCCAAGTTGAGTAATTTTTGAAATCAGTTTGATATGAGTGTGACCTAATCTCCTATGCCAAAGGTTAGATTCTTCTAATTGAGTCAGAAAGCATTTGGGTACTATAGGTAAATTAATAGTGTAAACGTTATTTTTCCTAGAACCCTTAAGTGTTATCTCTAAGTCTTGAAGGTTTCTAATAAGGCAGTCAGAGTTGGTGAAAGTAACTATATAACCAGAATCACAAAGTTGGCTAATACTAAGCAAATTGAACTTAATATTTTCAACCAAGAACACTTTCTTAATAATGAAATCAGAATTAAGTTCAATGTTACCTGACCCAATTACTTTGAGTGTAGCATTGTTGCCAAATGCTACTGAGCCTACGTTCTTGAACTTGATTTTGGTGAATTTCAATTTATCCTCAGTCATGTGTCTGGAGCATCCACTATCCAACTTCAACTGGTCCAAATCTTTATGTTACTACACATAAAATATGTATTGATTTGGATCCATTAGTGGTAGGGATAGCTTTAAATTGAATTTCACTATCTAGTCTATCTCACCCATATCAAATGTTATCAAACATGTTAGCCTTATGGGTTTTGTGAGACAGGTTTAGAATATTTAAATTTTTGAAAAACAATTAATTTTAAAAATGTTGAATTAATTTAAAAAAATGTTGAGTTAGGATTATTAATTTTGAAAAGATGTTAAGTCTAGGATTTAATTTAAAATTTGTGTTAGATTTAAATTTATCAAATAGTAAATTGAATTTGAGTTTCGAAAATTGGCTTCCAGGTCTTGGCGAGGCACAGAGGCCTTCTTTGGTCGTAGCCTTATTAGAGCAATAACCCTTTCCTTGACAAACCCTTTTATCAAAATTTCATTTTCAAATTACTTCTTGAAAAATTTTGGTCTAACTAGCTTAGGTTTTAGATCGGTAGCTTCAGCTAATTCACCAGACTAAATAGACCAAGTAGGGTACGCCTTACCCTACTTGGCCTTATTAGAAAGGCTTCCCTAATGTACAATCATCTCACCTCTACCTAATACTATGTTGTTCAAATTTTATATAAATCTTTTTTCCTTAAACTATTCCTAAATCTAAGCATAATAATAAAATTGTAGAGAAAAAAAATTAAACTAGCAAGCAAGCAATTAAAAAAATCATCTAACTATAAATATGGTTTTTATATTAGCTCCCCCGGACTGAAGCCTCGATAAGGGTTAGGCAAGATGTGAATCTTGTCCTTGGGAATCCAATACTAGTTTGGTCCAGCTTGTTTAGTCAAACACAGCTTAAGGACCCATGCTTGGACTCAGGTTCTAGGTTGATTCAACACGGAATAATATGAGCGTTGTCTTGATTTGGTTCGATAACCTAGTCCGGATCGAATGAGAACGAACTTCTATTTTCCAAGGATCATGTCAAGACCCTTACAACTCGAAGTGAACCATTCTATGGCAACTCTGAGCTCCTTGACTTGAGTTTTCAAGGAGGAATTCTCTTCCTAAAGTTTTAGAACTTGAGTTGAGTTTCCTTATTGATTTGACTCAGTCAAGGAACTCGAGTTGACTTCCTCTTTTAGGAGTTTTACTTCTTGTCGGAGGCTCTCAACTCGGATGTTGGCTTTCACCAATTTTCGAGATAAATAAGAAATTAAATCTTACAACTCAGATTCGGGATAACCTCTTACCTTGATTTGTCCGTCCTCCGAGATTGTGAGTTTTCCGGTCTTGATGTTCTCGTCTGGTTCTGATTCTGTTCCCGAGTGGACGTTTTCCGAGGCGGTCAAGGCGAGTAGGTTCACGTGCGGGACTTCTTCTTCTTCTTCAGAGGAGGATTCATCCCAGGTGGCTTGAAGAGCTTTCATCCTCCGTGCCTTCTTGTTTTCCTTTAGGTTGGGGCTCTCTGACTTGAAGTGTACCTTTTTGTTGCACCGGTAGTAGGTGATGTTGCTTTTGCTCTTTGAGCTCATCGAGGGTTCTGATGGATCTTCCTTTCTCCGGCTTGACTTCTTCTTGCTCATTTGGTGCTTAAGTTCTTTGTAGTAATCGCAAGCTAGCCAGACCAATTTGGGATGATCCCCTTCACTGTCGTCTGATTCTGAGTCTGAGTCAGACTCGGGTACTTGTTGAATTTTATTTTTCTGAGTTTTACCTGCAATAAATGCAATACCTTTCTCGACCAAAGTAGTATTAGTCTATTCATGCAGTTCTAACTCAAAAAATAACTCGTCTAATTTAATTTCAGACAAATTCCTGGAAACCTTGTAGGCATCCACCATAGATGCCCACAGTGAATTTCTTGGAAATGAGTTTAAGGTATACCTTATTAGGTCATGGTTTTCAACCTTGTGACCTATCGTGTGTAGTCCGTTCATCAGCTCCTGGATTTTGGCATGGAGTTGAGCTGCTGATTCTCCGTCGTGCATCTTTATCGTATAGAGTCTATTGAGCAACAGATCTCTTTTGCTGATTCGGGTGTCAGATGTACCTTGATGTAGCTCGATCAGCTTGTTCCAGAGCTCCTTTGCACTGTTGAAGGGTCCTACATGGTTCAACTCCTCTTTTGTCAGGCCGCACTGCAAGGTTTGGGTCACTTTTGCGTCAGCCTCGATCTTCTTCATTAGTAGGCCGCCCCACTCGGTATAGTGTTGCACCACGCCTTGTGCATTTTTCGATATTTCTAGTCTAAACTGGATAATGATCCACATGCCCATCTGAGATTTCAGGTGGACTTCCATCCTGCTCTTCCAGTAGGAGAAATCTTCTCCACTGAAGAGGGGTGGTCTGGCGGTGTTGTATCCCTCCTGCATGGCCATTAGATTTATCTGAAAGATTTTACAAAAAAATAGAAACTCGTGTTGGATCGATAGAATCGATAGAGGGGGGGTGAATATCGTTAAAACTTTTTCTTCGGATTAGGGAAAGAGTAAATGCAGCGGAAAACAAAGCAATCACACAAAGAACACAAGTCTTTTACTTGGTTCGGAGTCTCGGTCGGCTCCTACTCCAAGGCCCACGGTCTTTGACCGTTTACTACGGGCAATTCTATGATCGCGGAAAGGATTATAGATTTTGATACAAGAATATTGCAATAAATAACAGAATTACACTTTTAATTACAGACGCCCGGTGTGGATCATACTTCAGAGAAGAGGGTCGTCGTCAACGCTGAAATCTTGAGATCGGAGTTTTCCAGAGCAGAGTGCTTGAACGAAAAGCTTGGAGGCGTTAGAAAGTTATGTTCTTGAAGCCTTGGGATCGAGCCCCTTTTATAGTGCTCCTGGGGGGAGCATGATTCGCTGGGGGCGCCTGACACGTGCCTTCAGATCGGAGAACCTTCATCCGCAGCTCGGTCAGAGCTTATTCCCTTTGAATCGACCTCTAGAGCTGACTGGGACGCTCGGGACCTCCTGGGAGCCTAGCTTGACTTGATCCATTGGCTTCGTGGCTGATTTTGCTTCGATTACTCTTTGGCATTGACCTTGGGCGCCCGAGACCTCCCGGGCGCCTAGCCCAGTGTGGTTTCAAAGCGATTCTTGCTTCCTTGCTGTTTTGCCTTTGACCTTGGGTGCCTGGGACCTCCTGGGCGCCTAGCTCATCTGCCTGCCCCTCTTCTTTGGGGCGTTCTGAGCTGCAGAAACACACTCCTTCGGTCCCTGAATCCAAGGTTAGTTCCAAAATAAACAAAGCAAGAATATTAGTCAAATTTTATAGTCGTAGCTATCTTGGTTCTGACTTCGGGTCTCCCAAATGGAACCCTAGGTCGAACCGACGCCTACTGTTCCCTCGACGGGGAACACGTCCTCACCTACTCGTCTCAGCAGAGTTTACCTTTTTCCAACCGGCTCCTCTGGTTGGACTTTTGCTCGATCCACCTGACCAGGTCTTCGTGCCCAGTCCTCGACCAGGACTTCGTGCCCACCTTCCGAGCAGGTCTTGGGTGCCCAACCCCTTGCCAGGACTTTGTGCCCAGTCCTCGACCTGGACTTCGTGCCCACCTTACGAGCAGGTCTTCGGTGCCCAGCCCCTTGCCAGACCTTCGTGCTCAATTCCTCGAACCAGGACTTATTGTCCAACTTTCGGTCAGGACTTAGTTGCCCAGCCCACGGCCAGGACTTAGTGCTTAGTGTTCCTAGGACTTTTCCTGCACACTTGAGAAACATCTTTAGAGCACAACTAGTACTTAAATTTGAATCCTTTGCCAATAACAATACATGGTTCGATATGGTGCTTCCTGCACCAACAATCTCCCCCTTTTTGATTTATGGCAACACAATTCAATGTTAAGTAAAAACTTATAACAGTTAATAAAAGAAGGTAAAAAGACAATGAAGTATAGCAGTTATGAATAGAATAGATTTAAGAAAAAAATCCTTTATTTCTCATACTCACCCTAAAATCCTGAATACTTGTATTATAAAATACATAACTTTTTTAACGACCCGACCCATTTGGCGGCCCATTCGGCGGCCCATTCGGCGACCCCTTCTTTTTTTGTGGGTCGTAGATCATCGACCGTGTCGTTACCATACTAGGTCTTCCCACCGCATGGTCGGTGGATTTTTACCTTCCCAGGATTCGAACCCTAGACCCAGGCTTAAGTCTAGTTCTTTATGAATCCTGGTACATAAAAGGTGCCTTTTTTTATGTAACGACCCGGCCCATTTGGCGGCCCATTCGGCGGCTCATTCGACGACCCCTTATTTTTCTTATGGTCGTCAACCGTCGACCGTCGACCGTGTTGTTACCATACTAGGTCTTCCCACCCCCTGGACAGTGGATTTTTGCCTTCCCCAGGATTCGAACCCTAGACCCAGTCTTAAGTACTAGTTCTTTATGAATCCTGGTAACCAATTGAGCCTAGGGTTTAGGGTTTAGGATTTAGGGTTTTAGGGTTTAGGGTTTAGGATTTAGGGTAGCAAGTTATTTGCCTAACCTCTCCTAAAATCCAAAACCTCTCGTAAACCCTTATGTAATGTATACCTTTATTTCAATGTTGTGTGAATTTATGCTATGAAACCTCTCCTATAATGTTTTGGCCAACATGTGTTAAGGTAGGAAAAGAAAGCTAAAACTAATGTATTGCCTTGACTAAGACAAGTATGTATATGAATGAGGTGTTGGTAAGACTAGCAGGATGTTTGCTTCACTTATATGTGTTTAAAGAAAAGTCTTGTAATGTCATGCTATTTATGTTAATGATTATGCCAGGAAAAGTATGTCTATACTTATGAATGATTGAATGTCCATAGTGCATTCTTTATGAAAGAAAGAAAGAAAAGGAAAGAATGCATGTATGTATTTTACTTTAAAGAATGGCTTGTACCGGATCTTGAAAAAGATCCACGATTCTGGACTACCAAAGTTGTCCCTAGGCTGAAAGATAGTAAACCTAGAATGTAGACCCCTGTAGGTCGGGATTAGCTACCTCGCATCCTACATAGGGGTATGCGCGCAAATGAAAGAATGGGAACAAGCCGGGGACCCCAAGAAAGATGATGTATGCTTTAGTTGAAGTATTACTTATTATGTTTTCTAAAAAGAATCCTAATTGTCTATGCAATGCATATGTTCTATGTTTATATGCCTTCATATGTTTATATGCCTTATGTATTTTTATGCTATGAATAAGATATTATATGTCTCTCAAATGCATGTGACATATGGATTTAGTGAGTAGGAAAGAGCTTACTAAGTTTCATACTTATAGTTTGTTTGCTTATGTTGTAGATCAACATAGAAATTACTAAAGAAAGGGAAGCTGCAGGAAGGGCTCGTGTGTGTGGTGGTGACTTGGCTGATCGATCCATTTAGTGCCATTATAGACTTAGCACTTATCTTTCTAAGAAAACATGTTTTACTACCTTATACTTGATACTTGTTAGCTCTTTAGGAGTTTATTTAATGCATGGATGCTACTAGATACTATGTGATCTTCATACCCCTTCTTGTTGCATGTGTTATAGTTATGTTCTATTTCCGCTATAATGCTTTAGATTCATATGCAATAATATGCGTAAGTTAAGTTAAGTAGGAAAAAAAAGATAACGTGCCGCCTTAACGGTAAGGGGCGGGCATTACAATATGGTATCCATAATTTAAGTATGTTTGCTTATGTTTACTTATGATAGGAATATTCCTAGACTAACCATACAAGTAAATGTGATACCCTATATGGTTTTAGAACGATAAAGAATGTTTATGACTAAGTATGCAAATACAAAATTATGGAACCATGTTTTTACCTGGGAATGGAATCCTAGGGTAGTACCTTACCATACCTTATAATGAAAAAGATACAAATGCATGTATATACATGAAAATGATCTTATACTATCTTATTGTTGTAAAATGTTTAAATAGCAGAGCAAGAAGACTACGTAAATTTAAAAAGTAAGAACATCTAGAAAGAGATATTAGTAGAATGAAAATATTTTTCTTGTACGTGATATACATAAGTGATAGATAATAGGAGAAAATGACAGTAACCTTATAATAGCCTATGTGTTATTTCGTGAAGATAGCATGGCTAGAAGAAGTACCAGAACAAACGGAACTGCACCCCAGCCTGACCTGACGCACATAGTCGCAGAACTTCAGCGTCAGACCGCCGAACAATAGCAGACCATCAACACCCTGATGACTCAACAGGAAAATGCTACCACTCCACCACCAAACCAGACTGTGATATCTGTAGCACCCCCGACAGGCCCTGCCACCGGAATACGACTGGAAGCCTATTTAATCCAGTGGCAGAGGCTGATGCCGGAGTCCTTCTTGGGTGCTTGCGAGCCATGGGATGCACAAGCCTAGTTTAAGACCATGGAGAGTACTATGGAGCTGCTAGATTGGCTGGAGCATGAGAAGATAAAATGTGCGTCGTTCTGCCTCTCTGGCGTTGCCAGAATGTGGTGGGAGAGGGTCAAGGCAAAGAGACCTGTGAACCGGATGAAGTGGACAGACTTTGAGATGCAATTCTTCGAGGAGATCTTCCACATGCGGGTCACCAACAAACATTATGATGAATTCACGGAATTCCGACAAGGTGACCTATCCGTTAGAGAAGCCGTCAAGAGGTCCAACTGGCTGGCTCGCCTATGTCCTGAGTTGGTTAGCACGGAGAAAGAAAAGGTCCGCCTTATGCTGAAGATGTTACGACCGGAGATAGCTCTGAACGTGGCCATCGGAGTTAACAGACCGCAGACCGCCGAGGAGTTGTTCAGCAGTGCTTTGATCACCGAGCACTATCTGAACAACATAAATCAGCAAAGAAAAATGCCAACTGAAAGCAAGAGCCAAGTCCCCTCAGGAGGTCAAAAGCCTCAGCACGCGGGTACTAGCTGGAAGGGGGACCGCAATGATAATAAAAAGTGGAACAATTCTAAAGGCGGCCCAGCAAATAAGAAGCCCAAGTACACCCCCGTGCGCAAAATGTGGAAACATGCATCCTGGAGAATGTTGCAAGGGTACAAACAAGTGCTTCACATGCGGATAAGAGGGACACAAGGCCTTCACCTGTCCTGCCAAGGCCCCGGTACCTTCTCAGCAGCAGATACAGTATCAAAATGCTCCTGCACAGCTGCACTATATGTAAGCCGCACTAGAAGGTCCTCAATTAAGTCAAGGCAGATTGGAGGCCCCGCCTGTTACTACGAATGCCAGGGTATTCTCTCTTACAAAGGAAGATGCGACAAATGCTTCCACCATTGTCACAGGTCAGATAATTATTTACAGTCAGCATGCTACTGCATTATTTGATACTGGGGCAACGCATTCCTATATTTCCATGATACATGCTAAGAAGATAGACATACCCTTACAAGTTCTAGATAGCAAGTTTTAAACAACCCTGCCTTCGGGAGAAACAATGGAATCCACCCACCAGTTGCGTGCCGTACCAATCAGAATCGCAGAAAGGGAACTCTATTGCGACTTGATAGTACTCAACATGAAAGACTTCGATGTCATATTGGGTATGGATTTTCTAAGAAAATACGGTGCTTCCATCGAGTGCTGTAGACGCAAAGTGGACTTCCAGCCTGAGGCAGAGCCCGTGTTCGAATTTATTGGAGAGCTAAGGAAAAGAATCGGGAAATTCGTATCGGCTCTCAAGGCACAGAAGATGTTGGACAAGGGATACACTGGTGGTCAGTACGGGTAAGGCAACGGACCAGAAGCTAGAAGATGTCAGAGTAGTATGCCATTATCGAAAAGTATTCCCAGATGAGTTACTAGAGTTAGCCCCTGACAGAGAGGTTGAATTTGAGATTGAACTGGTTCCTAGCAGTCAAGATGACATATTTGATTGAGCAACTGACCCAATTGTATGCTAAGGAAACCATCAAACTTCATGGCAGTCCCAAGACCATCATTTCAGATAGGGAGGGTCACTTCACATCACAATTTTGGGAATGTGTTCATGAAGCTCTCGGCACGAAGCTGCGTTTCAGTACCGCCATTCATCCTCAGACTGATGGGCAAACAGAAAGAGTGAACCAAGTACTGGAAGACATGGTACGAGCTTGTGCCTTGGATTTCAAAGGGAGCTGTTGCCGATACTTATGTCTAGCGGAGTTCGCTTACAATAATAGCTACCAAGCTACTATCGGAATGACACCTTATGAAGCATTATATGGAAGGAGATGTAGGTCTCCAATCTGTTGGTACGAGGGTGGCGAAAAGAAAGAGATGGGACTTCAAATGGATTTCATCGACGACACCACCCGAGCTATACAGAGTATCCGCCAAAGAATAGAGACTGCTCAGAGCCGGCAGAAGAGCTATGCGGATCAAAGACATAGACCCTTGGAGTTCGACGTCGGAGATTTGGTATTCCTCCGAGTAGCTCCTATGAAAGGAGTAATGCGATTCGGAAAGAAAGGAAAGCTTAGTCCATGATATGTTGGGCCGTACAAGATCCTGAACAGAGTGGGTAAAGTGGCTTACGAGCTCGAGCTACCTCAGGAGATGTCTGCTATCCACAACGTGTTCCACGTGTCGATGCTCAAAAAGTGCATTCCCAGTACGAACAGAGTGATTGAGTCGCACATCGTACGGATCCAAGAGGTCCTAAGTTGTGAAAGCAAACCCAGACGGATCCTGGATCGAGACGTCAAGAGACTAAGGAACAAGGAAGTGCCCTTAGTCAAAGTCTTGCAGCAAAGTCAGCAATCTGAAGAAGTTACCTGGGAACGTGAGGATGATATGAAACGAAAATATCCCGAGTTATATTAAGTTCGAGGACGAACATTTCAGAAGGGAGGGTGGATTGTAATGCCCTAAATTTTCTGCTCTAGCGTGGTAATAATGGAACATGTGGCCAAGAATAATATTATGAATTTAGGGGGAAAAGTTGTCAATAAAGAAATGTTAGGCATTATCTTGACACGTAGTGGATGTGTGATAATTATGCTTAGGTATTATATTTAATGTTATGCTTAAGTATCCTACACATCTATGAATGAATAATGATATGCATATGCATGTGTATGAATTAAATAAGTATCATTCTCTAGGTGGGCTTTGGATATGCAGGCTTGAAAAAAAATAATAAAAGGAAGAGAAAGCAAAAAGATGAGGAGGTGCCAAGGATTGAACCGTAGACCTCAAAGAAAAGCCAAGCCTTAAGAATGCATTGTTGGGACCGGGTGCATGTTGACAAGGATACGGGTTCGTAAAATTTTAAATTTTTACGTGCAGCGGAAGAATTAGCATAAAATAATTTCTCAAATTATTTTAACCACGTATCTAGCATGCAACCTTATGATGTGTGGACATGATCATAAATTAAAACTTTACGAAAAAGTAAACTAATTTACTTAGTACCTCGCGTAACTCGAAGTAAGGGACGAGATCCAACCGTAGCGTCCCTTGGAAGCTCCGCCTCTATTCGCGTCCATGCCGAGTTCTCTTCGGGATGACTTCGCAAAGTCACGAGTTTTGTGCCGACGAGAACTACTAGATTCTCTAAAGGCACAACTAGAAGATCAAGAGAGAAGAAAGGAAACTAACCACCAAGAAACGGAATCTAAATTCCGGGAAAGAAGGAGTTGCGATCCGCTTCTTCTTCTTCATGGTTGGCTCCTTCTTGGTGATGATAACCCACGGCAACCCTTTGGAAGAGTGAGGGTGCGCCGGCCCTAGGATGGAGTGCGCCGGCCCTAGGTGAGCAAAGGGGGCGCCGGCCCTAGGAGGGAAGGAGAGGGAGAGGAAGAGAATAAGAGAGAGAGAGGGAGAGAATTAATCTCTTGATTACTCTATTGGGAATTCAAGGCTTGCCTTTGGTTTCTTTATATAGTAGCCTCTCCCTTGCCAAGTCTCCCTCTTAACGGAATTTTCATAAGAAATTTATCCTATTAATTTTCTTATGAATTATTCCGTTTAAGCCAAGTTTTATTATAACTAACTTTATAATAAAACAAATACATCTCTCCTTTTATTATGGAATAAATTTTACAAGAAATTTATAAATTTTCTTATTATGGAAAAATCAATTCATAATTAATTTTATAAAATTAAAATAAACCATTCCATAGATCATTTTAATTTCCATAAAAAAAGAATAAATTTCTATAAATTTATTTATATAAATTTCTTTATATAAATTTATTTATCCATAATTTATAAAACAAATCGCGCTAGATTTATTTTATTAATTAAACCAAATAAATTGGTTCTCCCCATTGTTGTGGCCGGCCAAACCAAAGGGGGTTAGCTCCCTCTTTGGCCGGCCAAACCGAGCCGATCCCATCGCGAATTAAACTCATTTAATTCGCCCAATAAGCCTTCAAAAGACTTAGCCATTTTAAGCTTCCGTTGCGCCTCTGATTAACTCAGATTCGACTTATTTCTCTTGATCGGAAAATCCAATTTTCAACTCGTTTTAAATCCCTCGGATTACTCATAGTGCGTGTGACTAAATAGGCTTTCGATTTATGTTGGCCGTCTATAATCAACTAATTATAGATCGATCATGAGTGGCACCGAGTAGTACATCATGACCCCCAATTAATCGAAAGATCAACGGTTGACCTCAGAATTAATTTTGAAACCCTTCAGCAGCTCTAATGAATCGTGCCCCATTCCCTTCACCATCTTATACCCACTTGGTTTAGGACATGGTCTGTTTGTGTCAGCCCCTACTAGACTGACTACGTCACACCTAGCCCAAGTAGTGTCTTTCTCGTCCTTTAGATTTCTAATTACTCTCATGTATTTAAGAGACTCATACTCTAAACATGATATGCTCTGGCCAGAGGCTTTGAGTAACAATCTGACGATAGGCCTGGGTATACATCTCCTCGCAAGGAGTGGTGAATCCTTTGTAGGCTGTTCAAACATATTCGGGCACTTCGGCTTATACCCAATCATCCTGGGTCCACACCTCCTTGGAGATGCTTGCTTAAGATGTTAAAGTATAAGTCTCCATGACCAAGATGACTTAAACACCGCAAGTCAAAGGAACATCGCACTTAAGCTGCAGTAAGAACTTCATTGACATATCTATATGTAGATTACCATATGAAGTTTTACGGCTAGTCACTCCAATGAACTAGTTCCCTTAACTAGCATCCATGTTTATCTCCGGACATCCCAATGTTACCAGCCAGTGAGAATCAGCTGATTAGAGAATAACCCATGCTAGTCTCAACAGAATTGATAGTGTCCGTTTTTATCAATTCATCGACTAGGGATATTTTCAATACTTCACAATTGCACATGTAGAGATAATCACTAGTTGTGTTCTCATGACAAATTCTCTTATGCTGTGAATTGTATTGCGGACATTCAGTAGATGAGTTTAAGATACCAATCAAATACACAAACATGTATACTCAAATAGTGAATTATCATTTATTAATATAAATGTTTACAATCATAAGGCGATTGCCTTAGGACACTTCTCTCATATCACTAACAAACTCCCACTTGGCCTAATGCCAATCGCTACGGTATCCAATACCACCTCTAACATGACCCTCAAACTTGTTCTGAGGCAAGGCCTTAGTTAAAGGATCCGCTAAATTCCTTTCAGTGGGAATTTTCTCAATTTGTATATCATTCCTACTTATAATCTCTCTGATCAGATGATAGCGGCGAAGCACGTGTTTTGATCGCTGATGAGACCTTGGTTCCTTTGCTTGTGCAATATGTAACGCCCACCCTTATATCTACTCTCGGGGCAGGGTTACGTACATTCAATCATATAATAATATTTTTTTTTTCTATCTTCTAGCATAAAATTAAAACAAACAATGCAAGGACTAAGGACTGAACATGCTTGTTTAAACTATCAAAGTTATTCCATAACATGATAAGTGCACTAGTAATTCAACTCATAACATAATCAAGTATAAGAGACATCCAAGGGTAAACACTATCATGCAATATCAATCCTAATCACTAACACTTATTGTCAGGGAAACATAAACATAAACATGATAAAGTAGATATAGAAATATTTCTTTCCCGAGCCACCACCCCACACATCTTCAGCCTTCCTGCCTTTTCCTTTAGTTCAAGTGTTCCTTACCTTTATCTGCAGCATAAGACAACACATAACTAGTAAGCATAAAAGCTTAGTAAGGATCATGTCCTACTCGCAAAATCCATATGAAAGCATACAACATGTACACATAATAAATCATAAACATGAGTTCATCATAGCATACTAAACATCAAAGTTTCTAAGCATGCAGCATAAAGTATCTTAAGCATACCCTTCACATGTAATAAATGTTTTTAAAGAATGTTTTCAAAACAATTCCATAAAGGTATTACTTAAAAATACATCCATATCATATTGGGCCCAGTTGTGTACCACATGATGCGCATTCCCTAATGAGTTGGGGTAGCGAGCCACCAATCCCATTAGAGCAGGACCCTTACGTCCTACCGGAGCCATGACCTTAAGTTAACATGCACCCCGGATTTGTTTAACGACCCCCTTACGAGTCGGGTACACAACTTACAAAGTAAAATACTTATCATGTCTTTACATATATGCTAAGGAGTACTCCAAATTCACTGTTCAAGGGACACCCACTCTTCCAGGGTGTTTCTGATCCCATAGGGACACACCTCACAACATAAGGGTGTTCTTGATCTCATACTTAGTGGAGTATCCTTTCAAGCATTTCATCATACATATCACATGAAATCTCATAATGGTGCCCCATGGGCCATAAGACATGCTCATACATACATCATAATTCAACCACTTAAACATACTTTAGATATGACAAGATTTGGTCACATAGATCATACTCATATCATAGGAAGTAGTAGCATGCTAACAATTAAGGTTTCAAATCAGACATTTCATTTAAACACCACATGCATATACATCTCATAGGAAATGGTAGCATGCTAACAATTAAGGTTTCAAATCAAACATTTCATTTAAACACCACATGCATATACATATAATCATCCCCAAACATAAGCATATCTCATAGGGTAGTTTACCCTTCACAAACCCTAATCTTAGGGGGTTGGCCGAAAACCCAAGGATAGGGAAAAAGTAGGGGTTTTGCATTGAACATTTACACAGACATTTATACAAACACCTTGTATACAATATCATACAATATACTAAGCATGAATATATTCTAGGATAATTCAACCCTCACTAACCCTAATTCCATGCTTTGGCCGAAACCCATCCAAACCCTAAACCTTAGTTTTTTGTAATCACAAAATGAAGGGTCACAACATATGTGTATACTCTAAGTCCCAAGGGTTCTTCTCATGTATCAAAGAGTAGCCAAAGACTTCCCTTTGGAGGTGGCCGAACCCTATACAAGAACAAAACCCTAGGTTTTGTTCACAACATTTTGAAGGATACAACATACACATATACCCTAAGTTCCAAGGGGTCTACTCATGTAACAAGAAGTAACCCAAGGCCTTCCCCTAGGGGGGGTGGCCGAAACTCACTCAAGTGGAAAATCCCCATTTTCGAAACCAATAAGGAGAAAGAAAATCATACAATAACCATTACACCGCAGGCGAGGGGATACTTACATCCTTTCGCTTGAATATCTCCTTCTCTTACTCCTTAGGGTACCCTTGAAGAATAAGAAGGTGAGTGTTTCCCTTGTTAGCCTTCTCTAGCACTCTTGGCCCTAGTAGAGGGCAAGAACCTTAAAGGGTTCCTTTTTCCTTCCAATTCCCTAGGGTTAGAGCCCTAGGGTGCACTTTTCAAAATTTGAAGTGGGGAAGAAGGCTCTAGGTTTTCGAAAATTGAAGTGGGGAAGAAGAAGAAGAAATGTAACTTCTTTCTCCCTCTCTTATTTATACTCTTTTCATGAAGAGACATGTCTCTTCACTTCCCTAGCTTTAACAAGCATGTTTCTTATTCTCTCAACAAGAAACATGGCTTGGTGCAATGGTTAAGACATTGTTAGTGCAACAAGGAGCTTCAAGGTTCAATCCTTGCTTCCTCCTTTCTACATTTCCCTTTTTATCACATTTTGTACTAATCCACATCCAAGCCCATTAAGCCAAGCCCATCATGAAATTTCATAGTAATAATAATGTTTCATGAATTCATAATATTCCATAATAATATTTCATGAATTTCATAATATTTCATATTCATGAATTCATAATATTTCATAATATTCCATAATAATATTTCATGAATTTTATAATATTTCATAATAATCATAATATTTTTGGGGTGTTACAGTCCTCCATACCTTATAAAAAGTTCGTCCCGAACTTTAAAATAATTCTGGATACTTTAATCGTATTGCCTCCTCTTGTTCCCATGTGGCTTCTTCGAACTGTTCGTTCCGCCACAGAACCTTTACTAAGGGTACTTCCTTGTTCCTTAGCTTTTTGACTTCCCGATCTAGGATCTGAATAGGTCGGCGTTCGGAACTTAGGTTCTCTTGGTCTTGTACTGGTTGGGGCTCTATCATCTGATTCACATCAGAGGTACATTTCCTGAGCATTGTTATATTGAAGACATTGTGGATAGCCGACATTTCTGGCGGTAACTCCAGTTCGTAGGCCACCTTGCCTACCCGTTTCAGGATCTGATACGGTCCCACATATCTCGGACTCAGTTTCCCTCTCTTCCCGAATCTCATCACCCCTTTCATAGGGGCCACCTTAAGGAATACTGAATCCCCAACCTCAAACTCTAGTGGTCTGCGTCGCTTATCCCCGTAGCTTTTCTGCCGACTCTGAGCATTCTCTATTCTCTGGCGAATATTCTTTATAGCCTGAGTGGTTTCATCTATAATATCAGTCTGGAGTCCCATCTCCTTCTTTTCACCACTCTCAAGCCAACATATAGGAGATCTGGATTTTCTTCCATATAGTGCTTCGTACGGTGCCATCCCGATAGTAGCCTGATAACTGTTGTTATAAGCAAACTTTGCCAGGCTCAGGTATCGACACCAGCTTCCCTTGAAGTCCAAGGCACAAGCTCGTAACATATCCTTTAATATCTGGTTTACTCTTTCAGTCTGCCCGTCAGTTTGGGGTGAAAGGCAGTGCTGAATTTCAGTTTCGTACCGAGAGTCTTTTGTACGTGTCCCCAAAAATCTGAAGTGAATCGACCATCCCTATCAGAGATAATGGTCTTGGGAACCCCGTGCAGTCGGATAATTTCCTTGACATACAGTTGAGCCAACTGCTCTACCGAGTAGGTCATCCTGATAGCCAGAAAATGGGCAGACTTGGTTAGCCTGTCCACAATAACCCATATACCATCATATCCGTTCGTCGTTCTAGGCAGCCCAGAGATGAAATCCATGGAGATGTCTTCCCATTTCCACTCGGGGATAGACAGGGGTTGCAAAACTCCTCCCGACCTCTGGTGTTCTGCTTTGACCCTCTGGCAGGTCAAACACATACTGACATAGTGGGCTACATCTCGCTTCATACCGGACCACCAAAACTTGCTCTTCAGATCTTGATACATCTTGGTAGACCCAGGATGCATCGCATAAGGTGTTCCGTGAGCTTCCTCTAGGATTCTTGTCCGTAAGTCGGAGTCGTCGGGAACACATAATCGGTCCCGAAGATATAAAACTCCGCTGTCCGAAATCCTAAATCCATCGTCCTTGCCTTCGAGAACCTCTTGCTTGATTCTCTGAAGACTCGGATCATGATTCTGCTTTTCCATAATATCGCCGAATAATGTCGGCGCAATCATCAGGGTGGACAGCTGTCCTGATATAATTTCAATCCCGTAATTCATAATTTCTTCCCCTAAGGGTTGTGACAAAGCTGATAAAGATATCAAAGCAGCACATGATTTTCTACTGAGAGCATCGGCTACCTTGTTGGCTTTTCCCGGATGGTACAGGATTTCACAGTCATAATCCTTGACCAATTCGAGCCATCTGCGCTGTCTCATATTCAGATCTTTCTGGGTAAAGAAATACCGCAGACTCTGATGATCTATATAAACTTTACACTGGGTTCCATATAGATAGTGCCTCCATATTTTTAGTGCAAAGACCATCGCTGCTAACTCTAAGTCATGGGTAGGGTAGTTTCTTTCATGTTCCTTCAGTTTCCTAGAGGCATAGGCAATTACCTTCCCATTTTGCATAAGCACAGCTCCGAGTCCAAGTTTGGATGCGTCGTTGTACATATCGAAACCCATATCACTCTCTGGAAGAGTCAATATTGGAGCGCTAGTCAGCCTCCTTTTCAGTTCAGTAAAGCTCTTTTCACATTCCTCAGTCCATATATATTTCTTGTCCTTCTTTGTAAGAGCTGTCATAGGGGCTGCAATCCGAGAGAAGTTCTCTATGAATTTTCTGTAATACCCTGCTAGCCCGAGGAAACTTCTGATTTCACTGGCATTCTTGGGTCTAGTCCAGTTACTCACGGCTTCGATTTTAATTGGGTCCACCATTACTCCTTCCTTGGAGATAATATGTCCCAAGAATGATACTTGATCGAGCTAGAACTCGCATTTGGAAAATTTAGCATACAGTTGTTCCTTCTGAAGAATCTGTAGTACTTTACTCAGGTGCTCAACATGTTCTTCGGGAGTTCTCAAATATATAAGGATATCGTCGATAAAGACGATCACAAATCTGTCGAGGAATGCCGAGAATACCCGATTCATTAAATCTATAAACATAGCTGGCGCATTGGTAACTCCAAATGGCATAACTACGAACT
Organism: Boesenbergia rotunda; assembly: GCA_024364735.1. Lineage (NCBI taxonomy): Eukaryota > Viridiplantae > Streptophyta > Magnoliopsida > Zingiberales > Zingiberaceae > Boesenbergia > Boesenbergia rotunda. Next base: position 9,592 of record JAGFNQ010002111.1, on the reverse strand, counting down.
CATAATGTCCGTATCTGGTTCGGAAAGCCGTCTTCGGTATATCCTCCTTTTTCACCTTGACTTGGTGATAACCCGATCTCAGGTCAATCTTAGAGAAAACCGTGGCTCCCTTCAGTTGATCGAACAGGTCATCTATCCTGGGTAGGGGGTACCTGTTCTTGACAGTCACGTTGTTCAGTGACCGATAGTCGATACACATTCGCATCGACCCATCCTTCTTTTTCACGAACAGTACGGGAGCTCCCCAGGGAGAATGACTAGGGCGGATGAGTCCCTTGTCAAGTAGCTCTTGTAACTGTCCCTGTAACTCTTTTAATTCCGTCGGTGCCATACGGTACGGTGCTTTAGAAATGGGGTTAGTACCAGGAATTAATTCAATTGCAAATTCTATATCCCTTTCAGGTGTTAACCCTGGTAAGTCATCAGGAAATACCTCTGGGTAATTGCACACAATTTTGACATCTTCTAGCTTCGGGTCCTCTGTAGGACTGGTATTAACCACATGAGCTAGAAATCCAGAGCATCCATTTTCTAACATCTTTCTCGCTTTGAGAGCCGATAGGAATTTGTTTGTCCTCTTCTTCGGTTCTCCATTAAATTCAAATAGAATTCCTGCCTCCGGTTGGAAGATAACCTTTCGTTTACGACACTCGATAGAGGCGCCGTATTTTTTCAAGAAATCCATGCCCAGTATCACATCATAATCTGGCATATCAAGCACTATCAGGTCGCAGTAGAGTTCCCTATCTGCGATTCTGATTGGTGCAGCACGTAGCATTTGGGTAGAGGCCATCACCTCACCCGAGGGCAGTGTTGTCAAAAAGTTGCAGTCCGAATCTTGCAGTGACATATCATTTCTTTTGGCATAATGCATAGAGATAAATGAATGTGTTGCCCCAGTGTCAAATAAAGCAGTAGCATACTGACTGCAAATAAATATCTGACCTGTGACAACGGTGGAGGCAGTCGCCACGTCTTCTTTCGTAAGAGAGAAAACCCTGGCGTTTGTCGTGGTAGGCGGGGCCTCTAATCTCCCCTGGTATATAGGAGTACCATCAATAGCTGCCTGCATTTGGTGTAACTGGGGATGAACACCTTTGTATTGGGTATGCTGCGGTTGAGGTGCTTTGGCTGCAGTAGGACACTCTCTGGCCATGTGTCCTTCCTTCCCGCAGGTGTAGCATCTCCTGGCGCCTAAGAGGCATGTCCCGAGGTGCCTCTTCCCACAAGTGGCACATATGGGATATGTAGGCTTCATGCCTCCTGTACCACTAGCAGATTTATCCCATGGCTTCCTCTTTCCGTTGTAGTTCTTTTTCCAGTGGGGGTTGCTATTGTGAGATTTCTGACCTCCCGACTGATTCTGACTCTTGCTGGCGGTCAGTGGTTGGCTCTGCTGGTTAATATTCTTCAGATAATGCTCGGTAATAAGGGCGCTGCTGAACAACTCCTCTGCAGTTTGGGGCCTGTTAACGCCGCCGGCCACATTCAGAGCTATCTCGGGCCTTAGCATCTTGAGCATCAATCTGACCCTTTCTTTCTCCGTACCGACCAGCTCTGGACATAATCGTGCCTGTCGATTGAATTGCTTAACGGCATCATTGACTGAGAGATTTCCCTGCCGGAATTCAGTGAACTCATCAAAGTGCCTGTTTGTGACTCGCATATTAAAGAATTCCTCCAAAAATTCGAACTCGAAGTCCTTCCACTTCATCTGGTCCACTGACCATCTAGCTTTTACCCGTTCCCACCACATCCTGGCGTCGCCAGTGAGGCAGAACGAGACATATTTAATTTTCTCATGCTCGGGCCAGTCTAATAATTCCACTGTGCTCTCAACTGTCTTGAGCCAGGCCTGAGCATCCTAGGGCTCACAGGTGCCCGAGAACTTTTCCGGCTTAAGTCTCTGCCACTGAATCAGATAGGCCTCCTGTCGGACTCCTCGGACCGGAGTGTCCGGGGGTGCTTGTGCAGTTGGAGGCTCAGTAGGTATCCCATTCTGACTTCCCTGCGGGGTTGCAGTGTTCCCCTGCTGGGTCATCAGAGTGTTTATTATCTGCTGTTGTTCAGTGACCTGACGCTGCAGGTCCGTGATTACTTGCATCATATTAGGTGGGGGTGTTGTCTCATTACCCCGATTGCTACGTCCTCTAGCCATATCTATCATACAGGTGATAAATGACTACATAAGAATTAATACTACTTTAACTTGTTATGCAAGTATTAATTATCTCCATATAATCATTACTGTACATGAACTAAAGTAAAGCGAGGTTAGGATCTCTTACTTGGAAGCGGCAGGATGAAGCTTGATGTGTGTGTGGTGGAGGGGAAATCTGCTCTGATACTAACCTGTAACGCCCGCCCATATATCTACTCTCGGGGCGGGGTTACGTACATTCAATCATATAATAATATATTTTTTTTCTATCTTCTAGCATAAAATTAAAACAAACAATGCAAGGACTAAGGACTGAACATGCTTGTTTAAACTATCAAAGTTATTCCATAACATGATAAGTGCACTAGTAATTCAACTCATAACATAATCAAGTATAAGAGACATCCAAGGGTAAACACTATCATGCAATATCAATCCTAATCACTAACACTTATTGTCAGGGAAACATAAACATAAACATGATAAAGTAGATATAGAAATATTTCTTTCCCGAGCCACCACCCCACACATCTTCAGCCTTCCTGCCTCTTCCTTTAGTTCAGGTGTTCCTTACCTTTATCCCACCATTATTCCTTCCTTAGCTACAGCTCAATTGGTATCAGGATTCATAAATTTTAGTACTTAGCCTGGAGGTCTTGAGTTTGAATCCTGAGGAAGGCAAAAATCCACTGGCCAGGGGTGGGAAGTACTTGTGAGTAACGACCACCCAAAAGGTCGCCAAAGGGGCCGCCAAATGGGATTTGGCCGCCCAAGGGGCAGAGGGCCGCCAAGTGGGCCGCCAGTTGGGCCGCCCAAGGGGCCAAGGGGTCGGGTCGTTACAATAAAAAGGCGCCTTTTTATGTAGCGGCCCCGCCTCTATGGTCCCCGCAGGCAACCCTCTAGGCCGGCGACCCTACGGTCTTCCCACTCCTAACAGTGGGTTTTTGCCTTCCCCAGGATTCGAACTCTAGACCTCCAGGCTAAGTAATAAAGTTCCTGAATCCTGGTACCAAGTGAGCTGTAGCTCAATTGGTATCAGGATTCATAAACTCTTTATTGTAACGACCCAGCCCCTTGGCCCCTTGGGCGGCCCAATGGCGGCCCACTTGGCGGGCCTCGGCCCTTGGGCGGCCAAATCTCATTTGGCGGCCCCTTTGGCGACCTCTTTGGGCGGTCGTTACTCACAAGTACTTCGCACCCCTGGCCAGTGGATTTTTGCCTTCCTCAGGATTCGAACTCTAGACCTCCAGGATAAGTACTAGAGTTTATGAATCCTGATACCAATTGAGCTGTAGCTAAGGAAGGAATAATGGTGGGATAAAGGTAAGGAACACTTGAACTAAAGGAAGAGGCAGGAAGGCTGAAGATGTGTGGGGTGGTGGCTCGGGAAAGAAATATTTCTATATCTACTTTATCATGTTTATGTTTATGTTTCCCTGACAATAAGTGTTAGTGATTAGGATTGATATTGCATGATAGTGTTTACCCTTGGATGTCTCTTATACTTGATTATGTTATGAGTTGAATTACTAGTACACTTATCATGTTATGGAATAACTTTGATAGTTTAAACAAGCATGTTCAGTCCTTAATCCTTGCATTGTTTGTTTTAATTTTATGCTAGAAGATAAAAAAAATATATTATTATATGATTGAATGTACGTAACCCCGCCCCGAGAGTAGATATAAGGGCGGGCGTTACAGGTTGGAATCAAAGCCATGGCCCCTTGGGCGGCTCTGGAAAGAAATGGTGGTCTAGGATAATTCAACCTTTATCCCACCATTGTTCCATACCTTTATCCCACCATTGTTCCTTACCATTATCCCACCATTATTCCTGCCTCTTCCTTTAGTTCAATTATTCAGCTGGGCTAGGATAATTCAACCCTCACTAACCCTAATTCCATGCTTTGGCCGAAACCCATCCAAACCCTAAACCTTAGTTTTTTGTCATCACAAAATGAAAGGTCACAACATATATGTATACTCTAAGTCCCAAGGGTTCTTCTCATGTATCAAAGAGTAGCCAAAGACTTCCCTTTGGAGGTGGCCGAACCCAATACAAGAACAAAACCCTAGGTTTTGCTCACAACATTTTGAAGGATACCACATACACATATACCCTAAGTTCCAAGGGGTCTACTCATGTAACAAGAAGTAACCCAAGGCCTTCCCCTAGGGGGGGTGGCGGAAACTCACTCAAGGGGAAAATCCCCATTTTCGAAACCAATAAGGAGAAAGAAAATCATACAATAACCATTACACTGCAGGCAAGGGGATACTTACATCCTTTCGCTTGAATTTCTCCTTCTCTTACTCCTTAGGGTACCCTTGAAGAATAAGAAGGTGAGTGTTTCCCTTGTTAGCCTTCTCTAGCACTCTTGGCCCTAGTAGAGGGCAAGAACCTTAAAGGGTTCCTTTTTCCTTCCAATTCCCTAGGGTTAGAACCCTAGGGTGCACTTTTCGAAATTTGAAGTGGGGAAGAAGGCTCTAGGTTTTCGAAAATTGAAGTGGGGAAGAAGAAGAAGAAATGTAACTTCTTTCTCCCTCTCTTATTTATACTCTTCTCATGAAGAGACATGTCTCTTCACTTCCCTAGCTTTAACAAGCATGTTTCTTATTCTCTCAACAAGAAGCATGGCTTGGTGCAATAGTTAAGACATTGTTAGTGCAACTAGGAGGTTCAAGGTTCAATCCTTGCTTCCTCCTTTCTACATTTCCCTTTTTATCACATTTTGCACTAATCCACATCCAAGCCCATTAAGCCAAGCCCATCATGAAATTTCATAGTAATAATTATGTTTCATGAATTCATAATATTCCATAATAATATTTCATGAATTTCATAATATTTCATATTCATGAATTCATAATATTTCATAATATGCCATAATAATATTTCATGAATTTTATAATATTTCATAATAATCATAATATTTTTGGGGTGTTACACAATAGCTCCATTGTTGTCGCAGTAAACCGGCACTGCTTCATCAATGGTTGGAACCACGCCAAGTTCGGAGACAAACTTCTTGATCCAGACTGCTTCCTTTGTTGCTTCCGAAGCTGCGATATATTCCGCTTCCGTGGTAGAATCTGCTACGGTGTCTTGTTTGGAACTTTTCCAACATACTCCGCCTCCATTCAAAGTAAATACGTATCAAGACTGTGATTTGGAATCATCCTTATCTGTCTGGAAACTGGCATCTGTATACCCACGTATTACCATATCTCCTTCTCCATATATTAGGAACACATCATTAGTTCTTCTTAAGTACTTAAGGATTGTCTTGACAGCCGCCCAATGATCCATTCATGGATTCGACTGGTATCTGCTTGTGACGCTCAAAGCATACGATACATCGGGCCTTGTGTTAGTGAGAGCCCTAGAGCCAATCATATGATGATTACTTTTTGGACTCATTGTATCATATTCTTGTATATATATTTCTTATATATAAAGGCATTTCTTATGGTTATTGTACTTATGTGTATTGGTGCCAAATAACTTAGTATAATAACGTCCTTGAGTAGAAGGTTCTTATCTATATCAATCGATTAGTTGAATCGATAGTGAGATGATATAGAGAACACTACTCTTAATTATTCCTAGTCAAGTATTAACATTCAAGGACAATGTTAATGAATAGAGACTAGCATGTAGGTCAACATGATGACTTGATCTCACAAGTCATGGATATGAGATATCAAGTTGACACATGGGTATACATTAGAGAATGTATACTGAATGACCCGCCATGAGAAAGTATCATGGATCGTTATATGAGTGTCATATACTTTCTCATGTGACTATTAGTCCTTAGACCTGAAGTCACCATAGTTCCCTACATAAGGAGTTATGTACTTTGGTTTCGTCAAACGTCACCCGTAACTGGGTGGACTATAAAGGCGATTACTGGGTATGTAACAAATTATGCGGAGGGATGTGAGTGATGTAGATGGGATATATCCCTTCTATATGACGGGAGAAATATCATAGTCTTGATAGAGTGAGATCACTAAGTGCATGGCCATGCCCAAATAAGGCAATATGAGATATTGAGCTTATTTGATTATAGTGAGTCTACTTGGAGTTCAAGACACATAGATTGATTGGAGGATGACAGGACACGGTCTATGCCTCATGAAAGATCAATCTAGATATCAAGGATAGAAGGACGTTGTCATATATTGTGATGGTCACAATTATTAGTCACAATGGTGATGTTGGATCTCGACATTCTTGTAACTTGGGTAGCAATGATGTGTTGCTAGATACCTCTCATTGCTTATGTCCTTAAATAGGTTTAAGGGAATTGCCAACGTTACAAGAACCTATAGGGTCACACACATAGAGCAATAGATGGAGAATAAGTCCATATGATGGACCGAGAGTAATGAAGTCAAAGTTTGACTTTGGCTAAATATGGAAAGTCCATAAAAGGCAAGTTTGACTTAACTCAAATTAGACAACTTGAGTTGGACTCGAGTTTGATCCAAGTGTTGGATGAATCTAATCATGGGAGAATAATGAAGTCAAAGTTTGACTTTGGCTAAATATGGAAAGTCCATAAAAGGCAAGTTTGACTTGACTCAAATTAGACAACTTGAGTTGGACTCGAGTTTGATCCAAGTGTTGGATGAATCTAATCATGGGAGAATAATAAAATCAAAGTTTGACTTTGGCTAAATATGAAAAGTCCACAAGAGGCAAGTTTGACTTGACTCAAGCCACATCACCTTGACTTGACCAAGTGATGACTTGGCATCATCATCAAGGCTAAGTAACCTCCCCATTTGAATTTTGAATTCAAATAGGGGGTTACCAAAGGTGGTGGCCGGCCACTTAATGGCCAATAATGGCCATTAAGTGGCCGGCCAAAATGGATCACACAAATAAGGAGTTTTTGTGGGTGTGAATTATTCCTCTCCCCTCTTGGTTTTTGTTTTGTTTTTGGCTCTCCCTCTCCTCTCATCTTGCCAAGACCCCAAGAAGTGCTAGCACACTTTTGGGCTCTCCTCTCCACTCTCTTGCTTGTGTGGATACTTCTAGAGGGTTGCTACTTTGCATCCTTGAGATCCGACACCAACCGAGGAGCGAGCGGGAATTGCGGGGCACGCATCGAAGGTAGTTTTCTCTTCTCTAATAGATCTAGGTTGTAGATCGGTTTTTGAAGCATGTAAACGAGCACTCGTAAATTTTTGAAATGGTTTTCTTCGCTCGGATCCTTTCTATTGGGGCTTTCGGGGTTTCCGCGACGCGAAAAAGCGGTTTTCGCGGCCCGAAAAACCCTACAGTGGTATCAGAGCCACGAGCGAAGCTTGTGCTCGTTTTGGTTTTTATTTTTTTTTGTATTAGATACAAAATTTAGATAAATTTATGCTTCTGTAATTTTTCTAAATTTTAGGATTTTTGAGTATTTTTCCTCGTAGAGGCAAAGCGACGAGTGCGAAGCACTTGTAGACTTTGCCATCGAGAAAAACTTCTCCGAAACGGCAAGTTTCGCCCAAATGGATTTTGGGACAGTGGGTAAAGGCACTGTATAATCGCAAGAAGACACTCGTAAAGGTTATTTCACGAGTAGGGGCGCTGCCCCTAACCCCGCAAGGGTCCTTGTCTCGCGATTACGCCCGAAACCCGCTTACCGGGACCGCCGCGGAGTTGTGACTCAAAAAATTCTAAAAATCAGTAGAAAAATTATATAAAATCTGTAAAATTACATAATTTTGAATTATGTACAGTAGTGTGATGGTCATGGCCCAAAACCCAATTTTTAATAAGATTAAAATTGTGTTGTAATTCATAATACGGCATGCGCACCGTTTTTGTACATGTGCGTGTTGTATTGTGTTTGCGACCTGCGTGTCGGCTTTTAATATTTTATTTCTATTGTATTTCATATTTAGACTCGAATGTAACTTGAGTATAAAAATTTGTAATGTACAAAAGTGAAGACGACAGAAATTCCGGAGAACTTGGACTCGGGAGAACTAGCCGACAACACCAAGACGGTCAAGAGGAAGCGCTTGGAGAAGCCGCTAGACCTAGGTTGACCATCGGATCCTCTCATTGGCTTGAGAGGGTCTTAGTAGGGCCATGACCAAGTCACTTAAGTTTATTTTATTATTGCTATGCTTGTGATGTATATGATGCATGATAATGTAGAATAGTAAAAATAAACTTAAGTGTATGAGATGCACAAGTAATGTGGGAACCACATTTTGATGTGCACTTAATACACATTTAGGATTAAATTAGATTTCATAAATGCCTAGATGTGATGCACATCCTCGATTAGATTAGATCTAAAATCGAATCGACTCGTAAACGCCTACCGGGTCCTGATACCCATCACTACCTCGATCATATGCGCTTGTCGATTCTGCCAAAGCAGAGCAACGCATTTAATCATGGTAGGATGCGGAGGGACAACCTTGGTCCCGCCTATCATGGCTCGGGTTAGATCGAGCTCAATCAGATTGAGTAACTAGTTAACTCAATTGGATCGAGTAAAGCTATAGGCGTATTCCAATAGTTGGAAAGGTAGGACAAGATCGCATTTATCAATAGTCTTGGGCGATTTAGCCAAAGCTAACTCAAGATTATTCATAAATGTTAATTCTTGATCCTATAAACAAGAGTTGCTTAGAGATGTAATTGATAAATTAGTTATATACCGATCATACTAAGTCTTGGACGATTTAGCCAAAGCTAACTCAAGCCATAGTATGATGTGGATCTTGTCCCACATAAATTATAGTAAATTGGTACGGATCTAGTAGTGTGGTTTGACCACTCCAATGACTTGATTCCACCAAAATTCCTATAATTTAGTGGGAGCATCATTTAATTAAAGGCCTAATTAGATGATTACTAGAATATGATATTTATTCTCTGCATTTATCTGTTGTAGATTGCCATGTCTTCAAACGTGAACACTCTCTCTCTGCGATCTGTCCTTGAGAAGGACAAGCTCACTGGAGCTAATTTCCTGGACTGGTACAGGAACTTGAGGATAGTCCTCAAACAGGAACGTAAGTGGTACGTTCTAGAGAAAGCAGTTCCTGAAGCACCACCACCCTCAGCCATCCGTAGCGTTAGAGATGCTCATCAGAAGCATCAAGACGACGCGTTAGACGTGTCGTGCCTAATGCTATGCTGCATGTCCTCTGAGCTTCAGAAGCAACATGAGAACATGAATGCTTACGATATGATTGACCACCTCAAGCAATTATATCAAGGGCAGGCAGGGCATTGGAAGCAGAACTGCAAGGTATACCTAGAGGATCTTAAGAAGAAGAGAAGCAAGCCTTCTACTTCAGGTATATATGTTATAGAAGTCAACCTTTCTATTTCTACATCATGGGGTATTAGATATTGGATGTGCTTCTCACATTTGTACCAATGTGCAGGGGCTAAGAAATAGCAGG
>JAGFNQ010002110.1:296116-318352 GCA_024364735.1 Boesenbergia rotunda | reverse complement strand
GTACTGCTCACCTGCAGTAAGAGGCGGTTTTTCCGCGAGAATTCCTTTAAAAGTTTTTAAAAAGAGCTATTCCTTTTTGTTTAAGTTTTTGCATGTTATCTTAGTTCATTAATTGTTGTATGCTTATGTATAAGTTTATTCATGTACCCTATATGAGTTTAGGGTCTAAGAGAGCTATGAGAAAAGAAAAGAGAAGATAAAGATAAGAAAAGAAAAGGCCAAGGCCTTAAGAAATCCCCAAAAGTCAAGACTTAGGGATTTTAGCACGCAAGGTGCTCCAGAAAATGCCAAGGCATTTACAGATAAGAAAGAAAAGTAAGAAAAGCTATTTTATTTTATAAGGCCAGTACCCGGCGTCCAAGGACGTCGTTAAAGAAATCCAGGTGTCCAATTCCAAGGTCTTGGCCCTGGTAGACCAAGGTCTGCTCTATTAGGATTGGTGGCTCGCTACCCCAACCTTTTAGGGAACGCGCATATCAGATGGTACTTACGTCTTCAGTGGATCCAAGTGATTATTATTTCAAGTATATGCTTTAGCAAAGTTTCTAAAGTTTCAGAAAGTTTTCCAAAGTTAAAGAATAGCTAAAGTTTCTAGTTGAGCCAAGAAAAGTAAATTGAGATTATTCATTGCTTGAGTATGCATGTTTTGAGTTATACATGTTTGTAGTTTTCTTTCAAGCATATTAGTATCTCTATGATGTTCAGTTTGATCTAGAAGCAAGTTTGCATATTTCGAGTTTTTGTGAGCTAGATAGTACTTACTAAGCTTTATGCTTATAGATGCATTTCCTCTTATTGCAGATAAAGGTAAAGGCAAGCAATTCTGAAGGAAGACGACGAGGCGGTGCTGAGTAGAGTGTGTGTGGTGGCTGATTATGGAGAGATCCTTGGCGAGACATTTAGTTATTAATTGCAATGTTTAAGTTTATTCAAATTTCAAGTTCTTGCTTTATGGAGATTATGGAGTATTTGAGTTTTGGATAGTTTTATATGCTAATTCTTAGAGTAAAGATTCCATGTCATTTCTTTAGCTATATATCCCATGATTGCATTGGATGAGTAAAAGTGTGAGTAGTTAGAAATATTGATACTTTGTTAGAGAAAAAGGTGTTTGTGCCAAGATAGTATCAATTTCCTTTTGAATCGAGTTTTATTGCTTAAAAATGTTTAGAAAAGTTGCAATCACATTTCATAATGCTTTAGCAAGGTCGTAGAACATGTATTTGGTGTTATAAATTCATAGAAGTCAAGATTGGTACAAACTCTATTGTTAAAGTTTATATAAACTTGTTTAGTTTATTTTCTTCCATAAAGTCCTAAATTCAAGTTTATGGATTCGTTTGATTGGCTAAATTGTTTAGGAAACTGATATAGAGTATAGAAATGATGTCGTAGTTTGATATGGCTCGAAATTGAAGGAATGGTGGACTTGGAAAGCAAGGGCCGAAACCTGTAAAACTGATTACAGGCGTATCAGTCGACTGCCACGTCACCAGTCGACTGGTACAGGCAGTTTAAGAAGGGTAAGGTTGTTTTCAACAGGTATTAGCTATGGGATTTGAGAAGAAAGTATGACATGGTATTATTATACATGATTGCTTAAGTTAGAATATAATTGTTAGCAGAATTTAAAAGAAAAAAACAAGATTTCCGCAATTTTCTTTAGTCATGTAGTGAGTTGAGAAGTAGAGAAAAGTAACGATCCGTCTAAAGACAGTAAGAAGGCGGGTCGCTACAGTTGGTATCAGAGCAGTTCCCATTCTCCAGCATCACACACACATCAGCATCAACCTTGCCGTCTTCAAGTAAGAAAGCTTTAAGTTTCAGTTTTTCTATTGCTCCTTTATTTAATTGCAGTATAGAGAAATGCTTAAGTACTACTCACATGTGCATAGAACAAGGAATCATGCTTAATCCCTTAGTATCACGGAATCATGTTTAATCCCTTAGTATCACGGAATCATGTTTAATCCCTAGAATGGATATTAGGTTACTAAGTAAGGAGACAAGTTTATACCTAGAGAGGTAGTAGTGAGTTCTTGTCCCTTTATGCATTATTAGATGGCAAGAAGAGGCCGAGCTCCTAATGCAAGGACGAACCCCAGTTCAAGATAACAATGAGCCTGGCACAGAACAGCCAAACCTAATGGCAGTCATTGCTCAAATGCAAGCTCAGATTTCAGAACAACAGAAGACCATCGCCACACTGATGGCAAATCAGCACCCAGTGCCCCCTACACCACCCACGCAGGAGTGGAGGACGTCCTTCATGTTGTGATCTTAGTATAGCAAGACCAAGGTCTTGATTTGCCCAACACAAGGTTTGGAGGATTTCGGCATGTAAGGTGTCCGATAAAAGTTCTTAGTAAGACCAAGGTCTTACTAAGCCCAAGAACGAGCTATAGGACTAAGAAATGAGATAGGAAACAAGACCAAGGTATTGTTGTATCCTAAAGCAAGTTTGAGAACATTACCGTTAAGTGTTAAGTTATACATTTGAGGACGCCTAGAAAGGCCCAAAACGAGGAGCAAGTTCCTAGAGGGCAAGAGGTAACAGAGTCAGTACCACCACCAAATCTCTTAGAGGTGGTGGCTCGGTAGAGAGTCAAGGCCAAGAGAAATGTCAGCCAGATGGCATGGGCCGACTTCGGGACTGAGTTCTCCGAAGAATACTTTCACATGCAAGTAACCAACAAGCATTATGATGAATTCACGGAGTTCAGACAAGGAGAACTATCCGTGGATGAAGCAGTGAAGATGTTTAAGCGGTTAGCTCATCTGTGCCCAGAGCTAGTTAGCACAGGAAAAGAGATGGTTATGCTAATGCTCAAGATGTTAAGGCCTGAGATAGCGTTAAAGAGGGCTAGCAGTGTTAAGAGGCCACAAACCTCCGAAGAACTAATAAGTGGTGCTTTGACCACTGAGCACTACTTAAACAGTATAAAGGCCACCAGAAAGGTTGAACGATGAAGTTCTTAACAACCTTACCGTCAGGGGAAGTAATGGCCTCTACTCAGAGGCTAAGGGCAGTACCAATCTGGATTTCCAACCGAGGCTCTATAGTGACTTGATAGTCCTTGAGATGAAGGATTATGATGTCATTTTAGGGATGGATTTCTCAGTAAGTACAGCGCTTCAGTGGACTGCCGTAGAAGGAAGGTGGTTTTCAGCCCAGAAGGAGAACCACCATTCGAGTTTCAAGGAGCCCCAAGAGGAAGACTCAGAAATTCTCTCAGCCTTGGCAGCCCACCAGATGCTAGAGCAAGGGTGTGCTGGTTTTCTTGCACACATAGTGGATCAGAAGCAAAGGAAGAACTCAAGCAGGAGGATGTACGGGTAGTCTGCGAATATCCAGAAGTGTTCCCAGAAGAATTACCTGGACTACCTCCCAACAGAGAAGTGGAATTCGAGATCGAGCTAGTGCCCGGTACCGGTCCGGTCTCGAAGGCCCCATATCGTATGTCTCCAGCAGAGTTGAAGGAATTACAAGAGCAACTCCAGGAGCTACTAGACAAGGGCTTCATTCGCCCGAGTCATTCACCCTGGGGAGCTCCTGTACTTTTCGTCAAGAAGAAGGATGGGTCTATGCGTCTGTGCATAGACTACAGAGCTCTGAACAAGGTGACCATCAAGAACAAGTACCCCCTTCCTAGAATAGATGATTTATTTGATCAACTCAAAGGGGCTACAGTGTTCTCGAAGATAGATCTGCGTTCTGGGTATCATCAGCTAAAGGTTAAAGAAAGTGACATCCCCAGGACGGCCTTCAGGACAAGATACGGCCACTACGAATTTGTAGTAATGCCTTTTGGAGTAACCAATGCTCCAGCAGTCTTCATGGAGCTGATGAACCACATCTTCAGGGAGTATCTCGATAAATTCGTCATTGTATTTATTGATGATATTCTCATATACTCACAGACTCCAGAGGACCATGCTACACACTTGAGGATAGTGCTGCAGATCCTTCAGCAGGAGAAGCTCTATGCAAAATTCTCAAAGTGTGAGTTTTGGCTAGATCAGGTGACCTTCCTAGGTCACATTGTATCCAAAGAAGGCATTCAAGTTGATCCAGCCAAGATAGAAGCAGTCAGCAACTGGTGTAGACCCAAGAATGCCAGTGAGATCAGAAGCTTCTTAGGCCTGGCAGGATATTACAGAAAATTTGTGGAGGACTTTTCCAGGATAGCCTCTCCACTCACAGCCTTGACCAGAAAGAACAAGAAGTTTGAATGGTCAGATAAATGCGAGCACAGTTTTCTAGAGCTGAAGAAGAGACTGACCAGTGCTCCCATCCTGACTGTTCCAGAGAGTGACAAGGCCTTTGACATCTACAGTGATGCATCCAAGATGGGCCTTGGAGCTGTCCTCATGCAAGATGGTAAAGTAATAGCATATGCCTCCAGACAGCTCAAGGACTATGAGAAGAATTACCCTACCCACGACCTTGAGCTAGCAGCTGTGGTTTTTGCACTGAAGCTTTGGAGACACTACCTGTATGGAGTGCAGTGCAGGATCTTCACAGACCATCAGAGTTTGAAGTACTTCTTCACTCAGAAGGACCTGAATATGAGGCAGCGCAGGTGGCTAGAGTTGGTCAAAGATTATGACTGTGAAATCCTCTACCACCCAGGTAAAGCTAATAAAGTGGCAGATGCACTGAGCAGAAAATCCTGTGCAGCACTGATGTCCCTATCATCACTGTCTCTACCACTTCAGAAAGAAATAAAAGATTTTGGAGTCGAAGTAATAGTTGGGCAATTTTCTGCATTGACCCTAGAGTCAACCCTGCTTAAAGATATACAAGAAAAGCAAGATCAAGACCCAGAGATCCAGAAGATCAAGCAGGGGATCCAAGAGGCAGAAAAATTCAGGGTTTCGAGTATCAGATAGTGGCATACTCTATTTTGGAGACCGCCTTTGCGTCCCCAATGATGAGGAACTAAGAAGGAATATTTTAGAAGAAACCCACAGTACCCCGTACTCTATGCACCCTGGTTCTACTAAGATGTATCAAGATTTAAAGAAAGGATTCTGGTGGTCTGGACTCAAGCGAGACGTGGCCAGATATATCAGTACCTGCTTGACCTGCCAGAGAGTCAAAGCAGAGCACCAGAGACCAGGAGGAGTTCTACAGCCACTTCCCATTCCAGAGTGGAAGTGGGAAGAAATATCCATGGACTTTATCACAGGTCTTCCAAGAACCACCCATGGACATGATGCAATTTGGGTGATAGTGGACAGGTTGACCAAGTCTGCCCACTTCCTAGCCATCAAGTTATCACATTCGGTAGAGCAGTTAGCACAGCTGTACGTGAAAGAAGTGATCAGGCTTCACGGAGTTCCGAAGTCGATCGTGTCTGACAGAGATGGGCGATTCACCTCCCATTTTTGGAAGTGTGTTCAGGACGCCCTAGGCACCAGACTTCAGTTCAGCACAGCTTTCCATCCCCAGACAGATGGACAAACAGAGAGAGTAAATCAGATTTTAGAAGACATGCTCAGGGCTTGTGCATTGGACTTTAAAGGTAGTTGGTGCAAATTTCTGTGCTTAGCTGAGTTTGCCTACAACAATAGCTATCAGGCCACCATCAGATGGCACCTTATGAGGCATTATATGGCAGGAAATGTAGATCACCCATATGTTGGCAAGAAGCTGGTGAGAAGAAAGAGATGGAGTCAGGACTAGCAGCCAGACTGAGCTTATAGATGAGACCACTCAGGCTATCCAGACGATCCGCCAGAGGATTGAGACTGCCCAGAGTAGACAGAAAAGTTATGCTGACACACGCCGTAGGCCACTTGAATTCCAAGTTGGAGATTCAGTATTTCTCAAGGTCGCTCCCATGAAGGGAGTGGTGAGATTTGGCAAGAAGGGCAAGCTGAGTCCTCGCTACATAGGACCCTACAGATATAAAGAGGTTGGGAAGTAGCCTATGAGCTGGACTTCCAGAGGATATGTCAGCTATCCACAGTACCTTTCATGTCTCTATGCTAAAGAAGTGTATTCACGACCCTAGCCAAGTGATTCAGCCTCAGTCAGTACAGATCCAAGAAGATCTTAGCTATGAGAGCAGACCGACACAGATAGTGGACAAAGCAGTTAAAAGATTAAGAAACAAAGAAGTGCCACTAGTGAAGGTCATCTGGCAGAATCAAAAGCATGAAGAGGCTACTTGGGAACGTGAGGACAGCATGAGAGAAGATATCCAGATTATTCTAAGTTCGAGGACGAACTTTTTATAAGGTATGGGGGATTGTAACGCCCCAAAATTTCCATTTTTAGTTCTTAAAGTCCTTAGAATTATTTAGAAATGGTTTAGAAATATTCTAGATATTTTTAGGAATTTTTAGAGTATTTTTATGGAATTTTCCGAGTCCGTTTGGTATTTTTGGAAAAAGAAAAAGAAAAAGAAAAGAAAAAAAAAAAACCGTTAAGTGCAGCGGGGGTTCGAACCCGCGACCACACCGAAACAGCACAAGCGCCCAACCGGCTGGGCTAGGGGTATCAAGCACAGAAACGGATGGAGAGAAGGTATTTAAGCGATAGTTAGGTTGATCCGACCCTTAAGTATAAATAGCCAATTAAAGAGAGAAGTTTTATTTCTCTCCTCTCCAAACCCTCACGCCGACTCCCTCTTCTCTCTTGGGCGACGCCGACCAACATCAAGGCCAAGGAGGGCCGGCCGAGACCCTTCTCCAAGAGATAATCCTATATTCGGGATCCCCGCGACGAGAGGAACGCGTAGCGTGAAGAATTCTCGAGATCTCAAGTTTCTCCGAGCTCTAGACTCAATCTTGGTTGTAAGTCCAAGATATCAATGTAAGTACTGCTCACCTGCAGTAAGAGGCGGTTTTTCCGCGAGAATTTCCTTTAAAAGTTTTTAAAAAGAGCTATTTCCTTTTTGTTTAAGTTTTTGCATGTTATCTTAGTTCATTATTGTTGTATGCTTATGTATAAGTTTATTCATGACCCTATATGAGTTTAGGGTCTAAGAAAGCTATGAGAAAAGAAAAGAGAAGATAAAGATAAGAAAAGAAAAGGCCAAGGCCTTAAGAAATCCCCAAAAGTCAAGACTTAGGGATTTTAGCACGCAAGGTGCTCCAGAAAATGCCAAGGCATTTACAGATAAGAAAGAAAAGTAAGAAAAGCTATTTTATTTTATAAGGCCAGTACCCGGCGTCCAAGGGCGTCGTTAAAGAAATCCAGGTGTCCAATTCCAAGGTCTTGGCCCTGGTAGACCAAGGTCTGCTCTATTAGGATTGGTGGCTCGCTACCCCAACCTTTTAGGGAACGCGCATATCAGATGGTACTTACGTCTTCAGTGGATCCAAGTGATTATTATTTTCAAGTATATGCTTTAGCAAAGTTTTCTAAAGTTTCAGAAAGTTTTCAAAAGTTAAAGAATAGCTAAAGTTTCAAGTTGAGCCAAGAAAAGTAAATTGAGATTATTATTGCTTGAGTATGCATGTTTTGAGTTATACATGTTCTTAGTTTTCTTTCAAGCATATTAGTATCTCATATGATTTCAGTTTGATCTAGAAGCATGTTTGCACATTCGAGTTTTGTGAGCTAGATAGTACTTACTAAGCTTTTGCTTATAGATGCATTTCCTCTTATTGCAGATAAAGGTAAAGGCAAGCAATTCTGAAGGAAGACGACGAGGCGGTGCTGAGTAGAGTGTGTGTGGTGGCTGATTATGGAGAGATCTTGAGACGAGACATTTAGTTATTGAATTCAATGTTAAGTTTATTCAATTTCAAGTTCTTGCTTTATGGAGATTATGGAGTATTTGAGTTTGGATAGTTTTATATGCTAAATTCTTAGAGTAAAGATTCCATGTCATTTCTTTAGCATATATATTATGATTGCATTGGATGAGTAAAATGTGAGTAGTTAGAAATATTGATACTTTGTTAGAGAAAAAGGTGTTTGTGCCAAGATAGTATCAATTTTCCTTTTGAATCGAGTTTTATTGCTTAAAAATGTTTAGAAAAGTTGCAATCACATTTCATAATGCTTTAGCAAGGTCGTAGAACATGTATTTGGTGTTATAAATTCATAGAAGTCAAGATTGGTACAAACTCTATTGTTAAAGTTTATATAAACTTGTTTAGTTTATTTTCTTCCATAAAAGTCCTAAATTCAAGTTTATGGATTCGTTTGATTGGCTAAATTGTTTAGGAAACTGATATAGAGTATAGAAATGATGTCGTAGTTTGATATGGCTCGAAATTGAAGGAATGGTGGACTTGGAAAGCAAGGGCCGAAACCTGTAAAACTGATTACAGCGTACCAGTCGACTGCCACGTCACCAGTCGACTGGTATAGGCAGTTTAAGAAGGGTAAGGCTGTTTTCAACAGGTTTTAGCTATGGGATTTGAGAAGAAAGTATGACATGGTATTATTATACATGATTGCTTAAGTTAGAATATAATTGTTAGCAGAATTTAAAAGAAAAAAACAAGATTTCCGTAATTTTCTTTAGTCATGTGTAAAAGTTGAGAAGTAGAGAAAAGTAACGATCCGTCTAAAGACAGTAAGAAGGCGGGTCGCTACAATGTATACATCCTCAAGCAGGTTTCCATTAAGGAAAGCTGTTTTCACATCCATTTTCCATATCTCATAATCATAATGAGCTGCTATGGCTAGGAGCATCTGAATGGATTTAAGCATAGCTACTGGTGAGTAGGTTTCGTCATAATCAATTCCTTGTTTTTGACGATATCCTTTTGCCAATAATCTAGCCTTAAAGGTAACTACATTACCTTCCATGTCGATTTTCTTCTTGAAAACCCACTTGCACCCTATGGGCTTAATCCCTTCAGGTGGTTTAACCAAGTCCCATACTTGGTTTTCATACATGGAATCCATTTCCGACTTCATGGCTTCAAGCCATTTGTCCCTTTCTGAACTTTTCAGAACATCTTCATAACTGATAGGTTCATCATCGCTTATGAGTAACACGTCGTTCGATTCACTTACGAGAAATCCGTATCTCTCTGGAATATTGCGTGCCCTATCAGACCTACGAAGGGTGGTGTTGTTTTAGGTTCAACTGATAGCTCATCATTATGAATTATCGTTGTGGGCTAGACTAGGTGTCTCTTTAATGTCTATTGGAGTTTCTTGAACTTCATCAAGTTCAATGCCACTCCCACTGTTTTCTTGTAAAAGAAATTCTTTTTCTAGAAATACAGCATGCCTTGAAACAAAACCTTTTGTTCCAAGGGATGATAGAATTGGTAACCCTTCGTTTCCTTAGGGTATCCAATAAATAGACATTTATCAGACTTAGCATCCAATTTGTCTGATACAACCCGCTTCACATAAGCAGGACAACCCCATATCTTAAGGTGAGTTAAGTGAGGTTTCTTACTATTCCAAATCTCATATGGAGTAGTAGAGACTACCTTGGTCGGGACTCTGTTTAGCAAGTAAACAGCTGTCTTAAGTGCATACCCCAAAAGGATTTTGGAAGAGTTGCATGATTCATCATAGACCTAACCATGTCCATCAAGGTTCGGTTTCGCCTCTCAGATACACCATTATGCTGTGGTGTATACGGCGGAGTCCATTGGGACATATCCCATTGTCCCTAAGATAATCTTGAAACTCTTGACTTAAGTATTCACCACCCCGATCGGATCGAAGTATTTAATACTTTTGCCAAGTTGTTTCTCTACTTCATTTCTGAATTCTTTGAATTTATCAAAAGCTTCAGATTTGTGTTTCATCAAGAACACATAACCGAATCGTGAGTGATCATCGATAAAGGTGATGAAGTAGTTATAGCCTCCTTGTGCTTGAGTTGACATTGGTCCGCATACATCGGTATGTATTAGACCAAGCAACTCTCCCACTGGATTACCTTTTCCGGGAAAGGGTAATTTGGTCATCTTGCCTTTTAAGCATGATTTGCATGTATCAAATGAACCGGGTTCAAATGATTCCAAAATTCCACATCGGTGTAATTCGGTCATGCGTTTCTTACTTATATGGCCAAGACGACAGTGCCACGTGTAGGAGTCTATTCGATTATCTATTCGAGCACGTTTATTACTAACTTCGATATTGAAAATGTCACTGGATAAATCTAACGTGTAGATGCCATTGCACAAAGTTCCATTTCCATAAAGAACGCCATTTAAAGTTATGTAACAACAATTGTTACTAAAAGTTAAATGATAACCTTTTTCATTCAAACATGAAATAGATACAATGTTCTTTATTAATGAAGGAACAAAATAACAATTATCCAATTCTAAGATACGTCCGGTAGGGAGCTTCAGCAAATATGTTCCGATGGCAACAGCAGCAATCTTTGCTCCATTTCCAACTCGCAAATTCGCTTCTCCCTTGACAAGTCTTCTTCTATTCCTTAGCCCCTGTATGTCATTACATATATGTGAGCTACACCCAGTATCAAGTACCCAGGTATTTGAGGAAATAGAGTGACATTCAATAACGAAGATACCTGAAGAGGAAGGGGCATCGGATGCCTTATTCTTCAAGGACTCAAGATAAGCCTTGCAGTTTCTTCGCCAGTGACCCTCCTTGCCACAATGATGGCAAGTTCCTTTTGGTTTCTTTTCAGTCTTCTTGGCCTTTTTCTTTTTCCCTTTGTTCTGTTCTTTGGCCTTCCTCTTAGAACCTTTCTTTGAGGAACCAACTAACAGTACCGCCTTTTGATCCTGCTTTACCGCGGGCTCAACAGCCTTCAGCATGTTGATTAACTCAGGAATGGTAGTCTCCAGCTTGTTCATCCGATAGTTCATCACAAATTGTGAACAACTTTTGGACAGATAATTTAGAATTAAGTCAATACTTAGTTCATAATCCATTGCAAAGCTGAGTGTGCCCAGTCGCTCAATGTACCCCAACATCTTTAACACGAATTGTGAGGCAGAAGTGCCTTCCTGCATCTTTGAGGTAAGAGGAGTCTGGAGACCTCAACCTTTCGGATCTCGCCTGCTCTTCAAATAACTCATGAAGATGGAAGATGATGGTATAAGCATCCATATGCTCATGCTGCTTTTGCAGCTCAGGTACCATAGATGCTAGCATGATGCAACCCGCCATTTCAGAATCGGTCACATGTTTCTGATAGGCCAACAATTGGTCTGGAGTTGCATTCTCTGGAGGATGGTTGGGAAGTTGATTTTCAATGACATAAGCAAGCTTTTCCGCCTTGAGGACTATCCTTAGGTTTCGAAGCCAGTCCATGAAGTTTGGCCCAGTCAGTTTATTGGTGTCCAAAATGGAACGCAAATTCAGAGAAGACATGATCGAGTGATTAACCTAGAAATACAAATTGAGTTTATATGAGAAGATTGATTAAAGAATGTATCAACATACATTAATAAAATCCTATTTAATTTTCAAATTCATATACGCAACTATCACATTATGCTATCAACTAATTGAATGTTTGCATAAATCATTGGGTTGCTAACTCATTAACAAGTATGCATCATATACATAGCACCCAACTGCACCTCTTTTCGCATCGACCTTGGCTGTGGCACAACAAATCGATGCTCCAAGCTTAAGGCTGACCCATTAATCAAGAAATAGTTTTAATATGGTTGGAGCTCATTCAACCGTTTAGTCAGGCTTGGATGTGTCCAACAACCAAAACTAAGGATTGATCTCTGACTCCAACTATATTATACATAAACTAATTCCATGGTTTGAACATGTTGAGGTTCAAGTCGGGTATGGATGTGTCCATCAACCCAATCGAGAAACAAAACTCCGATTCTAACCATATTAATGGAAGGTGTTGGCCTTAATATTTTGTAAGGGGTTTTGGGTCTCATCTTTTCTAAGCACATTCATGACATTTGTCATAACTAACGATTTCCTTAATAAAGTATGTATGTGACTTAATTTATCAAGTCTCATGAATTAAATTAGGAACCGGATTTCCTAATTATAATTTCATACTTTTTTAAAGGAATTGTTTTGGGAAACAATTTCCTAAATTGTCATAATTAATTTCGGAAATAATATGTTCAAGATTTTGATTTCTCTAAATCAAATCTTATTAAATTAAGAGACAAATCACTTAATTCAACTACATATTATTTTCATGAAAATCTTATTTAAGAAAACTCTATAGGAAACCATTTTCCTAATTAATTTTGGAGACAACAATATGTAAGAGCATCACCTCTTCAACATATTTTATTCATGGATTTAATTAATTACAACAAATCGTTTTCTAAGGGTGGCTCCCCGAGGCTCAGATACCCAAAGAAAAGTAATTTGTCGTAAATCCAATTTGGACGGCTCCCCGAGGCTCAATCCAAATCAAACATGACAATTTCAATTAAAAATTGGGAAATTAAATTACAACAACTAACTTTAAATTGGACGGCTCCCCGAGGCTCAATCCAAAATAAAGAATTTTGTTGTCAATTTAAAGACCAATTCAAATTTAATTGTCAATTAACTATCCATGAATTTGTCTAGACTTTCTCAAAAGAAAGTGCCCAAAATTACGAGATTTCAAAAATAATTTTTCAGAATAATTGTAAGTTTCTGGTAAAAAGAAAACTTACATATTTCCAAAAATTGAAAAATTTCTAAAATAAAAAAATTTTCAAAATTTGGAAAGTTTCCAAAGATGGGAAGTTTTCACAATTATCATAAAATTTTAGAAACTAGAAAATTCCAAACGTTTGCGAAATTTCATGAAGATTTCCAAACTTTGAAATTTCTAAATCTAAAATCTATTATAATTTGAAAGTTTCCATAATTGAAAATTTTTCCGAAATTGAGATCATGACAAAGTGTTCCGCCAAACAATTATATGATAATGTCGAACACTAACCGGCTCTGATACCACTGTTGGGACCGGGTGCATGTCGACAAGGATACGAGTTCGTAAAATTCAAAATTTTTACGTGCAGCGGAAGAGTTTGCATAAAATAATTTCCTAAATTATTTTAACTTCGTATCTAGCATGCAACCTTACATTGTGTTGACATAATCATAAAATAAAACTTTGCGGAAAAGTAAACAAATTTACCAAGTACCTCTCGTAACTCGAAGTAAGGGACGAGATCCAACCGTAGCGTCCCTTGGAAGCTCCGCCTCTATTCGCGTCCACGCCGAGTTCTCTTCGGGATGACTTCGCAAAGTCACGAGTTTTGTGCCGACGAGAACTACTAGATTCTCGGAAGGCACAACTAGAAGAATAAAAGAAAATAACGGAAGACTAACCAACGAAGTAACGGAATCGAATTCCGGGAAGAGAGGAGTCGCTATCCACTTCTTCTTCTTCGTGTTCGGGTTCTCCTTCTTCTTCAATGCTCACGGCAACTTCACCTTCTTGGATTTGGTTGGGCGCCGGCCCTAGAGGAGCTAGGGTGCGCCGGCCCTATGGGAAGAAGAAGAGGAGGAGAGGAGAGATTAAGAGAGAGAGGGAGAGAGTAATTAATCTTTTGATTAATTGATTGGAATAAGGGCTAGCCTTTGGTTCCTTTATATAGTAGCAACTCCTTTGCTAAGTCTCCCTCTAAACCGAATTAATGGAATTAACGGAATTAGTTATAAGAAATTTATCTTATAAATTTTCTTATTAATTATTCCGTTTAAACCGAGTCTTTATTATAAACCAATTTATAATAAAACTAATTCTTCTTCTCTTTAAATTATGGAATAAATTTTTATAAGAAATTTATAAACTTTCTTATTATGGAAAAATCAATTCATAATTGATTTTATAAAATTAAAATAAACCAATTCATGGATTATTTTAATCTTCCATAAAAGAATAAATTTCTATAAATTTTATTTATATAAATTTCTTTATACAAATTTATTTATCCATAATTTATAAAACAAATTACACTAGATTTATTTTATTAATTAAACCAATTAAATTGGTTTAATCTCCCTTTAATGGACGGCCACCACAAGGAGGGTTAGCACCCTCTTTGGCCGGCCAAACCAACCCGAACCGGTCGCGAATTAAACTCATTTAATTCGCCCAAAAAGCCTTCAAATGACTTAGCCATTTTAGCTTCCATTGCGCCTCTGATTAACTCAGATTCGACTTATTTCTCTTGATCGTAAAATCCAATTTTCAACTCGTTTTAAATCCCTCGGATTACTCGTAGTGCGTGTGACTAAATAGGGTTTCGATTTATGTTGGCCGTCTATAATTAACTAATTATAGAACGATCATGAGTGGCACCTAGTAGTACATCATGATCCCCAATTAATCGAAAGATCAACGGTTTGACCTCAGAAGAAATTATTCTGAAACCCTTCAGCAGCTCTACTAAATCGTGCCCCATTCCCTTCACCACCTTATACCCACTTGGTTCAGGACACGGTCAATGGTGTCAGTCCCCACTAGGCTGACTACGTCACACCTAGCCCAAGTAGTGTCTTTCTCGTCCTTTGGATTTCTAATTACTCTCATGTATTTAAGAGACTCGCACTCTTAACATGATATGCTCTGGCCAGAGGCTTTGAGTAACAATCCGACGATAGGCCTGGGTATACATCTCCTCGCAAGGAGTGGTGAATCCTTTGTAGGCTGTTCAAACATCTTCGGGCACTTCGGCTTATACCCGATCATCCTGGGTCCACACCTCCTTGGAGATGCTTGCTTAAGATGTCAAAGTATAAGTCTCCATGACCAAGATGACTTGAACACCGCAAGTCAAAGGAACATCACACTTAAGCCGCAGTAAGATCTTCATTGACATATCTACATGTAGATTCCCATATGAAGTCTTACAGCTAGTCACTCCAATGAACTAGTTCCCTTAACTAGCATCCATGTTTATCTCCGGACATCCCAATGTCACCAGCCAGTGAGAATCAGCTGAATAGAGAATAACCCATGCTAGTCTCAACAGAATTGATAGTGTCCGTATTTATCAATTCATCGACTAGGGATATTTCCAACAATTCACATTTGCACATTTAGAGATAATCACTAGTTGTGATCCCATCACAAATTCTCTTATACTGTGAATTGTATGGCGGACATTCAGTATATGAGTTTAAGATCCCAATCAAATACAAACATGTATACTCAAATAGTGAATTATCATTTATTAAAATAAATGTTTACAATCATAAGGCGATTGCCTTAGGACACTTCTCTCATATCACTAACAGATTCATGGTTTAAGAAATGCCATGTTATCCAGGCATAACATAATTAGGGCTATGTCGGGCCAAAAACCTAATCAATGAACGATGTGATTAGCGTAATCCTAATTGGGTTTGTATATAAGTTTAGCTAGTTATCATTGTGATAATAGCTAAAACTGCATTTTGTTATAGGACATTGATTCATTGTGAATACGTGAATGGGGGTTCTCTTCATATACGAGCTTCTTCTTTGTATGCGAGTACCTTCTACTTGTTTCTGTAGATGTTGCTTTTCTATGCGTGACTTGTTATGTGTTGCAGTAGGTTAATTACCTTATATCTGCTCTTGATTTTTCCTACATGATATTTAGCTGCTCGGACTTGGATAATCATGTTTATATCAATACAGTCTCACTTGGATACTCTCACTCTATAGAGTACACATGTGTGAATGAGTGCGTAGGAGAGATGTATGTCATACTATACTTGGCATTGAGTTGATCACTAATTATACTTATATATCTACTTGGATGTTTGATTGACATAGATACATGATTATGACCTATGCATGTCATATCAAGTTATGATTCATACTCTAACGAGCGATGTGCAGCTTAGTATCATGCACCATCCTTACACGGTTGCATAGCTGTTGACCTTTAGCTCCCTTATGATTAAGACAGGTCGTCAGTCATATTGGATCTGCACACTCGGCCACTCATGGATTAGTAGTTGTCGGAGTGTGTGTAGTTTACCCTGTCGCGCCATGCTCGACCAGTCAAGGGTAGTGGTAGATCGGAGTGGTGTGCAGGTAGGGATCTCCCCTCTTTTCAGTGTTACGAGAGGATGAGAGCAGTGCTCTCCCATTTCTTAGGGTAGGAGTGTGGTACTCCGCTTACATCTATCCACTCGGCCACTCTAGAATAGTAGTAGTATAATGCGTATAGTTGTCACATCCCTACCCACTTGGCCTCACAGATGAGATGTGATGCTGACTTGACTAGCGTCAGGGGTGACACATAACATTGCATCATGTGCATATGAAGTATTCTTGCATTTGTTTGCGCTTGGTGCACCTGATTGAGCTATGGTTGCTGCATATGTCTGACATGCGCATACAGGAGGCATATTGGATTTGGTTTTTAGACCTTGCATTGGCTTGTGTGGTATAAGCTTACCCATGGAGAGTTTATTGGGGTTTCTGATCATATCTCAACTTACTCCACCTGGAACTCATTCTGAACGTGCACGAGATCCAGCAAACTAAGGACTAGCGGGATAATCAAAGGGCACAAATCAAAGATATAGCCCTTTAGATAGAAATTTTGTACGAGATTTTCGCATGTATCACTCGAGGGATCTTATTTTCCAGTACATGTATGTGATGTTTTCTCCAGGAGATCTTTACATGGCCGAGCTTTCAAAAACACAAGAATGATCCCCAAAATGATCGACACCAAACATTAAGTGGATTACACATCTTCTTGCAAATTTTATAACAAACCTTACACAATGTATCCCACGACAAACCACATTCAAATCATGGTAACAATAGCTCACTCATTACCTTTCTAAACTGATCCAATAGGGAATAATATGGCAAAACATCATAAGTTCAAAAACTCCAAGCTATGACCTCATTCCAGTAGATTTTCTTTTGGGACACAATTGAAGGAAAACAAAATTCATCACCAACTTATCTAACATAATCCGTCAGCAATTCATCC
The DNA here is from genome assembly GCA_024364735.1 of Boesenbergia rotunda. Taxonomy (NCBI): domain Eukaryota; kingdom Viridiplantae; phylum Streptophyta; class Magnoliopsida; order Zingiberales; family Zingiberaceae; genus Boesenbergia; species Boesenbergia rotunda. The sequence continues at coordinate 301,504 of JAGFNQ010002110.1, read as the reverse complement.
AAGATTGACCAAAACATACCGTATCTTACCTATTGGCTTGCACACAATAACTCCTCTACTTTGATTCGAAGAAACCCAACCACCACAGCAAATCTAAAAATCAACCTTCCCTTCCAATGAGCCCTGCTAACTCCCCGAGATCCTATCTCGCTAAGCCAAGCAAATCACCATAGCAAGGAATGTATCAGCCATGGATCGGCAAGGGTGATGCATCACCAAAAATAGAGTGGGGAACCAACACGGATCAAGAAAAAGGAATACACATTACAACATGATCCACGACCATCTTATTGATGTGCATAGATTATATATGATTTTATATATTGTTTGACGCACATCTATTTGCATTTCATGAGCATGATCTACGTTATCATACCCTATTTTACTAAGATTTTTGCAATGTTTACTATCTTCATTAGGGGAACTACTCTTTATTTGTTTTCATTGATAGGATGTATTTTAGGAGCAAAATGGAGCAAGTTTGGATAAAAAGTCAGTAAGACATCGTCGTATGCCAAGGAGGCACACCCAGAAGAGGATTGCACTACGGACCGATTTTGAAACGACCATAATTTCTTGTTCCATTGTAGTTTCGGGTTGTTCTTCCTATCAAAATAAAGAGTACTTCGAGATCTACAACTTTACTCCAGACTCAGCTAGTGAATATAATATCCAGCCATGCTAAAAGGAGCCACATAGTCGTGCCTCCCATAGACATGGTTGTGTGAAGTGGCACACTCAGATTGCACTGTAGACTAATTTTGTAACAGCTATAAGATTTTGGATGTTCTCAATCAATATTGAAGAAGACTTTAAGATCTATACCTTTTTTTAAAGACACAATTCGAGAGAACCAAGTCTTAGGGGGGACAGACACAACCGTGCTTCTCCTAGACACGGTCGTGCCTCTCCTAGACATGGTCGTGCCTCCAATCAGATTACACACCAAATGTAAAATGATATTAACTTCTTACTTGATTTTATTCAAGATGTTCTCTACATAAGAATCGAAGAGGACTTCAAGATCTATAACTTTTTAGAAGACACCAACTTGTGAAAATTGCGTCTTAAGATTCAAATAGCGAGGGCACATCCATACCACTCCTAGGCACGACCGTGTGACATGATTGTGTCTCATTTGTTAGGGTTTGCACACTCCTGCCCATGTGATTTCACATGGCCATGCCATTTTGGCCTTGTGGAGCATGGTCGAGCTATATAAAACCATATGACCATGCTATTTTTGCCGTGTGGAGCACGACCGAGTTGTGCGAAATCGCACGATCGTGCCACCGAGTGAGTCCCCTGGCCTTGCTCCTCTTTTGACACATCTTTGGCTTATGGCATGGCCTTTTGGCCTTGGAAAAGGGTTCTCCCCTCTAGGGGAGACCCTAGAGTTACCATCGTCGCCTCCATCCATGATTCATCTACCCCCGGAACAAGGAAATCCTCCAAGAAAACCCGTGCTCCAACGATAAGCATTCTTATCCCTCTCTATCTTTGTTTAAGGTTGTAGATAATTTATTTCTTATCTTCTTGTTATATTCTCCATGTGATGGAGTAGACTCTTTATATCTAGGATGTAGGGAGTAGCTATAATGTGATAATATTGTATGAACTATAAATTTGTGTATTTTCTTATTCAATGAAGTGTTTATGTCTTATTCTATGTGTATTGCTCATTGTATATATTTGATGAAATGTGTGTGTGATGAATACATATAGTCGTGAGGGATGGCCGCCATGTTGGGGAAATGTCTGAGATTGTTTGACCTGAGAGACCTTTGTGACAGAGGGCTACCTTTAACCCGACATCTCGAGCATTATCTTGAAATAGAGGTCAATCTTTTACAAGAGATTAGCTAACAATACTTAATGGGTTTCTCACTATCCCATGTTAGAAAATGTTTAGCATAATTTAGAGACGTATAACCTATGACCCTTAGTGACAAAGGGTACTTTTAACCAGACTCTCTAGATTACCTTCTCTATTTAATTTCATTGGATGGCCAAGGGGGAAGCACTCTGGTGCACATCTGTAAGATTCACACCGATAGCTAGTTAGGATCACTATGAGTACATAAATATCGACATTATGATATAAACAACCCATACGTCATCAACTAGAATGGTAGTGAAATCGAAATTCTAGATTCTAGTCTTCCAACCTTTTCCAAAAGATCAACTCTATCTCTCTTTCCTTCTCTCTGTCTCTCTCCTCCTTTTGTTTACAAGCTTTCACAACCCAACCCTACGATCGTTTAGATAGCTTACATTTGCAGACTCGACTAGTGTTTAATCAATAGTCCCTGTGATTATGATAATCATTTATATTACTTAACGATATTTTTGTGTACTTGCAGGCATAGCATCACCTATGCTACCAAATAGGGTTGTGGATCATTCGAGAAGAGAAGGCAACTGAAAAGCATCAAATTGGAGCATCTAGAGTGGAAAATAGCCATGATGTGTTGGGCGACACAGGTGTGTTTATTGTTGTCCTGAGTCCAAAATAGCAAACCAAACTTCAAATGAGCATAACTTTTAAATCGTGTTAAGCCATAGGACCCATGACCCATCCATTCAAATTGATATTAGTTTGATTACAATTTGGTTAATCAAGGATATTTTTCCTTATTTGTTATTTTTATAACCTTCAGTTTAAAACGATATTTTTTTGTCGTCGTTTTTGCCCAACAACATCGATATCATTTATAAAATTTGTTAAAGTTTTATAATACCCTGGACTAGGAAAAGAGGTGACTATGACAGTAAAGTGAAAATATAATGTGATATATAATTTATCATTTTTCTTTACAATTTCTATAAAGCCAAAATATTTCATAGTATTGACATTTTACATTTTTATCATCAGCATTTTAATTTATCAATTTTATTTAAAATAATCAAAATTTTCACCTAAATTTTAGGGTTGATATTGTCATAAAGCTACAATTATTATTATTCAAATTATATATTATATTAAGATCACTAATAAGATTAATAATTATAAAAATCATTTTATTTTTATACTAAATTCTAGTTCAAATCTTGACATTTAATTATAAACAGCGTAGGATTTTATTTGAATTGTCATATTTACTTATTCATCGCTTCCTTAATATTTCATTACATTAGTTAATATTGATATAAGATATTATGGTTTTACTTTATTTTGAAAATACTAATAAAATTTAATAATTTGTAAAAATATAAATTTATTTTTTATTGTAATATATTAATTAAACTCAAATTAGTTTTAAATAGGCTCAATATTTAATATAGTAAAAAGTGATGTATATTATTTTACATCATTTGAATATGACTCTTACACACATCTAAATTATAAATGTTTAAAAGTAATTTATTTAAGTAATTTATATTTCATATAGATATGACTAATCATACTGTCGAGGGGGATCCAAGCAAAGCCAACACTTTATGTTACGATTTCCAATTAACTGATTCCTTGGAAACAATATGTCTTGTCCTTTTCTGCAATTTCTGCAAGTTTGATTACTGCATAATAATAAAAAGAAAAAGGTAGTAAATTATTTATATTTGCAAAATCATAAACACAATAATAAATATTGTGTATAGAAAAGATTTGACATTTGTTATTGGAATAATAAAGAAAAGTCGCATATCTAAATCTATAATTCTCAGAGCTTCTTTCATTCAAATACCATGAGATTTATATTTACAAATAATGTGAATGGATATAATAATATCTTACAAAGTAATTCAAAAAAATCTATTGCAGTGGGATCTGATTCAAGATCAATCTCTCTAGATGTTATTGGAATAATAAAAATAGATAACATTAGGAGGATAGTAGAGCTAATTTTCTTTGTGTCCATCGTCATGTCTTTAATATAAGATGGATGTGAAAACAAAGTTGATTAGGTTTCAAAGGGAATTGAATTATTTGTTATTTTGGACCTACTATTTATATGGATAAAAACACAGGTTACTTTTATATGAAATGGATAACTTAATGTTTTAGACTTTCAACGTAGTAAGTTATTTAAAATATGCAAAGGAAAATGTTTAATAAGTGTAAAAACATATTTATAATTTAATTTACTATAGGTTACCAAAATGATAAGGAAAATTATTTATTCCGTCAAAAATAACTATGAAGAGAAATTTCTTATTGTCATCTAATTTATCTCAAATTATCATAACCATCTCCGTCATATATTTCTTGTAATTTACGAGAGGATAAAAACAGTGAGCCAATCCTCATGATCAATTACCCACTAAAAGCAAAAGACTCTTTCATGACTAACATGACTCCTATCAAATATTTATTGGTGAAATGATCTCTAGTTAAGGATGACCACATTCAAATTAGGTTTTTTTATATGTTTGATGAATATGTTAAATAAAGATTATATTTGGTCAATGTATTTGATTGTTACTAAAAAGGAAGAGAATCTTGTATACATGTTCATGTGTACATATAAAAATCAAATGAGCTAAATATTTAGTTTTAACAAATATAAAATGTTTAAGGGTGGAGGTCAGTTCATGATGGTTCATCCATCCGCAACCCCGAGGGGGATCAGAGTCTCCATTCTCATGAAACTCCATCTCCTCCCTTGCAATTAATCTCACGGACAAAGCATCATCCTCAACCAGTGCATCATCATCGAAACCAAGCATGAGGGAATCCTCCTGTCATCTCTCATCCACAAGCCACCTCTCCTGATCGAAAGAGGCTCTACCATCCATCTCCACCTTCAACACATCCTCCTCTTGAATCTCCTAACACTCCATCTCCCTAATTCAGCAGTCATCTCCACCTCATTGTAGGCAAACATAACTTATACCGACCCACTGGATTACTCCAACCATTGTAGCATCCATCTGTGAGTTGTGAGATTCTAGAGTTTATCCACCATCCTTTCCACCAACGGGCCTCAACATCCTCTTCACCATCGATCATCCAGAACAATCTTCCTCATGCCATCATCCCTTCCTCACATCATCATCTACAAGTTGGAGAACTTGTAGCATTGCGACCATGATCCTCCCCTCCATTTTTGAATTAACTCCACTACATGCATTGGGTTTCTTGAGCTCAATCGAGAAACTCTATCCTTGATTGAGGGAGGCACCTTAATTGCGACCTGAATGTGCTTATCGTCAACCACTTGATCTGTAACCCTTAATTTTCATACAAGTGTTTGAGATCTCTAGCACTTGGTTTTCATTTAGAACATTTGTTGGAACAGGTTGTTTGATTTCGTTAAGCTATTTTTTACTTCCATTAATGCATTTCAATTTTTTTAATTTTTGCAATGTTTTGTTTTGTTTGAATGTTATAAATTTCCCTTATGCATTTAGATTGTGAGTTTCACGTATGTTAAATTAGATTAGAAT
>JAGFNQ010002110.1:256795-292677 GCA_024364735.1 Boesenbergia rotunda | reverse complement strand
CGACCGTCTCGTCATCGTATCAATTGATCCATGTCACAACTTAGCCAAACTCAAGAGTAAGGCCTTGTAACTCTCCGAATCAAGTGACCACGGAAAAGACGACGAATGGATCACCGATTTTTGTGTTTATTATCGGGGACCATGACATAATTAATTATCAATATTAATTGGCAACTAATTAAATCATGATAATTAATACACATCACATTTGCAATAATAAATATCACATAAAATATCAAGAACAAAGAAGGAGCTAAAGAGAGGTATACCTCGTCTTTTACCTCGCAGTCTTCTACCGTATGACCCTCCCCTCTTGGAGGTCGTGTGGGTGACGATCTACCAAGACGCGGAGTCACCAAAGCTTCTAATTACTCACCTTTCTTCAATCCTTTTCCAAGCACCAACACAAAAACCCTAGGACCTAGGGTTTCCTTGCACCGGCCCTCCTTCACCTCCACCTTGCGTTGCTGGCGACCGCCACCTTCCTAGGAGCTTTGGCCACATGGGAACTGAGGTGTAGGAGGATAGGAAGATGAGAAAGAAGATGATGAAGAAGAAAGAAGCTCCTTCTTCCTCCCAAAACCCGCAGCCTTCTCCTCTTCAATTCCGCCGGCGACAAAACAAGGAAGAACCTTGTTTCTCCTGCTGCCGACCGCCTTTCATCCTTGCTCAGGGCCTGCACATGCTCAGGAAGGAGTGAAAAAGAAAGGAAGAAGAGATAGTGGAAGAAGAAGGAGAAGAATCTAAATTCTTCTCCTCTCTACACCGGGCCCGCAACCTTCCAAGATCACCGTCGGCGGCCCTTCTTCCTTTGCTTTCTCTCCTCGCCAAGCACCACAGTGCTCCTCCTAGACCTGGTGATCCTTCACACCAAAGAGGAGGAAGAGATGAGGATGGTTGAAGGAGAAAACCTCTTCCTTTCTCCTCTTCATCACCCGGCGCAAACAACCCTAGGAGAGAGAGAGAGTTAGGGTTTTGGCTTTTGGCTTTTTGATGATTAATAGGATTAATTCTACATTAATTAGCCTTCATTTCATGACTCCTATGGGGTATATATAGGGCTATGGTAGGGACCATGAGGTGGAGTTGGGCCTTGGCCGCTAATAGATCCAAACCCGATCTATTAATGGAGATCCATTCCACTGAAGGATCCCGAGTGAACTTCATCACCGACCCTCATATTTTTATATGAGCTCCACTTTTATTATGAGTCATCATCTCCCTATGTTAAGATATTGAATGCCCGATGATTAATTTAAATTATGACAATTTTAATTAATCATTCTCTTGATCCTTAACATGTACCACTCAACCTTTTCATCATATTGGACCATAGTCCACTTGAAAGATTTAACATGATGAACCTTATGAGCTCATCAAGGGGCATCATTATCCTGACTCACCAGGACACAGATTTGGTCAATAATCAATGGCACACCATGTACATAATATTATTTCCCAACTTATCGAGCCTATCGTTCTAGCAGAATAGATTTGCCCATTGGTAAATCAAAGAAATAATAATTAAATACACGTGACTGTTATTATATCGGGATTTAGAGATTGTACTCCATAATATATTCGAGGTCTAATCCAATTATGAAGTCAGTACAAATTGGATGACCTCTATTTTGGTCCTACTCAATGCACACAAAGCGCACTAGTGTAATTCTATGGTTATGACAAACCACACCTAATTACACTATAACCATCCCGATAGGTTTGTCCAACTCCATCTCGATTATGAGCCTCTTTCTTATACTTCTGCAAGGAACTGATAACATAATCTCTGTGCGTCACCACGCACCATGTTATCAACAATGCAAAGTATGAGATATTTTATGCACATACTAATATAAATATGAAATGTGTGATTCTGTGATTCTCTTTCAAAATGTAGATGTTCTTAACCAAAAGCAAGACTTTTAGTATACATCCTAACAACAACAACTCCTCTACTTTGATCCGATGAAACCCAACCACCACAGGAAATCTGAAATAAACCTTCCCTTCCAATGAGCCCTGCTAACTACCCGAGATCCAGTCTCGATATGCCAAGCAAATCACCATAGCAAGGAAAGTATTAGCCATGGATCGGCAAGGGTGATGCATCACCAAAAATAGAGTGGGGAACCAACACGGATCAAGAAAAAGGAATACACATTACAACATGATCCACGACCATCTTGTTGATGTGCGTAGATTATATATGATTTTATGTATTGTTTGACGCACATCTACTTGCATTTCATGAGCATGATCTACGTTATCACACCCTATTTTCCTAAGATTTTTGCAATGTTTACTATCTTGATTAGGAGAACTACTCTTTATTTATTTTCATTGATAGGATGTATTTTTAGAGCAAAATGGAGCAAGTTAGGGTAAAAAGTCAGCAAGACATCATCGTATGCCAAGGAGGCACACCCATGAAGAGGATTGCACTACGGACCGATTTTGAAATGGCCATAATTTCTTGTTCCATTGGAGTTTCGGATTGTTCATCCTATCAAAATAAAGAGGACATCGAGATCTACAACTTTACTTCAGACTCAGCTAGTGAAAATAATATCCTGCCATGCTAAAAGGAGCTACATAGTCGTGCTTCCCATAGATATGGTTGTGTGAAGTGGCACACTCTGATTGCACTGTAGACTAATTTTGTAACAGCTATAAGATTTTGGATGTTCTCAATCAAAATTGAAGAAGACTTTAAGATCTATAACTTTTTTAAAGACACCAATTCGAGGAAACCAAGTCTTAGGGGGGCGGACACAACCATGCTTCTCCTAGACACGGTTGTGCCTCTCCTAGACATGGTTGTGCCTCTGATTAGATTACACACCAAAAGTAAAATGGCATTAACTTCTTACTTGATTTTAATTTCAGGATGTTCTCTACATAAGAATTGAAGAGGACTTCAAGATCGACAACTTTTTTGAAGACACCAACTTATGAAAATAGTGTCTTAAGATTCAAATAGCGAGGGCACAGCTATACCACTCCTAGGCACGACCGTGTCCAATGATTGTGTCTCATTTTTTAGGGTTTACATACTCCCGCCCATGTGATTTCACATGGCCATGCCATTTTGGCCTTGTGGAGCATAGTCGAGCTTTGTAAAACCATATGACCATGCTTTTTTTGCCGTGTGGAGCATGACCGAGTTGTGCGAAATCGCACAATCGTGGCACCGAGTGTGTCCCCTGGACATTAATGGGGTTTTGCTCCTCTTTTGACACATCTTTGGCTTAGGGATTGGCCTTGGAAAAGGGTTCTCCCCTCTAGGGGAGACCCTAGAGTTACCGCTGTCGCCTCCATCCATGATTCATCTACCTCCGAAACAAGGAAATCCTCCAAGAAAACCTGTGCTCCAACGATAAGCATTCTTATCCCTCTCTATCATTGTTTAAGGTTGTAGATAATTTATTTCTTATCTTCTTATTATATTCTCCATGTGATGGAGTAGACTCTTTACTTCTAGGATGTAGGGAGTAGTTATAATGTGATAATATTGTATGAACTATGGATTTGCGTATTTTCTTATTCAATGAAGTGTTTATGTCTTATTCTATGTGTATTTCTCCTTGTATATATTTGATGAAATGTGTGTGTGATGAATACATATAGTCGTGAGGGATGGTCGCCATGTAGGGGAAATGTCTGAGATTGTTTGACCTGAGAGACCTTTGTGACATCTCGAGCATTGTCTTGAAATAGAGGTCAATCTTTTACATGAGATTAGCTAACAATACTTAATGGGTTTCTCACTATCCCATATTAGGAAATATTTAGCATAATTTAGAGACTTATAACCTATAACCCTTAGTGACAATGGGTACTTTTAACCAGACTCTCGAGGTTACCTTCTCTATTTAATTTCATTGGATGGCCAAGGGGGAAGCACTCTGGTGCACATCTGTAGGATTCACACCGATAACTAGTTAGGATCTCTATGAGTACATAAATATCGAGATTATGATATAAACAACCCATACATCATCAACTAGCATAGTAGTAAAATCGAAATTCTAGATTCCACTCTTCTAACCTTTTCCCAAAGATCGACTCTATCTCTCTTTCCTTCTCTCTCTGTCTCCTCCTTTTGTTTACAAGCTTTCACAACCCAACCCTACGATCATTTAGATAGCTTACATTTGCAGACTCGACTAGTGTTTGATCAATAATCCCTGTGATTATGATAATCATTTATATTTCTTAACGATATTTTTGTGTACATGTACGTGGGCATAGCATCACCTATACTACCAAATAGGGTTGTGGATCATTCAAGAAGAGGAGGCAACTGAAAAGCATCAAATTGGAGCATCTAGAGTGGAAAATAGCCAATGATGTGTTGGGCGACATTGGTGTGTTTATTGTCGTCCTGAGTCCAAAATAGCAAACCAAACTTCAAATGAGCATAACTTTTAAATCGTGTTAAGCCATAGGACCCATGACCCATCCGTTCAAATTGATATTAGTTTGATTACGATTTGGTTAATCAAGGATATTTTTCCTTATTTGTTATTTTTATAACCTTTAGTTTAAATCGATATTTTTTTGGTGTCGTTTTTGCCCAACAACATCGATATCATTTATAAAGTTTGTTAAACTTTTATAATACCCTGGACAAGGAAAACAGGCGACTATGACAGTAAAGTGAAAATATAATGAGATCTATAATTTATCATTTTGCTTTACAATTTCTATAAAGCCAAAATATTTCATAGTATTGACATATTGCATTTTTATCATTATCATATTAATTTATCAATTTTATTTAAAATAATCAAAATTTTCACCTAAATTATAGGGTTGATATTGTCAAAAAGCTACAATTATTATTATTCAAATTATATATTATATTAAGATTACTAATAAGATTAAAATTAATTATAAAAATCATTTTATTTTTATACTAAATTATAGTTCAAATCTTGATATTTAATTATAAACTGCATTAGATTTTTTTTAAAATTGTCATATTTACTTATTCATTGCTTCCTTAATATTTCATTACATTAGTTAATATTGATATAAGATATTATAGATTTTACTTTATTTTGAAAATACTAATAAAATTTTATTAATTTGTAAAAATATAAATTTATTTTTTTTAGTGTAACATATTAATTTAACACAAATTAGTTTTAAATAGGCTCAATATTTAATATAGTAAAATGTGATGTATATTATTTTACATCATTTGAATATGACTCATACACACATCTAAATTATAAATCTTTAAAAGTAATTTATTTAAGTAATTAATATTTCATATAGATATGACTAATCATACTGTCGAGGGGGATCCAAGCAAAGCCAACACTTCATGTTACGATTTCCAATTAACTGATTCCTTGGAAACAATATGTCTTGTCCTTTTTCTGCCATTTCTGCGAGTTTGATTACTACATAATAATAAAAAAAAGGTAATCAATTATTTATATTTGTAAAATCATAAACACAAAAATAAATATTGTGTATAGAAAAGATTTGACATTTCTTATTGGAACAATAAAGAAAAGTCGCTTATCTAAATCTATAATTCTGAGAGCTTCTTTCATTGAAATACCATGAGATTTATATTTACAAATAATGTTTATGGATATAATAATAACTTACAAAGTAATTCAAAAAAATCCATTGCAGTGGGATCTGATTCAGGAACAATCTCTCTAGATGTAGTTGGAATAATAAAAATAGATAATATTAGGAGGATAGTAAAGCTAATTTTCTTTGTGTCCATCATCATGTCTTTAATATAAGATGGATGTGAAAACAATGTTGATTAGGTTTCAAAGGGAATTGAATTATATGTTATTTTGGACCTACTATTTATATGGATAGAAACATATGTTACTTTTATATGAAATGGATAACTTAATGTTTTAGACTTTCAACGTAGTAAGTTATTTAAAATATGTAAAGGAATGTTTAATAAGTGTAAAAACATATTTATAATTTAATTTACTATAGGTTACCAAAATGATAAGGAAAATTATTTATTCCGTCAAAAATAACTATGAAGAGAAATTTCTTATTGTCATCTAATTTATCTCAAATTATCATAACCATCTCCGTCATATATTTCTTGTAATTTACGAGAGGATAAAAACTATGAGCCAATCCTCATGATCAATTACCCATTAAAAACAAAAGACTCTTTCATGACTAACGTGACTCCTATCAAATATTTATTGGTGCAATTGATCTCTAGTTAAGGATGACCACATTCAAATAAGGTTTTTTTATATGTTTGATGAATATGTTAAATAAAGATTATATTTGGTCAATGTATTTGATTGTTACTAAAAAGGAAGAGAATCTTGTATACATGTTCATGTGTACATATAAAAATCAAATGAGCTAAATATTTAGTTTTAACAAATATAAAATGTTTATGGGTGGAGGTCGGTTCATGATGGTTCATCCATCCGCAACCCCCAGGGGGATCAGAGTCACCATCCATCTCCACCTTCAACACATCCTCCTCTTGAATCTCCTCGAGAACACAGTCCATCTACCTAATTTAGCAGTCATCTCCACCTCATTGTATGCAAACTTAACATATATCTACCCACTGGATTACACCAACCATTGTAGCATCCATCTGTGAGTTGTGAGATTCTAGAGTTTATCCAACATCTCATCCACCATCCTTTCCACCAACGGGCCTCAACATCCCCTTAATCGTCGATCATCCAGAACAATCCTCCTCACGCCATCATCCCTTCCTCACATCATCATCTACATGCTTGAGAACTCGTAGCATTGCGACCATGATCCTCCCCTCCATTTTTGAATCAACTCCACTACATGCATTGGGTTTCTTGAGCACAATTGAGAAACTCTCACCTTGATTGAGGGAGGCTCCATCATAGCCACCTGAATGAGCTTATCGTCAATCAATTGATCTGTAACCCTTAATTTTCGTACAAGTGTTTGAGATCTCTAGCGCTTGGTTTTCATTTTGAACATTTGTTGGAACAGGTTGTTTGATTTCCTTAAGCTATTTTTACTTCCATTAATGCATTTCAATTTTTTTAATTTTTGCAATGTTTTGTTTTGTTCGAATGCTATAAATTTCTGTTATGAATTTAGATTGTGAGTTTCATGCAGGTTAAATTAGATTATAATGCAAGATTTCCGTTATTTTCTTTACGTCTATAGTTTTGTGTATTTACATTTCATGTTCTTAGCTTTTACTTTTGAAAAGGATGATCCCGAATTTACAAATTGATCTTAAGATTATAAATCATCATGGGTTTCCTCGACTGTTATATTTGGCTAAATAAAACCTAGATGAGAAAATTGAGAACTTTACTCAGAGTGATTATTAGGGTTTTTCGGACACATGGATGAGATTTGGGGAGATGAGGTGATTAACACCTAGTTTGGAGGGAGAAATTACACTAATTTGAAGCTTAAACGATCAAGGTTAAATAACTAAATGGAGGAGGGGCTGAAAACTTAAAATCAGAAATTATGGATGAGGTATTAAATAAACCAAAAGGGAGGGGAATATTGAAAACTTTCCACAAATTAAATCCCTCCCCTCTTCTTTAGATTCTCTGCCCGACTTCCCCTTCTTCCACGTTCAATGTGATGTAAAGCCTCAACATCCACGTTCATACACCTCTCGAGCTCCACTCGAGTTCTTCCACCCATTAGTCACAGATATTTGCCTCAGTCGCCGAGAATGATGAGCTTCTATCTCTCTTGTTGGACGACCACTTTAAGGTAGGGTGATTTCAGCGATCCTCTCCTTCTAGCATTATATCACCAGTCTCTAATCGCAGCATTCCTCAGTATTCCAGTGAACTAGAGGGTTGCGTGAGTTGTTAGCTCAGATTTGGATCTAGGATTAGTTGATCCACTCCAATTGTTGTTGTGATGCCAGATTAAGGGCAGAGGAAGGGTCCCGGTGGAATTTCACATAAGGCTTGGTTGCGTTAGGGTGTGTTGCTGGATAAATTAATGATACTCTATATTAGATCTCTCTAGAGAATTGATTTTCTAATCGAACTATAGATTTTGGAGTGGTTTCTATTTGGATTTGTGCTTAGGTTAGTACCTTTGATCTGGAGATGTGTTTTGTCGTGGGACGTCTATTGGATCGGATTCAGATTTGGGAGGATACTGCTGTGTGAATCCTTATCGGTTTGGGGGTTGAATATCTTGGAATCCAATTTTTCCCAAATCATATGGAGTAGCTTCATTTTGATATTGTTTTAAGATAATTTTGTGTTGCAATGGCATAGAACAGTGGTTAGGAATCACTGTTTTGGTTTGAATATATCAGTGCTTCAAATTGAATTTTAGATCTTGGAGTGATGTTGCGTTGGATGTAATCTTCGGCTATGTTCTTTGGGTTTTGGACAAATGTTGTGGGGTTGGTTTTGGATTGTTCTGTTTAGATCACTGCTTATGATTTCCAATTTTGTTGGATATAAGTATTGCTTTTGACTTGGAGTTTCGAGGGGTACTCTGAGCTTGTATCTTCCTTACCGTGAGTTGTGTGTTCTTGGTGAGAATGGTTCGATTGTGAAGTGTGATAAATGCTGTATTAATTTGGAATAGACCATGATCTTGGTTGTTGTTTTAGCTTGATCCTCTTGAATTTATTGCTATTGCCATGAGCCAATACTATTTAATCAACTCAGGCATAGGGAATTGATTCATGGTTTGAGAAATGCCTAAGCTATTCAGGCATAACATAATTAGGGCTACGTCGGGCCAAAAACCTTATCAATGAATGATGTGATTAGGGTAATCCTAATTGGGTTTGTATATAAGTTTAGCTAGTTATCATTGTGATAATAGCTAAAGCTGCATTTTATTATAGGGCATTGATTCATTGTGAATACGTAAATGGGGGTTCTCTTCATATACAAGCTTCTTCTTTGTATGCGGGTACCTTCTACTTGTTTTTGTAGATGTTGCTTTTCTATGCATGACATGTTATGTGTTGCAGTAGGTTAATTACCTTATATCTGCTCTTGATTTTTCCTACATGATATTTAGCTGCTCGGACTTGGATAATCATGTTTATGTCAATACAGTCTCACTTGGATACTCTCACTCTATAAAGTACACATGTGTGAATGTGTGCGTAGGAGAGATGTATGTCATACTATACTTGGTATTGAGTTGATCACTAGTTATACTTATATATCTACTTGGATGATTGATTGACATTGATACATGATTATGACCTAGCATGCCATATCAAGTTATGTTTCATACTCTAATGAGCGATGTGTTGCTTAGTATAATGCCCATCCTTACACGGTTGGATAGCTGTCGACCCTTGGCTCCCTTATGATTAAGTCAGGTCCTCAGTCATATTGGATCTGCACACTTGGCCACTCATGGATTAGTAGTTTTCCGAGTGTGTGTAGTTTACCCTGTCGCGCCATGCTCGACCACTCAAGGGTAGTGGTAGATCGGAGTGGTGTGCAGGTAGGGATCTCCCCTCTTTCCGGTGTTACGAGAGGTTGAGAGCAGTGCTCTCCCATCTCTTAGGGTAGGAGTGTAGTACTCCGCTTACATCTATCCACTCGGCCACTCTAGAATAGTAAGTAGTAGTATAATGTGTTGGGACCGGGTGCATGCTGACAAGGATACGGGTTCGTAAAATTTTAAATTTTTACGTGCAGCGGAAGAATAAGCATAAAATAATTTCTTAAATTATTTTAACCTCGTATCCAGCATGCAACCTTATGATGTGTGGACATGATCATAAATTAAAACTTTGTGGAAAAGTAAAGTAATTTACTTTGTACCTCGCGTAACTCGAAGAAAGGGATGAGATCCAACCGTAGCATCCCTTGGAAGCTCCGCCTCTATTCGCGTCCACGCCGAGTTCTCTTCGGGATGACTTCGCAAAGTCATGAGTTTTGTGCCAACGAGAACTACTAGATTCTCTAAAGGCACAACTAGAAGATCAAGAGAGAAGAAAGGAAACTAACCACCAAGAGACGGAATCTAAATTCCGAGAAGGAAGGAGATGCGACCCGCTTCTTCTTCTTCTTCTTTGATGCCTCCTTGGTGGATGTTGCTCACGCCAACCCTAGGTCGTGTGAGGTGCGCCGGCCCTAGCAAGCAAGGAGGGCGCCAACCCTAGGAATCAAGGAGGGCGCCGGCCCTAAGGGGAAGAGAGAGGGAGAGAATAAGAGAGAGAGGGAGAGAACTAATCTCTTGATTAATCTCAATTGATTGGAATTCAAGGCTTGCCTTTGGTTCCTTTATATAGTAGCATCTCCCTTGCTAAGTCTTCCCTTTAACGGAATTAACGGAATAATTTTTCATAAGAAATTTATCTTATAAATTTTCTTTATGAATTATTCCGTTTAAGCCAAGTTTTATTATAACTAACTTTATAATAAAACAAATACATCTCTCCTTTTATTATGGAATAAATTTTACAAGAAATTTATAAATTTTCTTATTATGAAAAAATCAATTCATAATTGATTTTATAAAATTAAAATAAACCAATTCATGGATTATTTTAATTTCCATAAGAAGAATAAATTTCTATAAATTTCTTTATACAAATTTATTTATCCATAATTTATAAAACAAATCGCGCTAGATTTATTTTATTAATTAAACCAAACAAATTGGTTTCTCCCCATTTATTTGGCCGGCCAAACCAAAGAGGATTGGCACCCTCTTTGGCCGGCCAAACCGAGCCGCTCCCATCGCGAATTAAACTCATTTAATTCGCCCAATAAGCCTTCAAAAGACTTAGCCATTTTAAGCTTCCATTGCGCCTCTCATTAACTCAGATTCGACTTATTTCTCTTGATCGGAAAATCCAATTTTCAACTCATTTTAAATCCCTCGGATTACTCGTAGTGCGTGTGACTAAATAGGCTTTCGATTTATGTTGGCCGTCTATAATCAACCAATTATAGAACGGCCATGAGTGGCATCTAGTAGTACATCATGACCCCCAATTAATCAAAAGATCAACGGTTGACCTCAGAAGTAATTCTGAAACCCTTCAGCAGCTCTAATGAATCGTGCCCCATTCCCTTCACCATCTTATACCCACTTGGTTCAGGACACGGTCTATATGTGTCAGTCCCCACTAGGCTGACTACGTCACACCTAGCCCAAGTAATGTCTTTCTCGTCCTTTGGATTTCTAATTACTCTCATGTATTTAAGAGACTCATACTCTAAACATGATATGCTCTGGCCAGAGGCTTTGAGTAACAATCCGACAATAGGCCTGGGTATACATCTCCTCGCAAGGAGTGGTGAATCCTTTGTAGGCTGTTCAAACATCTTCGGGCACTTCGGCTTATACCCAATCATCCTGGGTCCACACCTCCTTGGAGATGCTTGCTTAAGATGTTAAAGTATAAGTCTCCATGACCAAGATGACTTGAACACCGCAAGTCAAAGGAACATCGCACTTAAGCTGCAGTAAGAACTTCATTGACATATCTATATAGATTACCATATGAAGTTTTACAGCTAGTCACTCCAATGAACTAGTTCCCTTAACTAGCATCCATGTTTATCTCCGGACATCCCAATGTCACCAGCTAGTGAGAATCAGCTGATTAGAGAATAACCCATGCTAGTCTCAACAGAATTGATAATGTCCGTCTTTATCAATTCATCGACTAGGGATATTTTCAATACTTCACAATTGCACATTTAGAGATAATCACTAGTTGTGATCCCATCACAAATTCTCTTATGCTGTGAATTGTATTGCGGACATTCAGTAGATGAGTTTAAGATCCCAATCAAATACACAAACATGTATACTCAAATAGTAAATTATCATTTATTAAAATGAATATTTACAATCATAAGGCGATTGCCTTAGGACACTTCTCTCATATCACTAACATAATGCGTATAGTTGTCACATCCCTACCCACTTGGCCTCACAGATGAGATGTGATGCTGGCATGACTGGCGTCAGGGGTAAGACATAACATTGCATCATGTGCATATGATGCATTCTCGCATTTGTTTGTGCTTGTTGCACCTGATTGAGCTATGGTTGCTGCATATGTTTGACATGCGCATACAGGAGGCATATTGGATTTGGTTTTTAGATCTTGCATTGACTTGTGTGGTATAAGCTTACCCATGGAGAGTTTATTGGGGTTTCAGATCATGTCTCTACTTACTCCACGTGGAACTCATTCTGAACATGCAAGAGATCCAGCGAACTAAGGACTAGCGGGATAATCGAAGGGCACAAATCAAAGATATAACCCTTTAGATAGAAATTTTGTACGAGATTTTTGCATGTATCACTCGAGGGATCTTATTTTCCACTACATGTGTGTGATGTTTTCTCCTGGAGATCTTTACAAGGCCCAACTTTCAAAAACACAAGAATGATCCCCAAAATGATCGACACCAAACATTAAGTGGATTACACATCTACTTGCAAATTTTATAACAAACCTTACACAATGTATCCCACGACATACCACATTCAAATCATGGTAACAATAGCTCACTAACTTACCTTTCTAAACTGATCCAATAGGGAATAATATGGCAAAACATCATAAGTTCAAAAACTCCAAGCTATAACCTCATTCCAATAGAATTTTCTTTTGGGACACAATTGAAGGAAAACAAAATTCATCTCCAACTTATCTAACTTAATCCGCCAGCAATTCCATCCAAGATTGACCAAAACATACTGTATCTTACCTATTGGCTTGCACACAATTGTTGGTTTATAGCCAGGGTATGGCTCGGCGGGTTTCCTGAGCGAACACGGGGTCGAACATGAGAGACCTCTCTATGTCTACCGATTAAAAATTTAATCCGAATAGAGACCCGTCTCCCAAACAACCGTCTCGTCGTCGTATCAATTGATCCATGTCACAACTTAGCCAAACTCAAGAGTAAGCCTTGTAACTTTCCGAATCAAGTGACCGCGGAAAAGACGACGAATGATCACCAGTTTTTGTGTTTATTATCGGGGTCCATGACATAATTAATTATCAATATTAATTGGCAACTAATTAAACCATGATAATTAATACACATCACACATGCAATAATAAATATCACATAAAATATCAAGAACAAAGAAGGAGCTAAAGAGAGGTATACCTCGTCTTTTACCTCGCAGTCTTCTACCGTATGACCCTCCCCTCTTGGAGGTCGTGTGGGTGACGATCTACCAAGACGCGGAGTCACCAAGGCTTCAAATTAATCACCTTTCTTCAATCCTCTTCCAAGCACCAACACAAAAACCCTAGGACCTAGGGTTTCCTTGCACCGGCCCTCGTTCTTCACCTCCACCTTGCGTCGCGGCGACCGCCACCTTCCAAGGAGCACCAGCCTCAAGGGAACTGAGGTGTAGGAGGATAGGAAGATGAAGAAGAGGAAGAAGAAGAAGAAAGAAGCTCCTTCTTCCCCCAAAACCCGCAACCTTCTCCTCTTCAATTCCGCCGGCGACAAAACAAGGAAGAACCTTGTTTCTCCTGCCACCGACCGCCTTTCTTCTTGCTCAGGGTCTGCGCACGCTCAGGAAGAAGGCGTGAAGAAAAAGGAAGAAGAGATAGTGGAGAAGAAGGAGAAGAATCCAAATTCTTCTCCTCTCTACACCGGCGCCACAACCTTCCAAGATCACCGCCAACGGCCCTTCTTTCTTTGCTTTCTCTCCTCGCCGAGCACCACAGTGCTCCTCCTAGACTTGGTGATTCTTCACGCCAATGAGGAGGAAGAGATGAGGATGGTTGAAGGAGAAAACCTCTTCCTTTCTCCTCTTCTTCACCCGGCGCAAACAACCCTAGGAGAGAGAGAGTTAGGGTTTTGGGTTTTGGCTTTTTGATGATTAATAAGATTAATTCCTCATTAATTAGCCTTGGTTTCATGACTCCTATGGGGTATATATAGGGCTATGGTAGGGACCATGAGGAGGAGTTGGGTCTTGGCCCGCTAATAGATCAAATGCGATCCATTAATGGAGATCCATTCCACTAAAGGATCCCCATTGAACTTCCTCACCAACCCCCATATTTTCATATGAGCTCCACTTTTATTATGAGTCATCCATCTCCCCATGTTTAAGATATCGAATCCCCGACGATTAATTTTAATTACTATCAATTTTAATTAATCATCCTCTTGATCCTTAACTAGTACCACTCAATTTTTCAACATGTTGGACCATAGTCCACTTGAATGATTTAACATGATGAACCATATGAGCTCATCAAGGGGGCATGATCATCCCGACTCACTAGAACACAGATTCCATCAATAATCAATGGCACACCATGTACATAAGATTATTTCCAACTTACCGGGCCTATCGATCTAGCAGAATAGATCTCGCCCATTGGTAAATCAAAGAAATAATAATTAAATACACGTGCCCGTTATTATATCAGGATTTATAGATTGTACTCCATAATATATCCGAGGTCTAATCAAATTATAATGTCAGTACAAATTGGATGACCACTATTTTGATCTGCTCAATGCACACAAAGCACACTAGTGTAATTCTATGGTTAAGACAAACCACACCTAATTACACTACAACCATCCCGATAGTTTGTCCAACTTCATCTCGGTTGTGAGCCTCTTTCTTATACTTCTGCATGGAACTGATAACATAATCTTCTGTGCGTCACCACGCACCATGTTATCTACAATGCAAAGTATGAGATATTTTGTTCACATACTAATACAAATATGCAACGTGTGATTCTATGATTCTATTTCAAAATGTAGATGTTCTTAACCAAAAGCAAGACTTTTAGTGTACATCCTAACAATCTCCCACTTGTACTAAAAGACTTTCTGTCTTCAAAATGTCATACATCTGACCCCTCGATCCTTCACATGCCTAAAATCTCTCGATACTAAGGCCTCAGTGAAAACGATCTTCCTAGGTCATCCTCTGATGTAATCTAGGCAACAACAACTTTTCCTCTCCTGGGTGGTACTTGCACTCTATGTGTTTACTTGCCTTATGGACTCGTGATTCCTTCGAGTTTGCAACTGCACCATTTTTATCATATCGAAATGTGATAGCTCTGGGCAAACCAGGAATCACATCTAAGTCCATCTTGAGGTTCCTGAACCATGTAGCTCTATTGGCTGCCTAAGCGACTACCATCTATCCAGCTTCCATGGTGGAGTCCGTCACGCAGCCGCTACGCAATACTCTCCCATACAATGGTTCCACCTCCTAATGTAAACATAAAACCCGAGGAATACTTATATTTACCCCTATCTGATTGGAATTCTATATCCATATAACCCGCAGGAGATTAGTTTGCCCGGTAAACCAGTATATAATCCTTAGTCCTTCTCAGCACTAATATATGCTTTTACCGCAATCCAAATTCCTTGACCTGGGTTACTCCGATATCTTCTAACCATGCCCACGGCACAACAGATATCTGGTCTCGTTTTTAGCATACATGTGGCTTCCTACAGCCGACGCTAAAGGAACCACCATTACCTGCTCTATCTCCTTTGATGTTCTAAACATATCTCCTTAGATAGAGTAGCTCCATTGCTGAAAAGTACAAAACTTTTCTTGGAGGTTTCCATGCTAAAACGAGCTCGGACAGTGTTTTGTATGATGCTTGGGATAAGTACATCATCCTTGTCTGGAGATCCCTTAGATCTTTGATCCCCAATGATGTGTCTCATTACTCCCAAGTCCTTCATAATAGTTTGGACAACCATACCCTTACGTCTGATAGTATTTCGTTATTGTTGCCAATCAACAAAATATTATCTATGTATAGCACAAGAATACCACTTCGTTTCCGTCACATCTTATATACATAAATCTCATCCGTCCTTTGAACAAATCCTTATGACCGGATTAATCTCTTCAAAGCGGATGATCCTCGTCATAGGTCCAGGGATCCGGTTCATGTTCACCAAGGACCAAGTCCCAAGACTCTTCAAGAACATGAATCCTTTATATTGACTAACAACCCTCCCACTATGATGAGGTACCCCTTGTGTATCTTCTGTGACACGAGGTGCAGTGACTTGTGGTATTCCCTCTTGTACAGTTGGTACTAAGATCAAAATGTCCCCTCTCCATTACTCAAGAATAATTCTATTCATGGGTATATGGTTTATCTCATAGTCCTTTTCTAACAATCAGACATTCGTACCAACGAATATCCTCTGATCCTTAGGACTATTAAACCACCTTTTGTTCCCCTAGGATAGCCTACGAACAGGTGCACTAGATTCCAACTTATCAGTATCTCTTTTCAGCACATGTGCTGAACCACCCCAAATCTGAACATGTCTTAGACTAGGCTTTCGCTCAGTCTACATTTCTATGGGTTTAGAGACTACAGACCTAGATAGTATCAAGCACATACGCTATCGCATCTAGAGCATATCCCCGAACAAATCTGGCTAATCTCAGAGTAGCTTATCATTGTCCTAATCATTACCATAAGAGACCTTTTCCTTCTCTTGTGCTGCACCGTTCTGTTGGGGTACACCGGGTGCAGTGAATTGGGATTAATTCGTAATTTCTGATAAGTAAGTCCTACAATGATCCCAAGAGGTACTTGCTACTACGATCTAATCGTAATGCCACCATACTTTTACCATGATGTTTCTCCGCATCAGTCTCGAATTCTTTGATCTTATCAAAGTATTTCGTCTTGCGGTACATCAAGTAAATGTATTTTGACCTTTGAATAATTATTTATAAAATAAACGAAGTATTCAAGGCTACCTCTATTCTGAATAGACTAAGGACCTATACTTATCAGGACGAACCAACTCCTACTTACCTTTGGCTTTATGCCCCTTGGCCTGGAAAAAACCTCTTGGTCTTCTTGCCTTCCAAGTAAGATTCATAGGTTTTAGGAAGTCTGGTCTTCCACCACCAATGAACCCAAGAGCCCATTGGCTATCAACCTTTGAATCCTACTAAAGGTTAATAAGACCAAGCCTTAGAGCCTAAAGATATGCTTGGTTCATCTCGGAAGGAACCTTTCTCTTACTTGGTTAGATGATAAGCTATTAAACATCTAATTGCATCATGGGAGATTTTGGTTTTAAAATGAACCAATTGCCTATCTATGTACTTTAATAGATAATCCTTCTATTCCACTTTTAATAATAAAAGCATTATAATATCTTATTCCAGAAACTGAACAAAAGTTCTTTTAAAAAAATTAAGTACATAAAAGCAATCTTTTTAAAACCAAAACTTTTATCATCCTATCTAAAAGACATAAATAACTCCCACTACAAAAGTCATCTCTGTAGCCTATCCCATGTAGATGGTAATCTTCTCCTCAGCTAGTCGTCGGGTTTCCTAGAACCCCTGCTAAGAAATGCAGACATGATTAGTGGCATTCGTATCTACACACTAGGTACTGGTAGATATCACCGCTAAACATGTTACAATGACAAAAGAAAAAGATATACCTGAATTATTGTTGGTGCAAGTTGCATCAGTGATGTCCTCCTCTAAGTGTTTCAATATTTGACAATATGCTTAAGTCAGTGATACATTGAACAAGGGAAGGGTAAGTCAAGAGAAGAGTAACAATGTGAACCAAAGTCCTAGTTAACCTAGGCACGAAGTTCTGATCATGGATTGGGCACTAAGCCCTGGCCGAGGGCTGGGTACCTAAGACCTGACCAAGGGTTAGACACAAAGACCTGGTTCTAGGAATTGGGCACTAAGTCCTGGCCGAGGGTTGGGCACCGAAGTCTTGGACTTAGGGTTTGGGCACGAAGTCTTGGTCCGAGAGATTGAGCAACTTAGATGAGTGATGACTAAGGACAGAAGTAGAGACGGGTCAAGGTTCGGACGTCTCGAGATCCGAGAGTATCGGAGGATAAGCAAAAGTCCACCCGAATGGATTGGGTGGCAACCGTCTCTTGAAAGGAGTAGGTGAAAGGCACGATCCCGGGGGTGGGAACTTGTGTCGGTTCGACCTAGGGTTTCGTAGAAATCCGAAGTCAGAACCAAGTCCTTAAGTTAAGATTGTGTGTATATTTGCTTTGTATTTATATATCTTGCAGGTACCTAGAATGGAAGACAAAGCAGGCGAACAACACACAACACGGCTGAAAGGCCTTCATTCATGCACCCCCATTAAAGGAGGCACCTCAATCAAAGGAGGCAAAGCTAGGCCTTCATTCATGCGCCCCCATTGAAGGAGGCACCTCAATCAAAGGAGGTAAATTAGGTCTTCATTCAGGCACCCCCATCGATACAGGCGCCCTGATTCAAAGCTGTATTTGCTGCTGCGAGTTCGAAGCAGAGATAAGCTTTGACTGGGTTCATTGAGGCACCTGGGAGGTCCAGGGCGCCCTGGTCAGAGGCCTTATCTGCTGCGGTGAGTTCGGCGTGGAGATAAAGTTTGACCAAGCCCATTGAGGCGCCTCGGTGATCACAGGCGCCCTAATGAAGCCTATAAAAGGGGCTTAGACCCCTCAGCTCAGAACATAACTTCTAGAATCATTCTGAGCACTCCAAACAGAAGAAACACGCTAACAACGAAGCTCTGTGACCAAGGAGGCTCCGGGAGGAAGTGCGCGACACTTCGGAGATCCAGATCGGCTGAGTCTTCGATTCTTTTCATTTGGTTTGATTTACTTTCCGCACGTACATTTATTTAATATTTTGATTGTAAATCGTACACTGTAAGACGGGTTTCTCTGCCTCCGGAAAGTCTAGAAAGGAGACCATTAGTGGTCGGGCGTTCCCGTGCTTAGGCCTTGGATGTACTGACCCTGGGGGTTGGGAACTAAGTAAAGCCCATGTGTACAAGTCTCGTTGCTTTCTTCGTTTCTTCTATTTTCCGCTGCACTAACTCTGAGTCTAGAACGAAGATCCGAAAGACAAGTTTTTCTACGAAGTTTCCGTGAGATTTTTACGGTCGATATTCACCCCCTCTATCGACGGCACCGGTCCTACAATTATTACTCTAACGGCGGGGATAGTCCACCTTCCAATGTCTAGACTGCTTGCATACGAAGCACTTGCCTTTCGGCTTCTTCATGCAACTTTGAGGTCCCTATAATCCTGCTACTTTCTTTGTCCTAGTTTGTTTCTTCTTCTTCTTTCCTTTCGGTTTAGAAGTAGAAACACCTTAAGCAATGAAAGTCTGTGAACTCTGAAGAGAAAACCCCTTTGCCGCCTCGAGTTCTGTCAGAAGATCTGCCCACGAATATGAACATTTACCCATATTGTAGCTTTGGTAGGGATTGGAGGATGAGATCGACCAGGGTTCCCCCATCGATTTGTGCTCCAAGGATTTCCATCTCTTTGAGCCAAGCCATCATCTTGAGAACATGTTCCCTCATGGGCATACCCTCAATCATGATGGTCGTTGTCAAGTTCTTCATGACTTCTTGCCTAGCGGCCCGATCATGATGTCCGAAGAGTTCATCGAGTTTGGATGTTTTATCACTGGTAATGGAAGAAGCCTGAGGTTGATGATTCTGAGTCATCTCATCTGCTTCTAACCATTTCTTGAAATATTCAAACTCCTCTTCATCATTAATCTCGCTAGGTTTTTCAGCACAGAACTCGACAAGATCACACTTGGATTCCTCGGCAGTTTCGACAGAGTCCAGGTTTAATTCCCAATCATTATTATTAGGGGCATTAAGTTGGTTTTCTCTTTGAATTAAGTCAAGTGGGTCTAGATCCATTTTAAAATACCTGAGAATCACAACAATCATACACTTTAGATTTCGAAAATAAATTGATTCCTCATAATAATAAATTTCAAAATCAACCAACACCTCAAAACACCGAGAATATCATATGCTACGATGGTGTGGACGTATATGAATTCTATATTTGTGAGAGGAGGTTTTACCCATTAATTTTATTATCTTGTCAACCTAATTTTTGACAAATAAAATTAATAGTTGGTTCTCTTCGGCCCTACAAATAATGGTAGTGACTCCGATGGGGTGTGATAGATCGATTGCGGTGCTAGAGGGGGGGGTGAATAACACTTTTTCAATTTCTTTGTTCTCTACAAGATTGTTAGCGCAGCGGAAATACAAATAAAAATAAACTAACAATAATAGACAATGCTAACAAACCGATTTACTTGGTATCCATCCCGGGCGGGTGACTAATCCAAGAATCCGTCAGTGGATCACTCCCCGGATAACCTCCGGCTAGCTCTGTCGCTCCTTGTGGGTGGAGAAACCTCACCACAAAACACGGACAATACTCTGAGCTCAAAAGACTACTAACTCACTTTACCCAAGCGAGTTTCGTCAAGGAACTCAGCCACCACGAAGTCCTCTTTAAATAGGACTCGGGCTAAATCCCTCACCACCAGTCGACTGCCCTAGGGGCAGTCGACTGGTGCCATTGAAATTTGACCGTTGCACCCCAACGTTCAAATTCTCAGCCAACCCACTAGCCACCTACCAATCGACTGCCCCCAGGGCAGTCGACTGGTCCAGGGCTAAGACCCTTCTGTGAGTTTCATCAGTCGACTGCCCCCAGGCCAGTCGACTGGTCTACTCACCCACCTAAGGTTACCCTTCCTGAGTACATTCCACTCCGCACTCAAACCCTCCTATTTCCCGAGTACAATCACACAACACTCGTACTCTCACGACTCGACTGACTCCTCATCCGCAACCTTGACTATTACCTTCGCGCCCTCTTCATATTCGGCTCCCATCCCTCGGATGCACGCAAGCCTCCAGCTTGCCTCCATGCCATCCTTCATGCATGCCTCCAAATCCGCACCCCTCAGTTCATCGTCCCTGCTCTTCAAGGTCCCTCGGGTGCACACAAGCCTCCAGCTTATCTCCATGCCACCCATCACCGTACCGAGGCTGTCAAGTCAAGTCAATAAGTGTACCTATACAACCTGCACACTCAACATACACATATAAGAACACAAGGGTAAACCTAACTTAAACCCTTTGCCCAAACATCAAAACATTTGGTCACTCCGGACCACAGATTGCCTCAACAATCTCTCCCTTTTTGATGTTTGGCAATACGTTTAAGTTAGGGATAACAAAATAGTAGTCAATAGCAAAAACAATGCATATGCAATGCGTACATGGATCCTATCCCAAGGCATCCTACACCTAACCCTCCAAGTTAGGAATTTTTCACAATGGGATCCTATCCCAAGGCATCCCACACCTAACCCTCTAAGTTAGGATTTTCCACACCTACCCTCCAAGTTAGGATTTTTCCACCTAACTCCCCAAAGTTAGGAATTTTCACCAAATCAGGCTTTTTAAAGCTTCTCCCAAGCTCCCCCTACATTGGACTTACAAAGGCTTTTTAAGAACCTCTCCAAGGTTCCCCTTACGCCAAGAATGGAGCAACCATGCTCCTCCTTAATCTTAGCTCCCCCTAAACCTAGGGTTTCTAGCAAAGGAGTGTTTGGTTTCCCAACTTAAACCCAACACTTCTCCCCCTTTGCCTAACATCAAAAACAACCCAACAATATCCCAATTATTGGTTCTTTCAATCCCCAATGATTATAAACAATGTGTACTAGCCCCCCATACACTTGTTTTTCATCATTTGGACACATACCCAGCTGCTGAAACAAAAATTAGCCTTGACTAGTCGACTGCCCCCCAGGGTAGTCGACTGATACTCTAAAAATCAGAATTTCAGCCTTTCTGACGAAATTCAAAAATGCGTCAGAAATTCTACAAATCTCCAAAAATTCCCAAATTTTGTGGAGACATTTGTGGTACTCATACCTACTTGGGAAAAATACATTCCAAAATGTATCTATCACCATTCCTAAGTTTGACACAAAACTCAAAACTAGCTAAAAAGTTCAATAAACTCTTGACCTAAAGTCCTAGTTTTGGTTTCCTCTTGATGTTACTGCCAATACCAACCCACAATGCATCCCTAGCATTGATTTACATGGCAATTACACATCAAAAACCAATTTTCATAAAATATGACCCCAAAGTCATATTTCCATGCATGAAACCCAAAAACACCATGCCAAAACCCAAGAATTGAGACTCAAGTCTGTCTCCAATTCTTTTGGCACACTCCATGGTCCATCTAGACCTCTAGGAGCACCCCCTCCCAAGGTCCATTCACCATATATCCCAAAGGCTCCTAGAGCTCCCCCTTGAGCTCTTAGCCCTAGCCACCTCCCTAGGCGACTCAACAAACACTAGACCACACCGGTGTTCCTCCGGTGACTCTTGACCCACAAACTCAACCCTCTTAACCTTAGACACCTTGTCTTTGGTTAAGTCATTTCTTTTTCCTTTAAATGGCACCCCTTTGCCATTTTGGACTCCCCCTTCTTGCCATAATCATATGTTACCCTAGCATATTTCTTTCCCTTGGCATGGGAGTTCTTAGATCGGTATCTCAACCCCGATCTATCATTAGTGCGGTTTAAACCACCCAACACCATGTCTAGACCCTTTGATCCAATCTTGAATCTTTCTTGGGTCTTTTCTAAAGTATCAAGTCTTGCCTTCAAGGCTTAATTTTCCCTTTCTAAGTTTTGAACCTTTGAGTCCATGTGTCCACTTTGGACATTCCTAGATCTACTCTCCTTTCTAGGCACATTCCTTCCTTTCATGGGATTAGTGCCTTGATCCTTAGGTACAAAGGTCCTAGGTCTATCATGATGCATGCTTTTCCTAGGGTTGTGATCTATCTTGTTAACCCTATTCCTATCATTATACTTAAATCCAAAATTATGCACAATTAAGCATTTTTCGTTAAATCTAGCATGGAGGGATGATTGACATTATTTCTAATATGTGATGAGGAACTTGAAATTGAATTACATTTTACCCTAGGGTTAGGAATTACCTCCCTTACATTTGAAGTTCCCCCTTGATGTGATCTTCTTCTCTTCTTTCTTTCCTCCTTCTTCCATCTTCTTAGATGCTGCATTTTCTTTATTTCTCCTTTTCTAGGACACTTAGTATGGTAGTGCCCTAGCTCTCCACATGTGAAGCATCGGTTCTTCTTCTTTTTAGCTTGGGCCTCTTCATTCCTACAATCCACGTTAAATTTAAAAGAATTTAAAATGAGTTTAGATTTTACCTCCTTTTTACCTTTTGGGCACTTGTCCTTGTAGTGCCCCTTTTCGTTGCAATCAAAGCATGTGATATGTTCTTTTGATTTGGCTTTGGGGGAGGTTGGAACTTCTTTTTCAACTTTTGATGATGTGGATGCCTCCTCTTGATCCGGTACGGTTGAGGGTCTCTCCTCCCCCTCAATTCTTGAAATCGATACCTCCTCTTCTTCTCTTGAGGAGGTTGATGATCTTTCGCTTAATTCCTCCTCTTTACTTGATGAAGTTGAGACTTCTTCCTCCTCTTGGTCTTCTTGGACTATTGGCCGTACTTCTCTGGGCTCTTCAACTCTTTGAATTGATGTAGGGTTCTCATTATATCTTTTCAACATATCCCATAATTCACATGCGTTTTGGTATTCCCCTACATCACTCAAAATTTTATTAGGCAAAACATTTTTCAAAATACTAATTACTTTCTCATTGGCCCGAAATTGTTCTTGTTGATCTTTGTCCCAATATCTAGGACGAAGTCTCTTTCCGTGCTTGTCCTTTGGAACTTTGAAGGGCTCTTCAAGTGCAATTCTACATTCCCACTCCATCGCGAACCACGTCTCCATTCTCGACTTCCAATACCCGAAATCTTCATGGTCGTAGGGCGGTGGAGTGTAAATATCGCCCCCAAATTTGTCTTCCATGTTCTTCTTCCTCTAGCGTGTGCTCCCTCGGCGGTTAGTCCGATCAAGAGCGCTCCTCGCTCTGATACCAATTGATAGATCGATTGCGGTGCTAGAGGGGGGTGAATAGCACTTTTTCAAATTTCTTTGTTCTCTACAAGATTGTTAGCACAGCGGAAATACAAATAAAAATAAACTAACAATAATAGACAATGCTAACAAACTGATTTACTTGGTATCCACCCCGGACGGGTGACGAATCCAAGAATCCATCGGTGGATCACTCCCCGGATAACCTCCGGCTAGCTCTGTCGCTCCTTGTGGGTGGAGAAACCTCACCACAAAACATGGACAACACTCTGAGCACAAAAGACTACTAACTCAATTTACCCACGCGAGTTTCGTCAAGGAACTCAACCACCACGAAGTCCTCTTTAAATAGGACTCGGGGATGAATCCCTCGCCACTGGTCGACTGCCCTAAGGGCAGTCAACTGGTGACACTGAAATTCGACCGTTGCACCCCAACGTTCAAATTCTCAGCCAACTCACTAGCCACCTACCAGTCAACTGCCCCCAGGGCAGTCGACTGGTCCAGGGCTGAGACCCTTCTGTGAGTTTCATTAGTCGACTATCCCCAGGCCAGTCGACTGGTCTACTCACCCACCTAAGGTTACCCTTCCTGAGTACATTCCACTCCGCACTCAAACTCTAGGATTTCCCTAGTACAATCACACAGCACTCGTTCCCTCACGACTCGACTGACTCCTCATCTGCAACCTCGACTATTGCCTTCGTGCCCTCTTCATCTTTGGCTCCGGTCCCTCGGATGCACGCAAGCCTCCAGTTTGCCTCCATGCCATCCTTCACGCATGCCTCTAAGTCCGCGCCCCTTAGATCACTGTCCCTGCTCTCCAAGGTCCCTCGGGTGCACACAAGCCTCCAACTTATCTCCATGCCATCCTTCATCGTACCGAGGTCGTCCAGTCAAGTCAATAAATGTACCTGTACAACCTGCACACTCAACATACACATATAAGAACACAAGGGAAAACCTAACTTAAACCCTTTGCCCAAACATCAAAACACTTGGTCACTCCGGACCACAGATTGCCTCAACATGGTGGATACTATTATTTACATCTAAGTGTTCACCATTACATGACACTAAGAAAATTATTTTCGATTATGTGTCGTCCGATGGGGAAGTACATGTTGGTGCTTGGATGGCTATAGAGGGGGGGGGGGGGTGAATGTAGCCGGACACTCAAATCACTTGCCTTTGAAGCTTCTTTTAGGTTTTCTGCACTTAAGGTTAGGCAGCAGAAGACAAGATACAGAAACAGAAATGAATAACAAAAATCAAAACAAAGGAAGCAAACCAGACGACACAATGATGTACAAGGTTCAGGGATAACTTGCCCCTACTCCTTTGTGTGCCCGTGACGTGGGCGATCCCTTGATCGTCGGCAGATCAAGCCCCGGTGAACCCGGATATAGTGAAGCCTCCTTCTTGGTGGAGAAACCTCTCCACAAATCTCACGGATGATTGAACTTCAGTACAAGAGATCACACAAGAAGGAATGCTCACAAGAAACACTCAAGCAAGAACACTCAAGCACAAAGCAACAGAGAGCACAAGCACAACCCAGCCAAACTCCTCAAGTTTCTGTCTGTTCACCCTTTTCACGCTCCTCTGCTTCCAGCTTTGTCTTAAGCTTCTGCTCAACATCGCTAGGCTCCATCAGCACCACTGAGCCACAGCTTGACCCCCTGACTCCCTGAGCGCTCAGTCCACTGAAGACCTCTTCACCTGAGCCTCCGTCAGTTGCCAGTCGTGCCTTTTTCAGTTGCCAGCCGCGCCAGACGCCCGTTGAGACCTGAGAAGAGAAAAGAGCCAAACCTGCTCCATGGAAAGCCCCCAGTTGACTCTCCTCCATTGTTTGAATCACCTACACACTTATCATGAGCTTAGCAAAGCATATCAAATGAAATCATCAATGTATCAGAGAATCGACAGAGAAAAAAGACGCGATCAGAGCGTTTGACAGCGATTTGAATTAAAGTAATCGGTCACCAGACCGATCAGAGATGACCCTGATCGGTCACCAGACCGATCAGAGATGACCCTGATCGGTCACCAGACCGATCAGGGTAAGCTCATACTGATCAGGCTCCAGCTTGATCGGTCCACGATGAGAAATCAGAAATCGCGAGCTTCTTGTGATCGATCACCCTGACCGATCACAGATCATGGATCGGTCACCGGACCGATCCATAGCAGTGCTGGGATTGTTAGTGATATGAGAGAAGAGTCCTAAGGCAATCGCCTTATGATGTAAACATTTATATTAATAAATGATAATTCACTATTTGAGTATACATGTTTGTGTATTTGATAGGATCTTAAACTCATCTACTGAATGTCCGCCATACAATTCACAGCATAAGAGAATTTGTGATGGGATCACAACTAGTGATTATCTCTAAATGTGCAAATGTGAAGTGTTGGAAATATCCCTAGTCGATGAATTGATAAATATGGACATTATCAATTCTGTTGAGACTAGCATGAGTTATTCTCTATTCAGCTGATTCTCACTGGCTGGTGACATTGGGATGTCCGGAGATAAACATGGATGCTAGTTAAGGGAACTAGTTCATTGGAGTGACTAGCTGTAAAACTTCATATGGTAATCTATATAGATTTGTCAATGAAGTTCTTACTGCAGCTTAAGTGCGATGTTCCTTTGACTTGCGGTGTTCAAGTCATCTTGGTCATGGAGACTTATACTTTGACATCTTAAGCAAGCATCTCTTAGGAGGTGTGGACCCAGGATGATCGGGTATAAGCCGAAGTGCCCGAAGATGTTTGAACAACCTACAAAGGATTCACCACTCCTTGCGAGGAGATGTATACCCAGGCCTATCGTCGGATTGTTACTCAAAGCCTCTGGCCAGAGCATATCATGTTAAGAGTGCGAGTCTCTTAAATACATGAGAGTAATTAGAAATCCAAAGGACGAGGAAGACACTACTTGGGCTAGGTGTGACGTAGTCAGCCTAGTGGGGACTGACACCATTGACCGTGTCCTGAACCAAGTGGGTATAAGGTGGTGAAGGGAATGAGGCACGATTCATTAGAGCTGCTGAAGGGTTTCAGAATAATTTCTTCTGAGGTCAAACCGTTGATCTTTCGATTAATTGGGGATCATGATGTACTACTAGGTGCCACTCATGATCGTTCTATAATTAGTTAAATTATAGACGGCCAACATAAATCGAAAGCCTATTTAGTCACACGCACTACGAGTAATCCAAGGGATTTAAAACGAGTTGAAAATTTGATTTTCCGATCAACAGAAATAAGTCGAATCTGAGTTAATCAGAGGCGCAATGGAAGCTAAAAATGGCCAAGTCTTTTGAAGGCTTTTTGGGCGAATTAAATGAGTTTAATTCGCGGCGGTTCGGGTTGGTTTGGCCGGCCAAAGAGGGTGTCAAAACCCCTTTGGTGGCCGGCCACAATAAGAGGAGAAAACCAATTAATTTTGGTTTAATTAATAAAATAAATCTAGTGCGATTTATTTTATAAATTATGGATAAATAAATTTGTATAAAGAAATTTATATAAATAAAATTTATAGAAATTTATTCTTTTATGGAAGATTAAAATAATCCATGAATTGGTTTATTTTAATTTTATAAAATCAATTATGAATTGATTTTTTCATAATAAGAAAGTTAATAAATTTCTTATAAAAATTTATTCCATAATTTAAAGAGAAGAAGAATTAGTTTTATTATAAATTAGTTTATAATAAAGACTCGGTTTAAACGGAATAATTAATAAGAAAATTTATAAGATAAATTTCTTATAACTAATTCCATTAATTCCGTTAATTCGGTTTAGAGGGAGACTTAGCAAAGGAGTTGCTACTATATAAAGGAACCAAAGGCTAGCCCTTATTCTAATTTTTTAAGAGATTTATTATTCTCTCCCTCTCTCTCTTAATCACTCCTCTCCTCCTTCTCCCTCTCTTCCCTTAGGGCCGGCGCCCACCCTAGCTCCCCTAGGGCCGGCGCCCAACCTACATCCAAGGTGGTGGAGGCCGTGAGCTTCAAGAAGAAGAAGGAGAACCCGAACACGAAGAAGAAGAAGCGGATAGCGATTCCTCTCTTCCCGGAA
This sequence comes from Boesenbergia rotunda, assembly GCA_024364735.1. Taxonomy (NCBI): domain Eukaryota; kingdom Viridiplantae; phylum Streptophyta; class Magnoliopsida; order Zingiberales; family Zingiberaceae; genus Boesenbergia; species Boesenbergia rotunda. The sequence continues at coordinate 264,792 of JAGFNQ010002110.1, read as the reverse complement.
TTCGATTCCGTTACTTCGTTGGTTAGTTTTCCATTATTTTCTCTTATTCATCTAGTTGTGCCTTCCGAGGATCTAGTAGTTCTCGTCGGCACAAAACTCGTGACTTTGTGAAGTCATCCCGAAGAAAACTCGGCGTGGACACGAATAGAGGCGGAGCTTCCAAGGGACGCTACGGTTGGATCTTGTCCCTTTTCTTCGAGTTACGCGAGGTATAAAAGTAAATTAGTTTACTTTTCCGCAAAATTTTATTGTATGATTATGTCAACACACCATAGGGTTGCATGCTAGATACGAAGTCAAAATAATTTAGGAAATTATTTTATGCAAACACTTCCGCTGCACGTAAAAATTTTAAATTTTACGAACTCGTATCCTTGTCAACATGCACCCGGTCCCAACAGTGGTATCAGAGCCGCGGTTAGTGTTCGACATTATCATATAATTGTTTTGCGGAACACTTTGTCATGATCTCAATTTCGGAAAAAATTTTTAATTATGGAATCTTTCAAATTATAATAGATTTTAGATTTAGAATTTTCAATGTTTGGAAATCCTCATGAAATTTCGCAAACGTTTGAAATTTTCTAGTTTCTAAAATTTTATAATAATTGTGAAAATTTTCCATCCTTGGAAACTTTCCAAATTTTGGAAATTTTTCTATTTTAGAAATTTTCCAAATTTTGGAAAAACGTAAGTTTTCTTTTTACCAAAAACTTACAATTATTCTGAAAAATTATTTTTGAAATCTCGCAATTTTGGGCACTTTCTTTTGAGAAAGTCTAGACAAATTCATGGACAATTAATTGACAATTAAATTTGAATTGGTTTTTAAATTGACAACAAAATTCTTTATTTTGGATTGAGCCTCGGGGAGCCGTCCAATTTAAAGTTAGTTGTTGTAATTGAATTTCCCAATTTTTAATTGCAATTGTCATGTTTGATTTGGATTGAGCCTCGGGGAGCCGTCCAATTAGATTTACAACACATTACTTTTCTTTGGGTATCTGAGCCTCGGGGAGCCACCCTTAGAAAACAATTTGTTGTAATTAATTAAATCCATGAATAAAATATGTTGAAGAGGTGATGCTCTTACATATTGTTGTCTCCAAAATTAATTAGGAAAATGGTTTCCTATAGAGTATTCTTAAATAAGATTTTCATGAAAATAATATGTAGTTGAATTAAGGGATTTGTCTCTTAATTTAATAAGATTTGATTTAGAGAAATCAAAGTCTTGAACATATTATTTCCGAAATTAATTATGACAATTTAGGAAATTGTTTCCCAAAACAATTCCTTTAATAAAGTATGAAATTATAATTAGGAAATCCGGTTCCTAATTTAATTCATGAGACTTGATAAATTAAGTCACATACATACTTTATTAAGGAAATCATTAGTCATGACATAATTCTATGTCATGAATGTGCTTAGAAAAGATGAGACCCAAAAACCCCTTACAAAATATTAAGGCTAACACCTTCCATTAATATGGTTAGAACCGGAGTTTTGTTTCTCGATTGGGTTGATGGACACATCCATGCCCGACTTGAACCTCAACATGTTCAAACCATGGAATTAGTTTATGAATAATATAGTTCGAGTCAGAGGTCAATCATTAGTTTTGGTTGTTGGACACATCCAAGCCTGACTAAGCGGTTGAATGAGCTCCAACCATGTTAAAACTATTTCTTGATTAATGGGTTAGCCTTAAGCTTGGAGCATCGATTTGTTGTGCCACAAGCAAGGTCGATGTAAAGAGAGGTGCAGTTGGGTGCTATGTATATCGATACATACTTGTTAATGAGTTAACAACCCAATGATTTATGCAAACATTCAATTAGTTGATAGCATAAAGTGATAGTTACATATATGTGATGTGTAATCGGTATTGTTAGTGATATGAGAGAAGTGTCCTAAGGCAATCGCCTTATAATTGTAAACATTTATTTTAATAAATGATAATTCACTATTTGAGTGTACATGTTTGTGTATTTGATTGGGATCTTAAACTCATCTACTGAATGTCCGCAATACAACTCACAGCATAAGAGAATTTGTGATGGGATCACAACTTGTGATTATCTCTAAATGTGCAAATGTGAAGTATTGAAAATATCCCTAGTCGATGAATTGATAAAAACGGACACTATCATTTCTGTTGAGACTAGCATGGGTTATTCTCTAATCAGCTGATTCTCACTGGCTGGTGACATTGGGATGTCCGGAGATAAACATGGATGCTAGTTAAGGGAACTAGTTCATTGGAGTGACTAGCTGTAAAACTTCATATGGTTATCTATATAGATATGTCAATGAAGTTCTTACTGCGGCTTAAGTGCGATGTTCCTTTGACTTGCGGTGTTCAAGTCATCTTGGTCATGGAGACTTATACTTTAACATCTTAAGCAAGCATCTCCAAGGAGGTGTGGACCCAGGATGATTGGGTATAAGCCGAAGTGCCCGAAGATGTTTGAACAGCCTACAAAGGATTCACCACTCCTTGCGAGGAGATGTATACCCAGGCCTATCGTCGGATTGTTACTCAAAACCTCTGGCCAGAGTATATCATGTTTAGAGTGCGAGTCTCTAAAATACATGAGAGTAATTAGAAATCCAAAGGACGAGAAAGACACTACTTGGGCTAGGTGTGACGTAGTCAGCCTAGTGGGGACTGACACCATAGACCGTGTCCTAAACCAAGTGGGTATAAGGTGGTGAAGGGAATGGGGCACGATTCATTAGAGCTGCTGAAGGGTTTCAGAATAATTTCTTCTGAGGTCAAACCGTTGATCTTTCGATTAATTGGGGGTCATGATGTACTACTAGGTGCCACTCATGATCGTTCTATAATTTGTTGATTATAGACGGCCAACATAAATCGAAAGCCTATTTAGTCACACGCACTACGAGTAATCCGAGGGATTTAAAATGAGTTGAAAATTGGATTTTCCGATCATGAGAAATAAGTCGAATCTGAGTTAATCAGAGGCGCAATGGAAGCTAAAAATGGCTAAGTCTTTTGAAGGCTTTTTGGGCGAATTAAATGAGTTTAATTCGCGTTGGTTCGGCTCGGTTTGGGTCGGCCAAAGAGGGTGCCAACCCTCCTTGGTTGGCCGGCCATTAAAAGGGAGAAAAATCAATTTAATTGGTTTAATTAATAAAATAAATCTAGTGTGATTTATTTTATAAATTATGGATAAATAAATTTGTATAAAGAAATTTATATAAATAAATTTGTAGAAATTTATTCTTTTTATGGAAGTTAAAATAATCCATAAATTGGTTTATTTTAATTTTATAAAATCAATTATGAATTGATTTTTCCATAATAAGAAAGTTTATAAATTTCTTTTAAAATTTATTCCATAATTTAAAGAGAAGAAGAATTTGTTTTATTATAAATTAGTTATAATAAGACTCGGCTTAAACGGAATAATTAATAAGAGAATTTATAAGATAAATTTCTTATAACTAATTCCGTTAATTCCGTTAAGAGGGAGACTTAGCAAAGGAGTTGCTACTATATAAAGGAACCAAAGGCAAGCCCTTATTACGATTTACTAATTGAGATTAGTAACTTCCCCTCTCCCTCTCTCTTATTCTCTTCTCCCTCTCCTTTCCCTTAGGACCGGCGCCCTTCTTGGAGAATTAGGGCCGGCTCCCACCTTCCTTGCTAGGGCCGGCGCACCCTATCAACACCAAGCAAGGTTGCCGTGAGCTTCAAGAAGAAGGAGAAACGAAACAAGAAGAAGAAGAAGCGGATAGTGACTCCTCTCTTCCCGGAATTCGATTCCGTTTTCTTGGTGGTTAGTTTCCCTTTCCTCTCTTGATCTTTCTTGTTGTGCCTATAGAGAATCTAGTAGTTCTCGTCGGCACAAAACTCGTGACTTTGAGAAGTCATCCCGAAGAGAACTCGGCGTGGACGCGTATAGAGGCGGAGCTTCCAAGGGACGCTACGGTTGGATCTCGTCCCTTACTTCGAGTTACGAGAGGTATAATGTAAATTAGTTTACTTTTCCGCAAAGTTTTATTTTATGATTATGTCAACACACTATAAGGTTGCATGCTAGATACGAAGTTAAAATAATTTAGGAAATTATTTTATGCAAATTCTTCCGCTGCACGTAAAAATTTAAAATTTTACGAACTCGTATCTTTGTCAACATGCACCCGGTCCCAACAGTGGTATCAGAGCCGGTTAGTGTTCGACATTATCATATAATTGTTTTGCGGAACACTTTGTCATGATCTCAATTTCGGAAAAATTTTTTAATTATGGAAACTTTCAAATTATAATAGATTTTAGATTTAGAAATTTCAAAGTTTGGAAATCCTCATGAAATTTCGCAAACGTTTGGAATTTTCTAGTTTCTAAAAAATTTTATGATAATTGTGAAAACTTCCCATCTTTGGAGACTTTTCAAATTTTGGAAATTTTTCTATTTTAGAAATTTTCCAATTTTTGGAAATATGTAAGTTTTCTTTTTACCAGAAACTTACAATTATTCTGAAAAATTATTTTTGAAATCTCGCAATTTTGGGCACTTTCTTTTGAGAAAGTCTAGACAAATTCATGGACAGTTAATTGACAATTAAATTTGAATTGGTTTTTAAATTGACAACAAAATTCTTTATTTTGGATTGAGCCTCGGGGAGCCGTCCAATTTAAAGTTAGTTGTTGTAATTGAATTTCCCAATTTTTAATTGCAATTGTCATGTTTGATTTGGATTGAGCCTCGGGGAGCCGTCCAATTAGATTTACAACACATTACTTTTCTTTGGGTATCTGAGCCTCGGGGAGCCACCCTTAGAAAACAATTTGTTGTAATTAATTAAATCCATGAATAAAATATGTTGAAGAGGTGATGCTCTTACATATTGTTGTCTCCAAAATTAATTAGGAAAATGGTTTCCTATAGAGTATTCTTAAATAAGATTTTCATGAAAATAATATGTAGTTGAATTAAGGGATTTGTCTCTTAATTTAATAAGATTTGATTTAGAGAAATCAAAGTCTTGAACATATTATTTCCGAAATTAATTATGACAATTTAGGAAATTGTTTCCCAAAACAATTCCTTTAATATAGTATGAAATTAGAATTAGGAAATCCGGTTCCTAATTCAATTAATGAGACTTGATAACTTAAGTCACATACATACTTTATTAAGGAAATCGTTAGTCATGACGTAATGTCATGAATGTGCTTAAAAAGGAAAGGATGAGACCCAAAACCCCTTACAAAATATTAAGGCCAACACCTTCCATTAATATGGTTAGAACCGGAGTTTTGTTTCTCGTTTGGGTTGATGGACACATCCATGCCCGACTTGAAGCTCAACATGTTCAAACCATGGAATTAGTTTATGAATAATATAGTTGGAGTCAGAGGTCAATCCTTAGTTTTGGTTGTTGGACACATCCAAGCCTAACTAAACGGTTGAATGAGCTCCAACCATATTAAAACTATTTCTTGATTAATGGGTCAGCCTTAAGCTTGGAGCATCGATTTGTTGTGCCACAGCCAAGGTCGATGTAAAGAGAGGTGCAGTTGGGTGCTATGTATAATGTTGCATACTTGTTAATGAGTTAACGACCCAATGATTTATGCAAACATTCAATTAGTTGATAGCATAAAGTGATAGTTACATATATGTGAAGTGTAATCGGTATAATTACCTACCTTCATAGCTAAGAAAAACTTGATGGCCACAGCCATGGTGGTTCTTATCTATGGTTGGATATCAGCCTATTTGGAGATGCTCCTACGATCTCCCGAATTGATAATAAGGGTGACTCAATTCGTAAAATAAATAGGATTTAATTTGTGTATGATAATACATTCTTTAATCATTCTTCTCACATAATCTCAATTTGTATTTCTAAGATAATCACTCGATCATGTCTTCCCTAAACTTGCGTTCCATTTTGGACACCAATAAACTGACTGGGCCGAACTTCATGGACTGGCTTCGAAACCTGAGGAGAGTCCTCAAGGCAAAGAAGCTTGCTAATGTCCTTGAAGATCAACTTCCCAACCGTCCTCCCGAAAGTGCAACTCCAGACCAGTTTCCTGAGTTGCTCAAAATGCTGAAGACTTTAGAGCCTTCTGAGAAGCAGGATCTAAAGACGGTACTGTTAGTTGGTTCCTCGAAGAAAGGTTCTAAGAGGAAGGCCAAAGAACAGAATAAGGGAAAAGAAAAAGGCCAAAAAGACTGAAAATACCCTAAAAAGGCACTTGCCATCACTGTGGCAAGGAGGGTCACTTGCGAAGAAACTGCAAGATTTATCTTGAGTCCTTGAAAGAGAAGGCATCCGATGCCCCATCCTCTTTAAGTATCTTCGTTATTGAATGTCACTCTATTTCCTCAAACACTTGGGTACTTGATACTGGGTGTAGCTCACATATATGTAATGACATACTGGGGCTAAGGAATAGAAGAAGACTCGTCAAAGGAGAAGCGAATTTACGAGTTGGAAACGGAGCAAAGATTGCTGCTGTTGCCATCGGAACATATTTGCTAAAGCTCCCGACTGGACGTGTCTTAGAATTGGATAATTGTTATTTCGTTCCTTCGTTAATAAAGAACATTGTATCTATTTCATGTTTGAATGAAAAGGGTTATCATTTAACTTTTAGTAACAATTGTTGTTACATAACTTTAAATGACGTTCTTTATGGGAATGGAACTTTGTGCAATGGCATCTACACGTTAGATTTATCCAATGACGTTTTCAATATCGAAGTTAACAACAAACATGCTCGAATAGATAATCGAATAGACTCCTACACGTGGCATTGTCGTCTTGGCCATGTAAGTAAGAAACGCATGACCGAATTACACCGATGTGGAATTTTGGAATCATTTGAACCCGGTTCATTTGATACATGCGAATCATGCTTAAAAGGCAAGATGACCAAATTACCCTTTCCCGGAAAAGGTAATCCAGTGGGAGAGTTGCTTGGTCTAATACATACCGATGTATGTGGACCAATGTCAACTCTAGCACAAGGAGGCTATAGCTACTTCATCACCTTTATCGATGATCACTCACGATTCGGGTATGTGTTCTTGATGAAACACAAATCTGAAGCTTTTGATAAATTCTAAGAGTTCAGAAATGAAGTAGAGAAACAACTTGGCAAAAGTATTAAAATACTTCGATCCGATCGGGGTGGTGAATACTTAAGTCAAGAGTTTCAAGAATATCTAAGGGACAATAGGATATTATCCCAATGGACTCCGCCATATACACCACAGCATAATGGTGTATCTGAGAGGCACAACCGAACCATGATGGACATGGTTAGGTCTATGATGAATCATGCAACTCTTCCAAAATCCTTTTGGGGCTATACACTAAAGACAGCTGTTTACTTGCTAAACAGAGTCCCGACCAAGGTAGTCTCTACTACTCCATATGAGATTTGGAATAGTAAGAAACCTCACTTAACTCACCTTAAGATATGGGGTTGTCCTGCTTATGTGAAGCGGGTTGTATCAGACAAATTGGATGCTAAGTCTGATAAATGTCTATTTATTGGATACCCTAAGGAAACGAAGGGTTACCAATTCTATCATCCCTTGGAACAAAAGGTGTTTGTTTCAAGGCATGCTGTATTTCTAGAAAAAGAATTTCTTTTACAAGAAAACAGTGGGAGTGGGATTGAACTTGATGAAGTTCAAGAAACTTCAATAGACATTACAGAGACACCTAGTCTAGACCCACAACCAATACCTCATAATGATGAGCTATCAGTTGAACCTAAAACTACACCACCTCTTCGTAGATCTGATAGGACACGCAATATTCCAGAGAGATACGGATTTCTCGTAAGTGATCGAATGACGTGTTACTCATAAGTGATGATGAACCTATCAGTTATGAAGATGTTCTGAAAAGTTCAGAAAGGGACAAATGGCTTGAGGCCATGAAGTCGGAAATGGATTCCATGTACGAAAATCAAGTATGGGACTTGGTTAACCCACCTG